>PTEX01000142.1:0-105417 GCA_003342815.1 Eudromia elegans | reverse complement strand
GAAAGAAAGAAAGAAAGAAAGAAAGAAAGAAAGAAAGAAAGAAAGAAAGAAAGAAAGAAAGAAAGAAAGAAAGAAAGAAAGAAAGAAAGAAAGAACAAATAGGATTTTATAAGAGGCAATTTGAAAGTGGTAAGGAAAATGCTTAAAGCACAAAGTATGAACTGTAACAATAAAAAGTGGAACCACTAGCACTGTGGTGTAAGATATGCACAAAGGCAGAAAGAAAAATGTACTATTCGATGACAAGCTGACAAAATGGGAGCACACAACACTAGCATGCAAGGGTGCAAGTTAGCATCAGTCTTAGATGAATTACAGGGAGAGTGAATATTAAGTAGGCATTAATAGCATTGCTCTGCTTAGTGATACACTACTGCTGGCTCAGGTGCCCAGAGTTTAGGAAAAGTGTTTAAAATACTAGAGGAAATTCAAAAAGGCAGTAGAGGAATTAGAGGATAAGATGTGTGAGGAGAGACTGCGGGAGCTAAACTTACATAGTCTCAAAGAGARAAGGCTCAGGGGGCCTCAATCACAGTCTATAAATACCTTCAAGGTAATAATATAAATG
The DNA here is from genome assembly GCA_003342815.1 of Eudromia elegans. Lineage (NCBI taxonomy): Eukaryota > Metazoa > Chordata > Aves > Tinamiformes > Tinamidae > Eudromia > Eudromia elegans. Next base: position 104,849 of record PTEX01000142.1, on the reverse strand, counting down.
AAGGAAGGGAATTYGCTGGTCTCAGAAGATCGCAGGACAAGGAGCAATGGCCTGAAGCTAAGGAAGCAGCAGTGTAGGGGAGATGCTAGGGAGCAGTTCTTAACTCCAGCCTCAGCTGCCTGGGATGGATTCACTGCAGGCAAGAGGAATTGTTCTCGCTCTGCTGCTCCAGCTGTGCTTACCACATGTGTGCTCACACGCTACTTGATGCATTCGAGAGGACGCAAACCTGCAAAGCCTCCCTCAAAATCTGTACGGCACAAACTTGTATAGCAGCATGGGCAAGAGGCCACACATCCTGTGGGCTCTTACATTTGCCATGCTGGGAGCACATGTTCTAACTCATTAGACTCACCACCTTGTTGAATACAGACACATCATACCTTAAATTGTCAAAATGAAGTTCATTTACAGAAATGATGAGTTTGAGATGGTTTTGTTCTAGCATGTCCATTAATGCAGTTGCCACACAAAAGATTTGAACAGCTATAAGACACAGATGTTTCAGTGCTTTTACAATGTTTTCTAACTCTATAATTGAATATACACAGTAGTATTTTCTCCAGTGAGGGCTTCCCACTCAGTGTGTGCATGCTGCAAGCTACAGTTTAAACATGCTAGAGCATATACTTGTGTACACTAACATACTAGATAATAAATGAAAGCCTAGGCAGCTTTGTAAGTACACGCTAAAAAAAAAAAATCTGCCATATTGGTGTGTTGTCAAGAGACTAGAATTACTTCTGGGTAAATAAGATGCATTTTTAAAATTACCCAATTATGTATAGTATTTAACTTGAAAGACCTGTAGCCATTTTGGCCTCTTAGGAAAAGAGCATACATGTTTTATAACACAAAAATAAATATTTCTAATAAAAATATTAAGAAATTTTACAGCCTTAGAAAATTATATAATCTAAATCAGAGAAAGAATATCAAGTAAGGCATATACTCAGCATGCTAACCAAATCATAAGGCACTGCAAACACCTTCAGAAYTAATAAGTTTATTTTACTTCTCATCTGCACAGATTTGTAATTGCTATGAAAATTTGCCCCAAATATTTCTCCTAACACTAATCATAACAGGACATTTGAAAAAAAAATCTCATTTGAGTTGTTTTTTTGATTTTTTTCCCCCTCCAAATTTGTGAATCAGAAGCCTTGCTTGCAAATCTCCCCTCAGACAAGTTGCCCCACTAAAAGTAACAAGATCACTTGTATCACCAAGGTCTTCTTGCATAAGTTTTAAAGATAACTTCTGTGAGAGTCTGGTGGCAATACGAGCTTTCAATAGAAAATGCTTCTGTAGCAGTAGTTTTCCAATTACTTCTGGTTCGCAATATTTTCTATATGGTAGTGATTTTGATTTATATTTTCTAAAGCAGAGAAAAACTCCCTAATTTTGGTGTGTACCTTTTTTTTTTTTGTTTTATAATTTGGAAAACCTATGTTGCTTTGTTAAAATAGAGATTGATAACCGCCATTAACAGTTTACGAATTTCAGAGCTATTCATTATAGATAGAATAATAAATACATAAATCAGCAAGAGCTCATGACAAATGGCAAATTTACTTTTTAAAATTCCAGGCACCAAAAACATTGCTATCCTAGCTAGTTACTCTCGAAAAGTCTAGCAAGCATATTAAGGTGAAAATCACTTACTCATTATCAAAGTTCTTTGAAAGTTTTATTATTATATGATTCTATTTGCTAATAGCATGTATCCAGAGTCACATTAAGGTCCTGGAATTTGTGTAGCACTATGTCATTATGCTGTGATGTTCAATATAACTCAGCTTTCTCTTTGGGACAGTGTCCTCTGCACTTCCAGATCAGTATGCTATTTCTTAAGACACCTGGAACCAGAATTTACCCTCAATAACACACAGCGTTGTTTGTCAAAACTGGATACAAAAAGGAGACAGAACAGGAAGAAAGGGAGTGAGACAGAAAGAGATTATGGCCCAGTGATTATAGAGGGAATCTCAGGCTCTAGAGACACGTGTTCTACTCTCTGCTCTGCCAAATTCCCTGCATAATGTGAGGAAATCAATTAGAACCTTATCTGTGAAATGGGGATACTAAATTATTCACAAGGGSATTATGAGGCTAAATAAATACTTAAAAATTTTGAGTGATTTGGACAGTACAGAAGTAAAAAGCAAAACAGTACAAGCAAACGATATGTTTTGTACATGTGTGCACAAACACACACAGCAAATCATTCCAATAAACTTATACTCTTCAAGAGAAACAACTCCTCTACACTACAAGTTTTAGCTAGAAATTCCAGTGGTTCAAACAGCAGATCTCAAATTATGCCCAAATGACTCTAACTGGTAGATATATAAAATAATTCAATATGGAGTACCTTACCCAACCAAGAAGCTACAAAAATGTTTCCTTCCTTGCAAAAGTTATCTGTAATGGGAGAAAAGTTCTCATATCCTTAAGTTCATATTCATGAAACAGTTCCTGCATTTCCCATAGTTGTTAAAAGATTGAAGGTTACCCCTGAAAGCTGTTGCGACAAAGACAAATTCAGACAAACATTGACCCCATCAGATCTGAAGTACTACTGGCTGCAGATTAGACTAGGGTKTCTGAAAACAGCAAGGAGAACATCTCCATAGTTTAGAGTGAAAATAAGGTATAATGAGTGTCATTAACTAGTCACCAACTCCCAACAGCTTGCACATAATGTAACATGAGCTACTGTATTGGGTTTCTGAAGTTAGTGTAGGAAACAACTCGCACTTAGCAYTGTGCGCTGCTGCTGGCAAACGATATTTTAATGGCAGTGGCTATATGGGGCTACTCCACTCAGCTACTGCACTGCAAAATGATGATAAATGGTAATGAGAAATTATTACAACCACCAGAAGAATCAGTAAATATTCCTACTGCTTGGTATTATAAATCTAGAGAAGTCTTTAAGACTGATGTCAAATCACATAGACCACACTAAGTTAATTTTATAGTTGATAACTTGAACTTTGGGAGTAAATTTAGCACCACTGCATCAGAAATTTATTAATTCTTTAGCATGCTATAACAACAATCAAGTTATCAGTGAAGGAACTTTAAATTCATACTATGGCAATATCTTGACCGCAAAGATACACAAGGTTTGTTCCCTTGGTGTAAAGGGAGATAATTTTTGTTTCAAACAATAGGAGCAACTAGTTTCATTTTGCACTATTACTCAAACTCCAATGACAGGACCATACCCACACCTTCAGTGCCTGCTTTTAAAATCTTATGGGTTGAACTGAATAAGCTGATTGGGATGGGACCTTTAGAAGTGAGCAGGTCCAACCTCCAGCTCAGAACAGCACTAACTCTGAAATTAAATAAAATCAGGTTGTTCATAACCAAGCTTTTAATATGTAGCAGCTGCTTGTGAATCCTGTGCTAGAGCTCATGCACCTGTGATGGCAGAAGCACCATCGAGATAAAACAGAACTATCTGCTGAAATACTGTGGAAGTGGCATAATCAATGCAACACCATCACCTGGAAGCTCCATGGTACTCACCTACTGTTTGATGAATTCAAAACTTTTAAAAAGAATCTGCAATCATATAGAAAAATCAGAGTACACATGCACTTTAGGAGAGACACTGACTAAGGCTAATTAGAAGATCTTTAACATGTGCCAAGCTTTGATTTCATAGGTCTGAATTTATTCTACCTCATTCACACTGAATTTAATATATTTATATAAACTTGTAAAAACACCTCTGCATTCCTACTGTATACACACAAATTACATCATTTTTATTTGTCAGTCAATCACCCCGATCAACCTATCAATCCAGTTAGTTGCAACAGGGCTTTTATGCCAACTTAAAGGCATACCCTGACAAGAAGCAAAGAACTTACTCTAATTATCCCTTTGCAAGAACTTGGGGTTATGGTTGGACTTTAAGATCTTAGAGGTCTTTTTCAACCATAACGATTCTAGGACTCTCTTCTATAATTTTGGCAAGATCCTTGCTTTGATAGGGATTTGGTTAGGATTAGGACTCCAATGGTCCTAAATCCAACTAGTAGTCCTGTGGATTCTGCATTCCTTGGGTACATTTCATCTTAGCTTTTCTCACCACACACAGAAATAGATCCTGTTGCCACAGCAAAACTCTAAGAAGGTGACCTGAGGGTCTGCAAACTGTTCTTGGATACCATATCCTGAACCATCTGCCTGAGGCCATGAGTCCCCAGTAGACTTGCAAACACTCACCCAGGGCTCCAGACTATCTCAACTCACTTTTCTTACCTATGTGCTAATTGTAGCATACAAACAGGATTTTAAAACAAATTTGTACTCCAGGAACATGACCATTTGGCTGCACACTTCTAAAGTCTCATAGCATTTTTTCCTACTATTTTCCTCACATTACCACAGATGGTCTCCCAAGAGTGCTCAAATTCTTAGCCTGCATTTCATAACTTTTCTAACTCAGTATGTGTTCACTTGCTACACATGAACATAAAACAGTAAAGAAYGAGACCCTTCTCTTTCAATTTAAAATCACCCTTAGAGATTTCAATTTAAGATCACTAAGTTACCAAAAAGCCTATCACATCACTACCACTCTAGCTTTCAAGCTAAGACTTGAAAACTTGTTTTGTCTTTAATGCCTTTAGAAAAGTGAAAAGCTACAATTATGACCATTTGTATGCCTTTATTTTTTTAATACATCTATATATATGACAAGAGGAAAATACTGTCCTCCTTTGTGAGGGCTCGGAAACAATCAAGTTTCATTTAATCACAGATCAAGAATCTGAGCTGCTGTAGACTCAAGATGCTCTAAGTGAGTATGGAAAGGAAGGTATGTTAGTGCTTGGCAGACCACTGTCTGATTCCTCCTACCTGAAGTCCTCTGGATGTCCTCTAATGCCAAATTGTGTTCTCTGGTCTTCCCTTGCACTCAGCCGTGACATTGAGTAGGCTGGTTGAGGTAAACAGGAGACGGGAAAGGAATAAGCAGATGTGCTCCCTAAAGATTTAGGACTGACATAAAACAAAATAAAACAAACAAAAACCCAGCCCCCAAACCCAACATTATCTTAACTCCTCCTGATTTCTTCCTGAAAAACTAAAAGCTAAGGTGACTGTCCTACTCAGTGATGCTTTCTGCTCTGATACTGCTATGCATCTGCATGTGGTTGCCCAACCTTTGCTCTGGCCCTGTGGCTCTCAGAGTACAGATAGGATGCAGTGAAAATGCATCCAGGTTGCTGAAAATCTTTACCTTTAATAGTGTTATCACTAGGGACTGAGATCTAAAGAAGTGCTTCAGTAYAGGATTGTTACCTCCCAAGAAAGGTCATTTATTAGAAATGAATCATGGAGAGTTTTTTAAAAGATGCCAAACTACTGACAAAATGTTTTCCTTTTTTTTTTTTTAATTTATTTTCCAGCTAGCTAGTAAACGTACATGCTGTTAAGGATTTTTAGTGATCTGACTATTTATCAAAATAAAAATATAATCCAATATTTTCTAGCACAAACAATTAAAAAAAAGCCAAAATATTTGGAAGAAATTTTACTCTTTTCTTTTAYGAAGCTCTCTCCACCTCTCTCAGTGCAATACTATTAACCCTACCACAGCTGTAGTAGTGAGGAGTCAGTCGCTCCGACAGACATTCACATTGATATGAAGTAACCAAAATCAACATCAGCACTATTTTCTCAAACATCAATATAGCTTAGAGCTTAAATCCACTCAACTAGAATTTACTGTTTTTAGATCAACTTTTCATTATCTGAAATTATGACAACAGCCTGTTAAATCAATTCCCATCCTTTTCTATTCTAGTAAAGAGTTTCTAGGCTTAAGAATGGGACCTGATCTTTTTTTTTCTTCTCTCTTTTTTTTTTCTGATTATGTATCAGGATGTTGCTTATCTTTAGTCCTAGTGTAGTAGTGCAGCTTTCTAATTATTTTTGCTTACGGATACCCTGGATAGTGACCACCAACAGCCTCCTCAAGATATAAACAAAGTAAGCAAACAAGCAACSCCAAAACAATGAAACCAACCCCCCCAAACCCCACAAAGGGCATGATTTTTAATTCTGATGTACCTTGCTAGTGATATCTTTATACCAGTAGTAGATCATTCTTACATTTTATAACTTCAATAAACATCCAAGGAAATTATTTGATTGATAGCATAAAAAAAGCCAAATGAAGGGAAAAAAAAAAAAAAAAAAAAAAGAAAAGGAAACCACCCTCACAATTTCTGGACTTTCAGGCACCTAGTTCCTAGTTTAAGGCAAATAAATATGTGTGTCTAAGCTGACTGTAAATGTACTTTCTATCCAAACTTTCCAATATGGAATATTTCCATTACTGGTGACAGTAATGGCAACAACATACAGGGTTTCTGAAACCCTTTATCATCTTATTCCTATTTCATCCTTAACACTGAAGGAAGCTATTATCACTTACAAACTTCTAGATCAAAATGTTCCCCTGTTTGTAATTAAAAAGCTTTAAGATTTGATCAAAATGAGGGGRAAAAAAAAAAAAGATAAACCTAGTGCAATTCTATTTAAGTAAAAATATATATTACTTTACAGCACATATTTATAAATAATACTGCTTGAAAATCCATATTACAGAACAAGAAAATAATAGGGTTTTTTWAAAAAAAAATTTAACAGAAACATTTTCCCACACAAAACCCATGGTTTGGCTGAAAATGTTCTTGTAGGGAGCAGTGAACAGTTTAGAAATATGGTAGAAAAAATGGTCAAGGTYGAGTCCTTTTAAGGCAAAACCTGGTCAGGAACTTCCTTTCTCTGTTAACTCACTACATTATGCTAATCAAACTATGCAAACTCTTTAGCACATATATGGCACACAGCCAATTTCTATTTCTTATTTACATGAAGCCAAAATGTACTTTTTATCAATTAACATTTAAAAAAATAATCTCTTAAAGCTTTCTTTTTCCCTAGATACATTCATAACGTAGGATTCATTGTGTGTATCCATCCAAACACAGTAACAAAAGAAAGAAATCCTAACAAATACAACTTCGGGAATCGTAGCCTCTTAAAAGCAATCAAGATTCGCAATTATGTTTCATGGTTATGTGCTCCAAGTATCACTGTGCTCTGGCTCCTAAGGAGATCCATACTGGCAAATGATCAAACTCTGCCATCCCTTTGCATACAATGCTGCATAAAATTTCAAAGTTTTTATAAGCCCACTTGGGTGAGAGTTAAAATCCTCTGAGCCAAAAAATGAGTTATTTCTATAAATGAAATGTTAGTTCCATGTAAGACTGCTTTATACAATATTCTATGCTCACTATAAGCTATCTTTCTAAAAAAAAAAATCCTAGACTGTACAAAGAGTTATTATTTAGCCAGCCTGGAAGATGAAAAAACATCTGGAGCTTAAATAGTTTATATAAAACTGATTCCCAAATCACACCTCCCCATTCTTACCTCTAAAATACCATACTCATTTGCTAGTTACTGCTGCTTTTAGGTCCTGTTGCTGCCCACCAAGCATCACTGATGCTACTGAAAATACACAGTGGCTGGTCTTGCAATGTAATATTAGCTCCGCATTTCATACCTTTTATTTCATATGGTGATACAAAGATAGCCTTAACATGGCATCACACGACAGATTCTGTGTCATCTTTTTGGTAGAACAATATGCCAGTCTTTAAAGTTGTGACCCAAAGAGGCAGCTCAAAGCCAGAGCAGGATCACTCACCAATCTATTTAGTCAAAATTAGCTAGCACAAAGTACAAGCAAAGTTCACATATAGATACTGTAAAGGGAAGAAAGAACTAAAATAAAAAGTCCACTTAAAAAGCCAAAGGTAGAAAATTAGAATGATATCTATATTACTAAATTATGCAAGGCTCTTGCAGAATAGAGCAAGTCAGACTTCAACAGCTACCAGCATCCTTTCAACACAAAAAAAMCCCTTAATAGTCCAGCAGGTGCTTTTACTCCTCAAGAAAGTCTAAACCACAGACTGACAAGTTTGACCTCTAGAGAGGCACTGACCCTATATTTGATTTTGAGATCTAAAACCTTAATGAAAAGCAGATGAGACCGCAACCCAATATAACAGTAGCTACAGCAATCAATTAACAGTGCGTAGTGCTTCCATTGCCAATCCACACTTTCATTACAATTTCAGAGGCATGCTTTTTAAGACTTCACAGCTAAAACAGCTCAAAAGAGAACAGTAAATAGCAGCATGGAAATTGGTCTCGGTGAGAAATGCCAAGGATTACAGTGTGAAATAAATTCATTCAGCCTCATTAGAATAAAATCACAGCCTTCCCTTCAGCCCTCCAGCAAGGAGGGAAAAGGGTTAAACTTACACAATTTGCACAGCACAGGAGGATAGTGCTGAACAGATCCCCTTTTCTCACTGTATGTAGGTGAAGAAGCAGGATCTCAAAGTGCCTGTACAGAACAGCTATGCCACCAAGTTTCACAAATGTTCACAGCAACTTCATAGCACCAGATTGCATAAAAGACTCTAAATATTTGTTCAATTTAATGGGGATGCAAAGTACCTGTCTGCCTATCTTAACCCTACACAATTCCTAAGTCTTCTAAATTGCTTCCACACAGTGTCCTTTCTAGAGGAGTGCAAAAGGATAGCCTGTCTTGAAAGAGGGCCTTGTCAGCACCATAATTAACAGGTAAACCTGGAAGTCATGGAGTTCATTAACAGGAACTAGAACAAAATGATTTAGCTAGAACTGTCAGAACTGTAAYCAAATGACCTGGCTATGCAAGAGCAGCTAGAACATGACTGATTAAAACTAGCCACTATAAAGCAGAATTCAGCTTCTCTTGGCTCCAAAAGCCATGAATACCACAGGTGATGCAAAAGCAAATAGCAAGAAGCCACAGAGAAYGATGTCATATTAGAACATGCCAAAACATGAGTGTAACGTTAGCTAATAGTGAGTGGGAGCGAGAGAAAGTTAAAGAGCACGCGGAGAGTGTCCAGAGTCAGTAAAGCAGGCGGCAACAGTGCTTGCTGTTACCTGACAGCCCCTGGTAGTACCTGCTGCTCTTCCCTGCGCTGAGCACTGCCACTGTGTGGCCCAGCCTCCCAAAGATGGCTCCACAGAGCAAACTAGTCACCAAACAGCTTGGCTTGTCTAAATCTAATAAACGTGTAAACTACACTTTTTAGCATGCTTAATAAATCTGTTTAATGCTGGGGAAACTTGAAAGAATATTGGTTGTATAAAGAGGTACAAAGCTCTCTCTCTCTATATATATATATATATGTAAAGCTTTATAAAGACATAAATGACTAATCTTGCAGAAGAAGGATATAAAATATGCATATACTGAGAAGTACCTGTGGAATGTGCCTGTGGAATAAAATAAAAAGTGAAATTTATAATTTTGGGTGTGTACTCTCAATCACCCTCTGCCAAGAGGTCCCTGTGCAAGGCTGGAGCACAGGACCTCCTGAACCTGACAACTGTACAGCTTTCATTTCCTGCTCTTCAAAAGCCCAATGTGCCCCTTTGGTTTAAAGCATGAATGTCCAACCTTGTCAAGCCAGCAGGCTGCACACTGAAACGTTCCCTGTTCTCCTGGTGGATAGGGCACGAGTCGTTTCAAGGGCTCGGGCAAGAAAAGGCAACAGTTCTCGGGGTAGCTGAGACCAGACACAGGCTGGGCCATTGGTATGGTCAGTTTTGTCTTCCTGAGGCAGATCAGGGACATGAGAGGTTAGTACATTGCAACCAAGTTTCCATTAAAACAGAACTTGCACAAAGACAGRAAACTATTTGCCCACATTCCAGAGAAGCAAAATATTTTTTTTCTCTCTCTGTTCAGATATGGCTGTTAGCTTGCACTGTAGAGCTGAATAATTTAGAAAAACGTGGAGTTAACAGTGCATCTATATTGTATATAGACTCATTTGCATCATCTACATTAGGCAAACCTTTTATGGTCTGAAAAGATTTAGAGTCCTTTGCAAATATTTTCTGCGGTTATCTCAATTTTAGTTACTTCCCTATATCACCACCAGATGGGGCTCCCTTATAGCTGAAATTGTGGGATATTACACAATTTTATATCCTACACAATTTATGTTGTACACTCGCAGACATTTCTATTGCATGTGCATTCATTTTCACAGCATATTTGCACACTTTTCAACTAATGAAAAAAATCCTTTTTTTCAAATTACCAATACAACTGGTTATGGATTTTTTTATATATAGCTACATTAATCTCAGAACTAGTATTACACTGTAAGCACCCAGTTTAGCTCAAGTTGATAGCAGCGAGAAGGAATGTGTTGCCAGCTCTCCAACCAGCAGTCAGGTTCACCGGAGCTGCGGTGCAGGTGGCTCCTCACACGGGTCTGAACTACAGCGCRCTTTAAAGCTATATGCAGGTCCAGTGTAAGCAACACCACCAAAATAAAATGCAATTATTTCATCCAGAACTTCATTACTCTATTACAAAACATCCAATATTGTCATGATGTTTGACATCTTCCCCCATACACACACTTTTTTTTTTTCTTTCTTTTTTTCCTTTTTAAGGTCAAAAAGGATACAGTGAAACCTCTTGCTGTACAGCCTGGAAATTCAGTCAGGGAAATGCCCTATTTTTATCACCTACTTTCTCTCTTTCTGAAGGCTTTCCTTGCTACATTATTTTCCTCCCTCTTCCCAGTTATACATGAGCAATAATTCCCACAGAAAATAACTGAGCTTCCATTTTAGCTATTCAAATGTCTCAGGACTGACTTGGTGAGTGAGAAAGGGTTTTTAGCCTGTACTCTGCCCAAACAAGCAGCACTGAGTACTCTCTGGCTCACCTCAATCAGAAACATCCTGTGCTTAGCATAAGCAGCAGCAGGGCCCCTCAAATACCTATTGATAAAGAGACGCCCTAATGGCAGCCAAGAAGACATAAGAGCCAAGGAGGTAAGAATTACAAAATGGGAGAGAATAGCTAGAAATTCATCAGATGCCTAGCCACAGTGCCGAGAACAGAAAGTTAAAATTAAGATATATGCCTGTAAATCCATTTCATTATTAATAGTTTAGAGCCATAGTCAATATAATAGAAAAAAAATTTTCTAGGACTCTGGCTCTGAAGACCCCATAAGGGCTTATCAGATCTCATCAGTGACTAGGGACACAATTTTGTTACTTAATAAACAGTTACTAGAATAGATATGCAGGGAAAAAAATAGTTTATTCTGTGGTCAGGATGACAGCAGACAACAATAACAGAAAACCACCGATATCTAGTTGTTTATATATCAGCATATCCAAAACCAAAACTAGCAGCAGAAGAGCCGCTATTGAGCAAGTTAGATGAATTCACTCAGCTGAACAGCTTCAGTTCATACCTGAGCTCATTTATCCCTGACTTCAACTCCCATGTCCAGCAGTAGAAGAACACTTTCCATCAGAAGGTAATACAGGCTCATTTGAAATCTCCATTCCTTTCTTCTGTGTGCCAGACTTCGAGGCAGACACCAGTAAGACATCTTTGAAATGTGTTTTTGTTATGGATATGCCCAATGTTTATCAGATCCAGTTTCTCYTCTGTAACAGCATGTTCTTTTGCATTTTAGACACTACCATAACTTTCTGAATCTTCCCTATCAGTATCTTTAGGTCTCGTGCAATCTGTCACAAATTGGTGTGTCATGTTTGTTTGCATGGCCTAAGCCAAGACATTTTTTCTCACTAAGGCAAAATGCTGGTAGATAAGGGCCAATCCATATCAGTGTAAGGCTCATGACTTAAATATGTCTGAAAATAGGTTATTTTCTGCTGGAAGAGTCCTTTAGTAAGAGGAGCACCAGGAAAAAGACAGACTAATACTGAAACAGCTATAAATTGCATCCATAGTTTAGCAGTAAAGGCTGGTAGACATAAAGAAACCCCTGAATTCACTCATTCTGCTGGATCCAAAGCACAGGAGAAGAATTTTGGTACATCAAATAAACTTGAGTAGACTGACCTTGAACATTCATTTATTCTTACAGTGCACCAGCAGCTATAAAGAAACATATTAAAACATAAAGTCCTTCCCCGAAGAGCTTATATTTGAATGCCTGACAAGGCCATGATGAGTGTTAGGAAGGAAGAGGGAGGCATGCTGAGAAAAGGAAGAATCACAGTAATAGGATCACAAGACAACTTCACTTAGCAAGGGYACAGTTTGCAGGTCTATGAGCTTTCTAAGAACTAATTACTTCTCTTGCTTGTGGAAAAATAAAAGTGAACACTTAAGAGTTTTAAATGGAGCTCAGTAAATTGGGAGACAGAACTAATGCTCGATGCAAAGCATAAAGAAAAAGCTCTCAAGGCTCAAATCATTTATAAAGGAGGCAAACAAGAATCGACAGGTCACAGAGGTAGGCCAAGGCAGAGTTGTAGGCGGTTTCAGAAAAGCAAGAACAAACTGCAGTGTTTCTCTCAGGGCAGAAATGCAAAGGGTCAGGGAAAAGAAAAGGTAAAAAGCTAGACTTGAGATAACATAATAAAATATTAAAAAGTCAAGTACTCAAATGTGGCATTTCTACCGAACGCACTTGACTGTCAACCCACATACCATAAAGTTTAACATTTTAGTTTGAGCAGATGCTTAATTATATGCATTTAATGAACCATCATAAACCAAGGAAGATTCCTGTTACGGATGTAAGCAAAGTGTTACACTGCATAATGGCAGGGACAGCTAAAAGAATTTCAACCCAACTATGAAATGGTTGCAGTGAAGAGAGCACACCAGATATACGAACAACCAGAGTTCTTAGGTCTTGATTTTTAAAGACTTTTAAAAATTAAGCAGACAAAACTTCATCTGTAAATAATGACGAAGGTTCTATCTGCCAGAAAGCACCACTGACCTTCATCAGGATAAATAAACAAATTTTAATAAAGAAAGAATTGTTGCATTCTCCTCTAACACAGTACAGACATAGCAATGAAACATCAGAAGGATGCAGATGGTGCACACTCTGAAAATAATTCCCTAATCATGAGGAAAATTTCTTTACTAATGTTTCCCTCACACTGAGAGACATAAAGTGGGGGTTAATAAGACTTTCTAAAGGAAGAGTATTCCCTTTAAAAACATTTTTTCCTGTTTTACATACTTACTCTTTTTGACTTTTGGAACAGTTTGTTAAACTAAGCTCGTGTTTAAAGGAAAAATTTAAATAGCTCACAGAGGCTTTGTGTCATTATGACCTGCAGCGTCAAGAGAAAGAAAGTATCCAAACAGACAAAGCCCAATCTGCAACTATCCCTTCAACGTGAAGCCATTAATCCGCTAAAATATAGCAAAGGAAGATGCTTTGAATGGATGGAAGACAAAATAAGAAGAAAATCCTACAACTGCTACAAACAAGGCAATAATAGAAAACACAAACTCACACATTACTGTGAGACAGCAATGGGCATTGACTCTCTGATGGGGTTTGAGCCACACACTATTCATCTGTGAGCAAGATGCTATAATAGAGTTGGGGGAGGGGGGGCAAAGAGTGAGTGTGGGGACCTCTGCCACTACCTCTTCCAAGCCRCTCAAATATATGAAGTCAAAACCTTGCAAAAGGGCAAGAAGTAAAGGCACATGATGGCCTCACTTACATGCAGCCATCTAGCCCTGTTCTCCCCGGATTGTTCCCAAGCTCTGGTGCTCTGCCAGGGAGGTGTCTCAGCAGCACAGAGGAGAAAGAGGGCAAGCAAAGGAGAACAGAAAACACCATCCTCTTAACAGCATTTGTTGACCCTGGAAGGCATGTAAAGAACAGGTAACACATGGTTCACCAGGGCTCCTCACTTCCTTAGCCCCAGGATAGACTATGGTGGACTTCCTTTCCAGTCTTGGGAAGGTAGGCATGTAAGGAGGTGAATTCACTACAAGTTTTCAGCTTCAGTATCTACTGCTGTGGTGCCACCAGATGTTACTACATATTGCTACAGGAGGAAATGTAATACTGTAAACTGGGGCTTGATCAGCAAGATTTGAATTTCTGCAGGCTGCATTACAGGAAGCAATAATTGTATTAGAATTGTATAAAGAATACATAGCCACATTATGAAAAAACACGCTATTACCTGAAGAGATGTTAATAGCAACACTACACTCTCACTAACGTTGCTTAATTTTTATTTTGTGCAATATGCATGCTAAACTAATCTACAGCTCTTAAACCAAGCAGCCAGAAATGCAGGACTCTAAAGATCCAACTACTGAAGTCAGGTTATTTTCATACTTCAAGTTCAGCTTTTGTGAATTTTCTGAAATCTTTTGTTCTATTTTTTTAAAGAATTCAGCTATGGAATCACAGTTTGTCAAAGTACTATTGATCTCTATATTCTCCCCCACGCCCCACCCTTAAATGAGCTGTAAGGGGAAAACAGAAGCACCAGTCAAACCTAAAGCACTTAAATACATTAAAAGGTAACTTGTGACACACACTTGAAGAAATGGTCACTCTGCATGTTTCCCAGCTTCCAGCTCGTTGATGCTCTCTGACATTCTGTAGGTGGCATCCAATCAGAGGGACTGCCACTGAGGGCCAGGGAGAGGGCTGCGTGCTTTTATTYTACATTCCAGCTACAGCGCAGGGAATGGACGGCAGTAAGGGTGTATGGCACGAGTAATGAGTTGTACTAATTCACAGAAATTCACTTTTTTGGGTTATCACACACTGCTGCTTTCTCTGTAGACCAACACTTTGAAAGTTCATTTTTATGTGTCATTTACTTCCCTAGGGTGTAAAGCCTGCTAAAAATATCACCCTTTCTTCTCCTCTTATAAAAGATTATTTATGCAAAGGCAAAATAATTATTCTAGACATACTAGAAAGTTTCCCCCCGCCCAAAACTAAGGTAATTTTGGAATGAAACATTTGTAAAATACCGCAAAGGTCAATATTGTCAATTAAAGCTCAGCACTAAACATGAGTCTTCTGAACACAGGATACTGGAAGGCTTGTTAAACGAAGGAAATTATTTTGTGATTGGACAGGACATTTGATTTGAAAGTGTGAAGGGAAAAATGACTTGGACAATGAGGTTTCTGTAAGCAGTTATCCCATTCAAGCCTAAAGAAAATGAAGTAAGATCTGTGTGGTATAGAAATACAGTAGCAATTAAACCAGGCAGAAATATGTGTGTGTGGCGGGGGGGTGGGGGGGTGGAATCCTGACAACTGGCATCAAGAGGTTAACTCTTCTTTTCTTTTTAATCACTAACTAGTTCTGTCATCTTTTGGTTCAGTGCAAAGCCTCCCCAGAGAAGCGCCTCCATTCTTTGAATGTCCATAAGGCAATTAGGTTTTACATTTTTAAAACTGAAGGGTTTTACAGGATGAGCCAATTTATATGTTTCCATAATAAGAAAAGACTCAGGGCTACTGAAGTATCTATTTCAAAATGGCTTAGGTGGTGCATTATTGAATCCTACAAAGCCAAGGGGCTTCTAGGTCCCAGAGTCTTTAACAATCATTTTGAGGGAACTACCTGGGCAGAATACAGAGCAGCTTCAGTTTTGGAAACCTGCAAAGCAGCCATTTGCTGTTCAGATTTCCTTGAGCATGTGCAGCACAAAGCACAGTAAAGAGGGGCTCTGGCTGCACATGGAGATACAAGGGTGCCTCGGCAGCACTGCCTGCTCACATTTCTCTGCTCCTGAGTCTTGCTGTTGTCTTCATAGTGTTGGTCAAGTCCCAGTCATACAAAAAATCGGGTGGATATAGCTGTGAGCAAAAATGGGTGATAGCTTTCAAACTGGAATAGTGTAACAGCTCTATCTACCAATTAAAGTCATTCAGTGAACAAATCTGATGATTAACTGGATATGTAATTAAGCCTTTATTATTAGTCTAATTGGATGGTTAGGGGAATTATTAAAGCTGTTAAGATTCTGTGTAGCAAGCTGGCTGTGCAGTACAGGCAATATGAAATTCAGTTTATTGCAGGTAAGGCCAAATGAACATATTTGAGTGGAAATTTGTAACAGCTGTATCCAAGTCTTTCAAAACAAACCCAAACAAACCYGAAACCCATGAGTTCAGCTCAGCAGAGACAGCTGCAGTGCCCCACTGCAACATCCACAGGAGCTAGTCAAGCTCAGACATATTCCTGAGAGATTAAGTAGATGGTAGAGCTTTTCTGTGATGCTGGCTTACGTATCCTCCCTGCTCACGTCAACATTTCTGAAGCTAGGATAGGATAAGAAGGAACTTTTGCAACAGAGAAGTCTGACCAGGTAGGGTGTTGAACAATGCCAAACTTGGAAGCATTAAAACCAGCAAAAATCTGGTTAATTCTTGAAAAACTTTGGTGTTCCACAGTCTGGTTTGGGGAAAACAACAGAACAAGAAGGAAGATGCATGCACATTCTGAAAATTCTCCAAGTCACTGTGTAGGCTAAACAAAACATAAGCCTTCCACAGTCATTCAGCGCACGTTCTATTTATTCCAGACTTAAGTCTGGGCTGAAAACTAAAAATGTATTGCAGTACTTAGACTTCAGCAATGCACTTTAGCAATGAGGAAACAACTACAGGTGCTAGAGGAAGGTATCTCTACCCTACATTAGAGCTAGTCTTTGTGAATGGAGGACTAAAATTCAGGCCAGATAGCAGCCCTTTATCAGCTGACAAAAACAACGCTTTATCCCAGGTTGTAATCACTTGCACAAAGGCAGAGCAAGCATAAGCTTACTGATGTAAGTGGAGAACATCACCACTTCAATCCAATACAAATGACAGCACAAGCTACAACATAGTTGAGAATCAGGTTTCCCATGGCCCTTAATAAGGGATAATGTCACTTAGCCTTCATTTTCTGTACCAAAAATGATTAATAAAGAGACCAGCATGGAAATTCTCAGGGTTACCTGATATCTGAGAACAGAATTGATGTATCATATAGGCCAGTGGAATTACAGTTATTGAAGAGTTATCTCCATTGGTCTCTGTTAACAAAGTCATGCCTTATTATAGCAGGTGGATCAATATGATACTAGGCTTGTCTGATACAAGCCTGTTAGAAGAAAAAGTAGTATTGGAATTTTTTTTTCCCCAACAACTAAAGCAAGCTCCTCCTAAATCAGTAAGTTCACTGACTGTTATCTACAGTCCTTTGCAACTAAAGAAAGTACAATATGAGCAAGTTAACTAAATTATGATCTAATCAAATACACACAGATTGAAAGCAATAAAACAACCATGGCTCCACTGGTGAAACTGAAGCTGAAATCTAGATACTTATCAGCTACATCAACAGCAAAAGAACTATATCCTGACCAGAGAAACTTCCAGCACTACAGTGCTTGGAATAGTACATAGTGCCCCTCGGCTTGCACAYCTACCCATTGAGAGCCAGCTGTCATCTCAGGAAAAATGCAAAGGAGGTCAGAATTGGAGTCAACTTTCATGTGCATCCACACCCCCACAGCACCCAGCACAAGTCACTCCAAGAAAAGCCATTCAGCTCTGTTCATCAGCAACACAATCACGTAACAAAAATCTAATGACAAAATGGGTTGTCTCCCAACAGCCATCTCTTCTGCCTGCAAGTAAGACGAGTGAGAAAACTCCCATACGCTCCAGTTGCAATTGGACTGTTTTAAAAATGCCCCAAACATGATGACACATGATACTGATGCTGCGGCACGCATACAGAATGCAGCTCAACTCTCTGTGGAAACCAGAGTAGATCTGATACACTGAGACTCTGGATGATAAGAAAAATCTTACAAGCAATTTTTAAAATGATACAGAATGTTACAGAACATGCTTAGTGTGTGTTTTGGGGTCTGACTAAAGTTCTTCTCTTCATGTATGAGTTACGAGCTATTACTGTTATCAAAGATTTTAATTTTGAAGTGGTTGTCTCAGTTTGGAACCACATATCAAACTACAGCATTGTCYGTGAGGAAGTCTAAAAGAAAATAATATAGAACTGCATAAATTCAAAAGAGTCAAAAATTATAATTAAAATATATGATAACCACAAATGAGTAAGCATAATAATTTTAAAAAATCAAAGCTACTATTTTTTTTGCCCTATGAGAAAGAACTAAAAGATTTATAATCCATCACAATAGGGCACTTTAATTTAGAGAAGGATGGAAAAAAAATCTACTATGTAATGTTTCAAAGACTGAGAAAAATTTTCCAATGTCATCTTTTTCCTAGTCCCGCCATTACATTTATTATAAAGCACAAATAATATGCATTTGTATAATGACAGGTATAATCTCTTGGATTCTTTTCTGAAAATGGAATTGCAACTAATACTCAATCTGGAAACACATGTGCAGCATTTTGGCACTGACTGGAGGACTGCATACACATCGGGTACTTCAAGATCCAAACCAATGGTACGCAGGACACCTGCAAGTAGTATCTAAACTCCACTGACAAGGCAGGAGGAGTTTTTTTCTGGGATTCTTTTTCTCCCATCCAACAGTGTTTAACAGAGTGAGACTCTCCAATACAGTTCTTTTGAACAGCTGGTGTTTTTAAAATCATTCACAATAATGAGGTATTACCTCTCACACTGATTAGCAGAACTACACAAATAATCGTGATAGTGTCAATCAGCAAGTAGCAAYTTAATTAGCATGATAATTGTCATTAATAAAAAAGTAATTACAAATGTCATAGTACATTCTTTAGTTTGAAGCTGATTTATAGTGTTAAACAAAAACATTATAATGCTGAAAAGTATTTCATGAATGAATGAATGCTGAAAAGTATTTCTAGTATTCACACTAGAGATATTCTCTCAAAACAGTCTCAGTAAGACAAACACCCACAGTGAGTAAGGCACACAAGACCCCAAATTCTGTAGGCTGTATAAAAAGTCTTCCAAAATATTGGAGAGGTTGCAGGACCAGCTGGAGAATGCCATTCATGAGAAAATACATGTGAAGCTTCCCTGTCCCAAAGGCTTCTCATAGCACTTCTAATTTTATTAAGATTGAAAGTAATTTCATTCAAGTTTTGGAAGAAAGCTCTAGGTGGAAGCAGTGCCTTAAGAGAGAGAGAGAGAAAAAAATAATTTTTCAAACTTATTTTCATCCATTCATACTCATGCTAATTCATCTGTTTCCACTTAGGAACCTTGAAAAAGCCTATAAAAGAAGAAGGAGGAAAAAAAATATCCTTCCTCTGTGCACTCCTCTGCACTGCTTGCCATAGCTACTGTCTTAAGTTAATGCCAAACTAACTCCTTTAGTAGGAAGCCAAATTTCAAGGTTTTATTGTACTGTTTTGAGAACAGATTAAGTGTCAAGCTGCTGCACACTTGCCTGTATTTCTGCCCAAACATCCTGTTTTTATCTATCATTAATATCAGACATACATGACTTAAAAAAACAGCATTTCAAGTATACTGAATAACATGATTTAATAATGCACACAGCAAAACAATTCCATATTCTTTTTAATATCTGATAAGCATTATGTGATACATTGAAATTAAGCCCTTGAATTTCAAGACCAACAAACATTATCTTAGAAAGCATTCAAGAAAAAAGTTACAGACTCTGGTAACTCATGATTTGAAAGTTTAAAGAAGAATAGTCTCAAATAGAAAAAAGAATAGTCTCAAATAGAAATAGTCTCAAATAGAAAAAAGACTAGACTCAAATAGAAAAAGACTGTGTAGTATTAAGAGATCCTTGCCTATAATTAAGAGAGCTTGCCATGCTGCATGTAAAAACAAAGAATCTTCTCAAAGAACTTTCAGAAATACCAACAAAGGACTAACTGGAGAAAAAGTAAATTTATCTTCTTGATGGGCTAGTAGGGCACTAGAAGTTCTGATATTTCACCAACATTTACATCAAAAAACATGCCAAAAAAAAAAACCCCGGATAGACATGAGAGTAAATGGGAAGCATTTAGCKGAGTACCTAATAACAACTCCAAAACACCACTTCCTTAATGACTGTTTTGAGGAGGAGGATGCCCAGTTAACTCCTTTCACATGAAGCAAATGCTCAAACTACTTAAACAGCCCAATCTGTGGAAAGATTTGGAATTTTTTAAGTTCTTAGGTTTTCAGAAAAGCTTGGAAAAAGGAATAAAAGAATGTAAAAGAAAGTCTACGAATGTAACACACACCTTGAAAACCAAGGACTAAATTGATTTTTACAAAGTAACAGAATTAAAAAAGTTTAAAATATTCATATCCTTTCCCTGCACCTCTACAATATATGCACCCCTGCACCCCTACAATATATGTAGCACTATGTTTTCATCTTCTGCTATCAGAAGAAAATTATGCTAGTAATATTTCTTAAAACTACAGAACACCACTCTCAAGCAACGACATTCTTCTTGACTTGGGAAGCACAAACGGAGCCATGATGAACACTGATAACTGTGCTATAAAAATCCTTCCATAAGTGAGATTTCATAAAGAAATGGAAGAATATATGCTAAGAGTAAATGCATTTCCAAATAATCAACTTGAACATCCAGATTTTAAAATAAAGTACTTGAGAATTATTATAAAGACCCATAATTTCTATGTTTTTAATCAGCTAGCAAAAAAATCTTTTAGCATCCAAGAAATGACCACTTTTATCTAAAAGAAAAAAAGAAAAATGCGAAGCTATTCAGGGAATTGTCAGTGCCTGGTATTTCTAAGAGTCTCATTTAGAACTTTGTGACAAAGATATGTAATTATTAGGTATCCCTATACTAAAACGGTTTGTTAATCACTATTTTTTTTTCTTTTTATCARTAACAGACAATAGCTACTGAACCTGCTTACCAAAGCTTCAACTGCACTTCCGAAAGGATAATCAGTGCAATTTGATTGACTCCACTTTTCAGAGAGGAGAGATTTCAGGCTTTAAAAGGCCCAGACAGTGTTAATTGCTTATTTACAAAAGATTTTGTTTGGGTTTAGATCTTGAGGTCCTACTGATCTTCAGCATGTCTTACATACCTAACAGAACAGAGCCTCTGGAAAAACTTCCACTGAGTACACATAGTCGGTCTAGCTCATGCAGGGCCCCTCAATGCCAGTGTCCTTGAAGCCTTACAGCCTGTTGTTGTGACCTACATTAGCAGGACTAGCAGTCTCCCAGYCTAGATGCATTCCCTCTAGTCACAACCCAAAGAAAAATTAAAAAACAAAAACTAGTCAGAGTAAGATCAGTGACAGGTAAGATAGGCAAAATATACTACTACCACTCTGCAGATCAAAATCTACTACTACTACTTTGTAGGAGTACCTCTCCCAAAGTAGCACAATTATTTTCCATCCCTTTATTCCCAATGTCTTCCTTCAGGAAAGCTAGAGAAGTCTCTGTGCTTCTCTCTTTTCTATGTTATTTTTACAACCCAAAGGCTGCTGAAGGTTGCATCTGCAGAAGGCTTCAGTGAAAACTCAGGATGTAAAATATTTAGAGTTAGGTCTCAAACCTTATTAAACCTCTGGTGCCAAATACAAACATTTTGGCCACAAACAATGTAGTTACTATGTGTCGTCTTATTCAGATATTCAGTCAATATGTCAGAAGTTGGAAAACAGACTGAACAGGTCTTGTCTTATATTGAAAAGTTTCTGTCCTGCAACGTGATGTGAACATTCAGAAGAAACCACTACAATTAATACCTTCTACATGATGCCRAAATTAGAACTATTAGAGCTCTAACCTGTCACAGATGAGGCACATGGAAGGTCATGTATGTATACAGTCTTAGCATTTCTCCTCCATTGTAAATCCTCTTGTTTATTGAAGTGGTTACTAACATGTGAGTAACAGCTCTCAGGACAAATGCTGTTATAGGAATGTGGCCTCCTGGCCTGAAAATGAATAAAATATAAACATTACTGGAAGGAAAGACTTTGCAAGGTCAACTGTAGAGCAAGGGCAAAACTGGCAGCTACACACAGAGGCATCAAGAGGCAGTATGTGTGGTTCACATGCACACTCCAAGGAAACGCTGAAAACAATGGGTCAACGGAGAAAAAGGAAGAAGTATTACAGCATCAGCTAGGTCATGGTCTTAGCAGCTGAGCAGCAAGAGATACGTGAGGACTGCTGTGAATATGAGGAAAACAAAACACTCTCTACCAGCCTCTTGAATACAGTCTCAAGACCACCAGTGTCTTGTGGCTGATTTTTAAAGAAGGAGCTAAAAAGTGCTTAGCAACCATGAGCACCAAACACAACACTGAAAGGTAAAGAAACACAGTATAAAAATAATAATCTAAATGTAAAGGGCAAATTCTCACTTGTGGCTTTTCTGCTGAATAGACCCACCCCTTAATCAAGAATGGCTCAAATAAATATAGAGGTCAGCCTCAATTTCCCAGTCTCAAGTCGCTTGAAATTCCAGGGTAATCAAAGATATACTGTCTTATTCACTAAAACTGCTCTTACAAAGATATATATATTTTCCTTAAATGTCATAAGAAATTTGTCATGCAATAGGGAAAGGTAAAAAATAAATTGAGGATATCCACTAGTGTTTAGCACAGTAATAATGTTTTTATATAAAGCTTTCTAGATCTGCATCAATGCAATTGAAAAAGGAATGCATAATAGGCATAATTATCATTATGTGAAACCTGCAGCAGAGAGATATGCCAAAGGTCTAAGAGAGTAACATGTGCAGGAGCTGGCTCTTCTAACTAAGAATGGTGTAACAGACACTAAGTCTGAGTCTTGCAGTGGAGCATCATGTTTTCAAACTGGTGCAGAACATGCTAACTCCAAGCACAGGCAGTAAGGACTAGTGCATTATGCTGCACTAAGCTAGCTAGGTTAACATGCCACAGGGCCATGCCACCACAGCTACATCGTTTGAGGACCTCGAGTTGGAACTAGTCTAAATGCCATTATGTAGACCTCGTATCCCTACGGCCCTCTGCAATTGCTCTCCGTGCACCAAAATCCCCCTCTCCTCGCGCTTGCATGTGCGACAGTAGCGGCAACTAATGACGTACAACACTGAGTACAAGTGTATAAGCACCCAAAATGCCAAAGTCCTCCATTTGGAAAATCTAAGTTACATAGTTTCTTCTAAAAACCACAGAGCACCCAGCCATTCCCAGAGACTTCAGCACCCACCTATTAGCTCAGCATCATCTACAGTGGAGATTTCAATCCATGGCGGGTTTTGTTCTCTGCAGATATTTTTAGACCTTGGTCACCTTCCTTCCTAACCTAAACAGCTTACAGGCAGCTGTTAATCATCTCCTTTCATGAATTAAATGAGTACAACACTGTCTGAATCCCATCTACTAAGAAATCCAAACCTGTATCTAAATTAAGACTGCCTCCATAAAGCTGTACCTATTTCCTAAATACTAAGCCATGTTAAGCTTCACATGTCCCAGGCTCTGCCTCCATGAACTCTCTTACCCATATTTCTTCTTCTTGTTCTTACCTTCTTTTTGCCACCTAACTACCTGTAAATCTCCCTAAAAAAGTCTGTAATGTCCCTCTCCTACCCACATTTACCCTCCTCCTAAATGTCCCCTCCCAAAGAGAACCAAATTCATTTATCTTTCATCCTTATTGATTATTTCAAAATTATCTAAATTCTGTTTACATGTCTTAAGCTGTTAGTTTAGAGAATAGATAGATTCCAAAAATGTTGGAAAATACTCTTCATGTTGCCACTACTACTATGTGCTTAAGTACATAAATAGTATTTTTTTAAGGCAGACTGTTTAAAGAAGATTGTTTTCACATAAAAATGCATAGCCAATTTAATTTGTAACATTATGGCTATATAAAAAAATCCTATCATTTGAGTTATGAAATAGAGATAAAATCTGCATTGTTTATAAAGTCTGCATTGTTTACATATCACACCAAAGTGTTTCTAAATTATAATTATAATTTTATTATATAATATTATGTAATTTTATTTAATATTTATTATAATTTGATAGTCATGTTCAAAGACCCTTTCTGTTCTACCTGTAAGGATAAGTCATAATATTGAAAGGCACTCACATATACCCACAAACAAGCACACAGAGAGACCTATGGTACGACTCTAATTGTTGCTTTTTGGAGGAGAGATGGTASGCAAGATATAGACTTTTTTTGCATAAACTTCACCTGCTACAATTCCGACTCTCTTCTTTATACATTTGTTAACAAATTTTGTTGGGGAAAAGAATATATAACAGAAAACAGAATTAGGAGTCTTCTTTTTTCATATGTACATGTATATTTTTTAATATGTACATATACCTTATGCCCAAGGTCAATATTTCTCAAGCATATAACATTCAAACAACTGAACAGATTCACACATAGTAGTTTGATGACCTGATTAAGTGCCAGAACTGGCATGCACGTGCACACACACAAAATGAAGATAAGGTTGATTCTTTTGTCAAAGATGTATTTGAGATTAATGGCAAGCTGACAGCCTGAATGGGTTTCACTGCACTGAGGCAATTACTGTAGTAGGTAAAGCAAGTGATAAAGATTTATTTAGTACAAGGCTGATACTCATTAATCTCTTTAAACCCCATGTTAAGGTTGTTTAAAGTACTGTAGCTCTTCTCTGGAAAAGTCTGTTGAATCTGTGACAGAAAAGGCAGACCTGCATAAATGCAGTGCAGGTCTCCATGRACTATGACATTTCTATACCTCCACAGGGAGGCAAGTATTTTAGATTAGTTTGGTTAGCACTGCAGATGCAGCATGCTGATTTACTAAACTCTGATGCAAGTTCCAAAAATAATTAGCTTATCAAAGATCCTCTTTCCTTCCTCTCTTTTATTAGTGTGCTAAATATGGCATYCATGCAAGGAAATCGTTCATTTCACTAGTACTAACTGCAGATTTGTTAAAACTGAATATTTTTGTTCTTTTTGTTTTTTAAATGAGAGAGCTAATTTGCAGTGCTGGCTTTCTTTGAAAAATGATCGTGTTATATGACTAACTAAAATATCATCCAGCTATATGTCTGCTTCTACATTTTTAAGATAAAAGGAACTAGTAAGCATTAGTAAGCATTTCTAAAAATCAAGTTCTTGTTTTGCTCGTCCATTATCCTTAGAATAAACATCTCAGCTTAATAGACATAGAGCGCACAAGTTTTACAAACTGCATTTGAGGTATCACATACACAGGAAAAAAAAAACCTGTTGAATGAAGGGGCTAAGAGTCTTTCATACTTTTATGACAGACTTTCTGTAACAGATATGCATTTAAGAGGGCTCCTTTTTTTTTTCCAAGGAGAAAAATAATTTTAATTCAGCATACAGAAAATACTGCCTCTGAAATTAGTTCCTTCAGTGTTTAAAAAAGAGCTGCTTTGCAACACATCAGTAAGAAAGAATATTATCTCAAGAACCATGGTCAAGGTTTCCAGTTATTGCTAGTGTGCATATAAATAATCTGCAAGACAGCTACTGCCCCTCCTAATTTTTTATCTTCAGAAAGCATATTAAAATGATTTATTTCTAGTCTGCTGCTCATAGTGAATGCAAGTCAACCTCTCCTTACCTTGCCAATGACAGGGATATCAACGGAACCCCAGGTATCAGCTCCCCAGTGAACCGTGCCCGAGGCAAAATCAGCTGTAATAATTCCAGCAACTGGAAATAAAAAAGAATGTTAACAGTAGAAGCTAATCCAACACATACTGAAGTTACATCAGTGACTTATACTGTTTTAGAGATAAAAACAAAAATCACTAATTCTAAATGGAAAAATACATTTTACAATACCGCACATAAGCAGAGAAACACACTTTACTCTGTTTCAATTATATTGTATTGAAAGTCTATCTTCCTCTAGCTATTTCTAGAATTACACAGAAACAGAATTAGAAAAATCAGTTTTGCACATAAAGATGTAGCAAGTCAGCAGGTATCATCTTCATTTTAATATTATATTAATAATTTTTTAAAAGGTTTCATACTGCAGGCTTACTTAACCCAAGTTACCACAAAATAATGGGGTTGGTCCAGTGTTTTGCTAGCATTTTTTCACCTATATTCTTCCTTATCTCTTCCCTGCTTTCCCTCTCTATATGTGGCCTCTACAGTTTCATATCTTCATTGAAATGCCTTCCAGAAACGTCTTTTATTCCAGCAACATAAGATGGTTCCATTGTGCTGACAGACTTGCCTTTTCCAAAAGAGCAAAATTCTCCAGAGACCAGCGTTTCCAGATCTGAATGCTTAATTTCATATTCCAGCTCAGCAAGGGCAGGGATTCAAAATTACTGGATTGGGTGATCAAACTACAAGAGCTAGTTATGTTGAAATATTCCCTCATTTTGAAATACTGTTTCAATATTAGCATCCATCAAAATATTTTTGAAGATTTGTATTTTCTTTTCATAAGCTTAATATGCAGCATGTCAGGAACTGTACCCCCTATCCCCAGAACCCCATTCCAGTTGCTCACAGGAAGCCGAAATGAAAGGATCTCCTTAATGATCTAATTATCTCTTTTCCAAGACTCATGGTTTGCCTGTGAAACAAAAGCCAAATATTTAGCAACTACCAGTTCTTTTTATCCCAGCTATTACTCACTTTTCTCTCCCTGGCTATGAGATAAGCAAACTCCCCTTACAACTTACAAATTTTTAAAAAGCAAAACACTTTGCCCTGAGGAAAAGCATGCCAGTACCACATTTCAGCTAGACTTAATTGTCAACTTAAATTTGTATTCAGATTAGAGAATCTGAATTCTCCAATCATGATATTTTTCTATTTCTTCCATGCTTATTCCAATATTTGAAAGGAATCATTAATAGCACGCTGATTGTTTCAAGAACAAAATCTAGAAATCAATTTATCCGAATAAGAGCCATAAAAAGGAATATTCAATTTTTCTAATGAATAAAACAGTTGTTCCTCTTTCAGGGATTTATTCAACACTACAAGTCCAGTTGATTTTAATAGAAGGAGAATTGTGTCTTTCATGTTATCTATGTTCAGTTTCAAACTTTATTGTCAATAAAATCATGTTMTAAAAATAATTCCATAGAATAACTTTATACTATGTAGCAACCATTACTGATTCATTGACAGGGAATATCCCCATCTCCTACCTAATATCCAATCAAGGCACTTAAAGTTTTCATACTCATGCTGCCTTTCAATGAAGAAAATAAAAACAAATTTCCTAGACAGCAGCTTCAAAATCTCCAAAACACAAGGCTGTCTGCCCCACCTCCTAACTACTGCACAACCACATGATCCCTGTCTTGCATGCATACTGATATGATCTTGATTCAGGATCAAATGGAAATGAAACAAAATAAGAAAAAAATGCACAGGGCTGATCAAAACAAAAACTGTTTTTATTATTTTTGGCAGAAAAAAAAGCTTTTTGGAATTTTTCAAACAGCTCTACCAAAAAAAATGAAGAAAAAAAAGGAACCCACAGATTTATGCCCTTGAATGGTGCTTTCAACATCTGGTACAAACAGATAAGCCAAGACAATTATCTCCTGTCATTGCTTCCTCCCTCCCATGCGCTCCCTCCAAAATCACATCTCTGCTCTAACGAGTTTGTCCTTGCAAAGGAACATTTGAGGATTCTCTTCTGGTTCAGGAATGTTTGGCTCCATAGGAGAGGTCTCAAAAGGCATCATCTTGGCATACAAGAGGCCAGACAGCCCACATAGTTTAGCTACCTCTTCTTTGGGTTGTAGGACACAGGAATGATGTTGAGATGGCAGGAAAGCAGATGCAGACTCAGAAACTCTTTGACATTTCCATGTAGTTGAGTAACACAGATAGGACACTTCTATCAGCTGTGCAAAWTCTGAGATGAGATTTAGAAAGCAGGTAGAAAACAGGTCTGAAAAGAGGTGATATTAGAGACACCGTGTGAAGAGGAGCACTTAAGCCTAGCTATCAAAGACAGAGCTACAGATCTGTGCTTTTTGCAGATGAGGACAGAGCAGAGAGTAAAAACCGGACTGTTTTCAGCTGCCCTTCCTTCTGCCCTCTCTGTGGAGAAGGAAGCCTAGAAAGCCTCAGCCCATCATGAACTGCTCCAAGAAGGAGCAAAATCATGACACTACAACAAATTTAAGATGTCCATCTTACTCATGAACGGTGAGGTCACCTGTGAATTTATTCATATTCAACAAAAGGGCTTGCCAAACCACAGCACCAGATGATCAGATTTTCTGTGTGAACCAAACCATTTACAGAAAGACCTATTTTAAACACTGCTTATCAGAATTTCCAATATTTTGATGTCCCAATACCTCTGAAGTCAGGCTCCCTCAGTGCCCTTAGCCAAATGATATCAGCCTCAAAATGAGAGAAAGATTTTAACAACTACATTTTAGAAATCTCAAAGTGATTAAAGTAGTTTTTCTATGCATAGTAATGAGGTACTTTTCAGGTTTGCTCTTAAAGGGCTCAAAGCAAGTTCTAAGATGTGATCTCAGAGCTAAAAGTGACATGCTCACTGGAAAGCTGCTAACGTCCCCCTTACGCTACTGCATAGAAACTTTGTGATTCCAGCCTTTTGGGTTTCTAAATGTCTGACTTTAAACTCATCATTACTACCAAAATTGACCCTAGGCTTCAAGCCAAAGCAGTTTGGTCAGAAATGCTACTTCTGGGTAAGTGGGAAAAGTATTTACTAATAGGTAGTAGAAAGACCATAAAAATAAATATATACACACACACTTTCCAGATATTTTAAGACAGAGATGAAAGTTAAGAACAAATCTTAGAAATATTAAGTCACTACAATGTCACTAAAAGAACGAATAGTATTTGATAACCATTTTTTCAGGTGGTCCTGCAATTATTACTATATCTCGGCTAAACAGATATAATCATTATTAAAGATTTGTGCTAGTGAGATCTATCACTGTGCAACTATTTGTAAAATACATTTGATATAAAAGTTCATAAATTTGTAAAAATTCTGTCTGCTAAAACTGGTTATACTTTCCTGGCACTTTTTTTGTAGCCTCTATTTTAAAAATATTGCTTGAAAAGAGTAAAAAAAAAAAATAGAAAAAAAAAAAGGAAAAAATCTTAAAAAACAGGACAACCACAGGCTTTTAGGTCTAACTCTCAAGGTCAACTGATATCATTAGACTTACATGAACTCAATTCGAGTTACAGCAGGGAAATCATGTTAGAAAATATGGGTCAAGTCATCATGCAGTAATAAAGCTGTTACCTCCAGACTCAGTATCTGAAATATTCTTTAAAGTCTGTCATAGGTTAGTATTCCTAACATTAAAATCACAAGTGAACAATGCAGCATATCAAATCTTTAGCAAGGAGAACTTAAATATTTATTCAAATGCTTCAAAGAAGAAGAAAAAAAATCTAAACAATCTCTCAATTTACTCCACAGCCATTTTGTCCTTACCATGCATAAAAGGCAAAAAAATATATAAATAAATGAAAATGTCCTGTGCTTATGCATAATGAAATAGTTAGGGTATTTAAGGAGCTTATTTAAAGCGTATTTTGTTAGTGGCATGAGTCTGGACTGATATGACTGAAGTAAAAAAAAAAGGACTGAAGATATACAAAGAATAAATCACTTGTAAATATGAGCTACAGTTTCAAATTCAGAGGAGATGATGAAGTGACATCATCAAGCAGATACAGTGATAAATCTAGGGCACTCAGTTACTACAATCATAAGCTCAGGATAAAAATTAGGTTGCAACATTCTCAAATGTATATTCTCATTTACAGTTTAGGGAGGCATTTTCAAGCATGCAGTGTTGGCCTAACTACTCCCACTGAAGTCACTAGGACTTTAACGATTGATTTATAAGGAAGCAGGGCTAGGCTGAGCACTTTTGAAATCCCACTGTAAATGGTTTTCATAAAGAAAAATCTGAGCTTGTATGGCATCCTTAGGATTATAAGCATCTCCAAGGACTTCAAAAAAAGGAGTGATTAGATATAGAGTAAATGCTTGGCTTACATTCATCAAGACCTCGGGACATTGAGAGCTGCCTGGCTAAGGAAGTGAGTGAGGGCTGGTGTGGGGATCCCTCTGTTCCGCAGCTGCCGCTCCAGTGAGYGAGCTGGCGTTAAAGATTACTGAAGGGCAGCTGCAAAGGCAGAGCCAGGGGCTCCACACACTGCCCCCATGGATGCTGCCCTCCTGACCGCCCAGTTCCAACACTCGTTTAMCCTCCAGAGACATCACACGTCACCATCAGCCTGCAGGGACAGGGCAGCACCCACGGCACAGCAGATGGGAGGACAGAGCAACCGCCCTGAAAGAAGGACAGGAAGACAGAGGCTGCTGTGCCTACCCTGTCTAGTACTGGCAGGRGCGTTGCAAGGGAGCAGCCCCAGCTCAAAAGGTTTTGATGTGACGAGGAAGCACTGCAAAACTCTAAAATTAGGCATCAGGAATGCTGATGCTGTTTCACTCAATCCTCACAATTAACTAAATCAGTATATCTATATTTTTATTTTTGCAATGCAAGTCATGCTTAGTGTAACAGCTTTTCTGAGGTCAGTATACAAGCACACCCACAGCTGTTCTATATGCAACTCAAATTTGGGCTTAGAAATAATAGTCAGATCTCTTTTTCAAAAGCTAAATACAGTGGAAGCCATTTAAATGAATAATGCATTTTTTTAATGGAATAGCAAAGTAATATAAGTGGGGCATGTTAATTCCCAGGCATGCGAAATTTATTGTCACTAAGGTGTCCACTGGGAATAATTTATGCATCCTCGATTAAGAAAATATTTTTAATTTAAATTTGCATATTTTACTCATTACAACTAACCTTGGCACAGTCATTTTTGGAGGTGCCATGCCCTCAGGTGGGAGTTTACAAAGTGTCCTCTTACCAGAAAAAAAATRATGAACAGAAAATGCACATGTGTTTCCTAATGAGAAAAGCAACATGCATCCTGGACAGCAGGCACCCTGGTCTTTGATTTCGTCTTGTACCATCAAATCCAGATTAGGTTCGATCCTTTCTTCTTCAAAATACACAATTGTTCAAATGCATGAAATCAAGCTAAGTCAAGGATGGCATGTTAAATTCCATCACAAAATGACAACTTCAAAAAAAAAAAAACAAAAAACCAGCACAAGAGTCAAATCAAGAGAAAAACTTCTGTAGACCTGTTTTCTCTATTATCTGCCTTTACAACAAAATACACACTCATGAGCAGTTTCTATAAATGCATTTAGTCTTCTCAGCAACTATGAAATTCTGAGATTTATAAAACCACAYTTTAAAACTGTTCTCTGTCAGTTACAGGCAAAGTCTATATGAAAACTCTGGTCTCAAAGCATAGGCCACATTCAAATCACAGCCTAAACAGTAAAAGCCAAATGTAATGAAGCTTTTGCAGTCTTTGCCTGAAATCTCCCACCTCWTTTCAAGGGCTCAGATTAAGTTTACAGAAAACAAGCCTACAAATTTGTATAYATTTATCTGCCCCAATCATCACTAATTTATAGCATCTTTAATATAACTTAGTTTAAACAAACAACAGAAGTGCACTAAAACATTTTTAAAATCGCTCTCCTTTGTTTATAAAGAAAAAAAATACAGAAGAACTTGACTAAGAAAATATACTGGAGCAAAATCATTCMGAAAATATACTAGGAGAAAAAACATGCCATAAAAGTGGAAAAAGAAGAGCTATGATAGACGTTAAGAGGGAAAATGCCATGTCTGGAGTTTTACCACACTGCCAACATGTGGCTACCTGTCAGCTAAAAAGAGTGGTTTCAGAGAACAAATAACCAATAAAATTGAAAATTAGAAAAGWCTTTCAGACATTTCCATTTGCTTACACTGCTATAGGGCTTTCAAAAGCCCAAAGGATAACTTAAAAGTTATCTTAGAGTCTGTGGGCAGCCAATGCAAAGGCAAAGAGGAGAGCACAAAGACTGGGGGTCCCAGCAAAGGAGAGCTCTGCTGACAGCTGCCACAGACAGGCGGGCACATTTTCAATGAAYGAAAGTCAACAGAGACATCCCAAGCATGGAAAGATAGCCTGCAGAGTCACAAGCACCCCTGAGTAATCCCACTCAGTCTTAGGCACACATAATTTTCTCCAAGTAGAGAAAATCTGTGTAGTTATTTTAACTACAATTGAAGATACATTAGGTCTCATGGCCTCTAGATCATGCTTTAAATAAAAATAATTAAAAAATTACTGTGGAAGATGAGATGAAATTCCAGATAACCTTGAAGGCTTCTCAAGTCCATGTTTTAAAGTTTTTCTTCTTCTCCTGTATGCTTCCTAGAGCAAGAGAGTGAGAAAAAAAAAAAAAAAAAGCTAGCATCCTAATAGTACCACATTAACTATCTTACAATGGCAAAAAAAATTAGAGTCATTAGAAATTTCTATCTATCATAGACAGAAGCTAGCCAGGCTTAGTAATTCAAGTCCTTTATCAGCAACTCCATCTTTAAAAAAAAAAAAAGTTTGAAAATTTGTTTCATAGGGAATTTTGTAGATTTCAGAATTGTTTAAGAGGAATGAAGCTGAAATGTCCTGTAGTTCCAAATAAGGCTGAAAACAAATTGATTACCAGAACAGGTTGGCACTGTATCAGGTGCAGGCTGAATACTACAACACTGCTTAATTAGCAGGTTGCAATCAAGCCCATGCAGGTGGACATGCAGGTTCCACCACAGAGGCAGAGATCAGTGGAGAGCGCAAAGCTGTCACTCCTCAGGCCACATTACAAGAGTCAGGAGYGACTCTCAGCAAATGAACTGCAACTTTCAGAATACTTTATGACATAAACACATATAAGAAACAAAACAGAGAGCGTCTTTCAAAGAGTTACAGAGCACATGCATACCCTGTTAGGAATAGATACTACAGTTACTCATCCATAAAATATTGCTCAGAAAAGCTATTTGTATTAACCTCAAACTAATTACTCTCTAAATTACACCTTCTGTGAAACACAACTAGCCCAGACCTTCCACATACAGTCTTTTTCTGAAATAAAGTCAAATGGAAGTTTAGAAACAGCATAGTATTCCCATAGTGTTTTGTCAGCTGTCCATATCCCAAAAGGTCTAGTGAGGCACACAGTGAAAGAATTTCTCCTGAAACTGGTCCTACAGTATGTGCCTCTATAGCTAATTTGGCTGGATATACTAAGATTGCAACGGCAAAGCCAGGGGGCTTCATTAGAGGCGAACAGCTGCTTCCTTAACGGGACACCATTCAGCTGAAATATGTACAGTCCCCTGAGAACAGCTCTATTTGTATCACAGGTTCTCAGTTGCAGCCCAAGAATTACAAACACTGCAGAATTAACTAGCTGCGTAGAACAGTGGAAATACAGAGCAAGGTTTTCCAACAGTAGAAACAGTACAAATAGCATATTTGTGTGGGTGTGATTACATTCATGTACTTGTGCATGCATCACTGTAGTTCAAACTTACTTTTCAAAGGAAGTTTTGAATTTTCTTTAATACACACCTGCCGAAGATTTGTTCTTATAATGTTATTAAATACACTTAACAGAGGAATGAAACAGACAGTAGAAAACCTACTGAAATATTTATAAAGAYGTAGAGAAGTCATGTGCATGGAAGAAAAACCCTAGGTTCAAAGGTACCACTTAGTTTTTAATCTGTGTTCCTGTAATGCGACAGACTAGCCTGCCAGCATAAAACAGATGTAAATGCCTGGACAGCAGGCAGGGAAAAAAGAAGAGCAATTTAAGGATGGTGTGATCATGGAATTCTGTCCCTAAGATGCATATCCCAAAATACTCACCTGCTACACACCCAGCCAKCCTTAAGAGTGCAGTGCAGCGTTTCAGACAAGTTTCCTCAGTCACTCAYACTTCATGATCATTCCACTGGACTGAAAATTTCTTCCCTCCTCCTCCAACTTTGCATAGCTATCCAGGAACAAGAGGAGAAAACATCCTGTAGTATGTGCCTCCCAAAAAAAATGATATTCTAAAAGTAATAATTTTAGAAAACACACAATCTCTGGAATTATCATGAAAAGCACAGCTCAAAACATACTTTAAATGCTATATGAATAGCACAGCATCACTAATATSAAGAACAGTCACTTAAGGATTGGTCCTATTTTTTCACATGCATTTCATATTTTTTCCCACTGCACTTCATTTTTAAAAATATCCTTTTAAAAAAGCACTCTTAAGTATGACTTAACACTATTTTTAAAGTTCCACATTTCTCCTCCCCATCATTAGAGTATTACACAGTTTCATTAGAATCAAAATAAAATTGACAACACTTTCTATAGGGTGGAAAAGTGAACATTTCTAACGCTCAACTCAACTTTAATATATCTTAAAAATTGAATATCTGGAATATCTACCTACGCCTACTATTTTTCAAAGACAAATTGCTGAAAAATGTATTAAAAGAAGCAGCAAGTCATTTACGACCAAGGTCATGCAAATAATATTCATTAAATCTCAACAAGAAAATAGAGGCTAAATATGTGTAAGCGAAAGAATGACTCAATATTAATAAAATACATACATAATCACAGACAAAAGAACCCCACCATTTTTTTTCCTGAAGGTTAAACACTTGGATCAAGATAGTAAAGAAAAACTCCTGGGCATGGAGGCTTGCTTTCCCATGGGAACTCTCTCCCATCTGCTAAGCAGTCAGCAGATATAGGCTGCTTTGAACACCTGCATCAGAGGACTAAGCAGTATAGAAATTCACTGAGAAGCACCTCAGTGCTCCCGTAGTCTGCCAGAAGGTAAAATAACGCCTTGGTTTTAAACTGTAACCCAGTGGACTTTTTCACATCTTTAAGACACAGAGTAGACTGAGCAGGGCATTTATTAATGGCACTGAGCTGGTGCCATTATTTCTGGCAACTCTCCACAAGTGAGTGGATTAAACTGTTTTCTCATTTTATCCCACACAGTCATCAGAGAAGAGTGCTAGGAATGAATCACTAAAATTATGGTTTCTAATTCAGCTAAAGACATTGCAGCCCTAAGAAAAAAGCAAAGTGAAAGTGGCACAACAGTTGCYACTACTAGTGTGAAGTCTGATCTGTCGTGGAGACCTTCATCAGCACTTGCACCCCAAGCCTCCAGGGACACAACTAGCTGCGCCTGTTGGGCCAGGACATGGCAGGGCCAGGCACTAAGCGCTGCCAGCTCCGAGAGGGGCTACCTAGCAGCAGCCAGACTCTGTGCTTGGTGCCCCCACACCTTGCCACCAAGATCCACTTCTCCCCAGTCAGTTGTCACCAGAGAGAAAAGCTTGGCACTAGCCATCTCATAGTCTTCATGCACCACTGGTGGATGCTTTAAATTGACTAAAGCTTAAATTGCCAACTTGTCTATAACCTTTTTTTTTTTTTTAAATAAAATCTATACTACTCGGTCTTGAGAACATAATTTGGCTTAATTTTACATTCTTCAGTAAAAGCATTATTAACATTTTCTTGTTGATCCTATTATTTGTAACAGTTGAGGWCATTCTTCACAAACTAGCCTACTACAAGCCTACAACTATTTTTACAGGAAGAAGAAAAATGAGAAACATGCAATCCCAGACCATTTCCTTCCTCTGGCAGGTACAGATCCACCCCTGGTTAAAGAGCTCACAATTGAAATGCCAATAACATAACAACAAAAAACTGCATAAAAGCATCAATAGCATCACTTTAGCATCAATACTGCCAGGTTTCTAAATGCTAAAACACAGCTTGGAGTAGATCTTTGCTACATGTTAGTTACACCACTTTGGGTATTTGGAATTAAGTTCCAGCACTGCATATAGCATAATATTAAATCACACTCAATGCATTGTAAGCAATCCTCTGCTGGCTCAATCTACCAGAATGATTTATGTACAGAAAGTTTAACTGTACAGCAGGGACACTGCTGCACATTTACACCTTCACAAAGAAGTCTTGTCAAGCAAGTCACTAGTATAAATGCCAYTTGGGCAGGTTTTAGACTGGTATGAGATTTAGAGTTTTAAAATAAACCCACCTTCTTTCAATTTGAGAGGACAACCAACATATTATATGGAAAATAYGCAGTTTCTTATGCACAAACATATAAACATATTTTACAGCAGTCACACAATAACAAAAACAAACAAAAAAACAACCAGCATTAAATAAAAGGCCTGCCATAATGCAACCTGTTGTTACTCCTCAGAGTGATTAAAATATGACTTCATGCTGAAGTCTCTCTCCTCCCCTTCACACCAGCAGCCCCCTTCTGCCTTACTGTATTTGTTAGACATTTTCATTTATATCATCTGTCCAGCTGTCTGTCCTTAGCTTGTACCATGCTTAGAGCAGGCACTCTTCCTTCTTGACCATTCAAAGAGTGCTGCTATTGGTGGTACCACAGCCAAATATTAAACGAACCCGTCTGAAAGGCGATGAAGTAAGAGTTCTATTGTGCAACACAAACGTTCCCAGGGATGGTAGCTGAGGCACTTTACTGAAACCAATTTTTACTCAAAAGACTATTCAAAACRTTGAAACGCACAGTTTGCTCGCAAGGAGACACAAACGGCATGTATGCCTGAAGGGGCCTAATTCTGACAGCCTTTCAGTAGTCCAAACTTCCATCAAGACTGCACCAGGCAAAGCGGCTCTCATGACTGTTTGGGCAAATTCAGTTAACATTGTTCAAAACAAGACAATGCCAGAAATGGGAGTTGGTTTGTGATTATGTGTTAAAAGGAAYGTACAGTAAAGATTTTAAGCCAAATCATATTTCATCCTGTGAATGGTAGAGTGCCCAAATGAAAAAYGGGGGCTACCAGCTGACAGGATCTCAAGAGCACCTGCTTTCTGCCTTGCTGTAAATTTAAGTAGCCTTGCAGCATGCAATAACTTTGAAATTAGAACCTGACAGATCAGACTACATTATTTGTTTTAGTGCCTCCAAATTTAGTCTTTGCATTTAAGGATCTCCATGCAGTTTTACAAAAACTGAAAGAAAAATAATTTTATTGAAACTTCATTAGATTGGCAAAACAATTCCACCATTAAAAACTTTATGGAAAAAATAAGATTACATGAGATGTATTCAGGTACAGCTGTGAAAAGGGCTTGCACAATTTGCTGCTCAGCTCTACTCTAACCCCCTCCAATACAGTACCCTTTTGCCCTCAGCATCCACTTTCTCCCCTGTTGAAATGAAGAATGCAGAATGGATATTCAAATTATCTAGTACAGTAAGTGAACTGCAGAATTAGTGCCAGTCTAGCAAATTAAACAAGGGAATAACCTAAATTTTTTTCCATTTTTCCTTTTTTATTTCCAACAAATTAGAGGGCTCCAGTAGATTTTATCAAATACTGAGCTCCCCACTCTCTTTCTCAAACTGTATAAATGCCTTGAACTCCCAAAAGAACATCACCATTCCTTAGCCCCATGTAGTTCTCTTTCATTTACCCACTTCCACAGCACCATTTTCAAAGACTTATTTTAGCCAAAGGGAACAAAAGTGGAAATCCTGAAAGGATCTCTGCAGATTTTTCCAGAATTTTTACTCTGCCCCCTCTACCAACTGTCCACAAGACCTCAACTCCCCCACTGGGCTATCCTTTATGGATGACTCCTAAGGCACTTAAAGATTGAAACAAAAGGGAAGCCTTACAAGTCTTCCACGGCGGTGCCGGCCACAATAGTTTAGTCGCACTCTCTGAACAGCAAAGGGAAGCMTAACCTTGCCTTTCAAGTTGCAAGCATTAGTCAAATTCCAGAAAACAGCAGACAGGCACGACACACTATACTATATCATTTATTCTGCAGACTATGCAGAGCCATATACATACTACACAATAAGATCAAATTTGTGGGGCACCAAAGTTAGGTATCATCAACTAGGTTTAAAAAGTACTACCAAACTAAACAAACTAAATTTACAAATAACCTAATGGAAAAACACCGTAAACATTTAGAAAATATGGAAAATGTCTCTTTAGTGGATAAGCCAGTCAAAACTGGGCTCCAAGCGTTGTGTGACGCTAACTACAATAGCCAGCCTGCAGGCTGCTTTAGAACCGGGCAGGCACTGAATGCAAAAAAGAAGCACGGTGCTTCCGTGGTGGCATCAGTTCCGATTCAAGCACAATAGCAGGGCAGAGCACTGCATTCTTCACTGGCACCACAAAGGAAAGGAATAACAATCTCAAATTTTGTATACTTGCCCTGGATGATTAAAAAAACCCTACTCTGTTATACACACAGTTTGGCTTTGCCTTTTTTTTTTTTTTCCTCTCCTTTCCAAATTGCAAGCCTCTACTTTATACACACAATTGTCTAATTTATGGCAAATCTTTCTTCTTTACAATACAATTTGATGTACTTTCAAATAACCCGCAATTTCCAGCCATTCCCATGGCACATTTTAACCTAAACACATACATTCTGGTATGCTTTTGTAATCAGTTATTTAGCCAAGCACTAAGTTTTAACCTATATAATAAGCATTTGAATTTTGTGTATAGATATCAGATTAATTGGTGATATAAATAAAAGGGCAGCTTCAGAGATTTCTCCCAGTGAGAACCGAAAGCCTTACCCTTAGCAGTCTCTCTACAACAAAGCCATAATCTGTGTCAAAAATTCTGCCCGGAGTGACATCTTTGGACACTGCCATTRCTGGTACCTGCTCTTTATGGTCATACAAAGTACAAGCCGCTCCCGAAGCCTTCTGCGTATGTAAAGAGGATGACAAATCTAAACAGGTATTGAGGTGCTCCTATGCACTGTACACAGCCATACAAATGCAGATGTCTAGAACAGTAGGTAAAGAGTAGCAAATAATGGAATGTCCTTTACCATGTCTAACCAGTACTACACAGAAGCTAKTTTTACATGCTGTAAACAGCAGGGAGAGAGAAAAAAAAAGTTGTATTTGTTAAGGAAAGAATTTCAGAGAGAATTTTAAAGGCAAAGACAAGGAAAATTAGAGTTCTGCAAGAAAACTGGTGAGTTATGGCCAGATGAGATTCTCCAGTCATTAATCTGCAGATAACCTAATGCTTCATTTTGCAAGACCTTCAGGAGCAAAAACTGAAAAAGTGACAGGATAACGGAGTGCGACTAATCAGCCTATGAGAAAATACAGCCATGTATTTATTTTTCAGAAGCTAAGAAAGATGTTTCAACTGTTTACTCTGAGCTCTTGGAAAAAAAGGACACAGACTTTCAGTCAGTAACTTCTCTATCCAGCACTCTAAATTTTAGATGAGGTAGTATGTGTATCTTAAGAAAATTAGAGTGTTTAAATCAAGACTTCAAGTGACAGAGAACCTACTGGGGCAAGATGTTCCAATGGTTAATTACACTATGTTCATTATGGTACATAGGGCAAAACTACTCTGCTCAGGAGACATATTAAAGTCACTAGAGGACAACAACCTAATCTGCTAGCTCCAATTTACTTTGTGAAAGAAATACAGGCTAAAGAGACAAGGCATCTGCACACACTCTTTCTTAAAGCAGGAAGTGGTACTTCACAAATAAGTGAAACCTTCTCTTATCTCCTCAGTTATGGCCAACTCATTACTCACGTCTGCTGCAAATGCCTGCTCACTGCCATGTTAAATGGCCGCCAAGCCAAGATGAAGCCTCACACCTGAAAAGAGTGTGTATGTATTAGGTGTCACAAGTAACAAGGAGTATGTGCAGTCTAAACAAAGACAGACATACATATTAAATAGGATGCATCTAATATATATGTCTGAAATTAGTTTTTTTCCAACTAAGTCTTTTAAAATCTGATTTATGCCCTGCTAGTCTTGTAAAGGCACAATAAATATTAGTGAAATTTTTGTTATTGATTTAACATTTAATCATTGCAGACTAGAGGAAGCAAAGAAAAATAAACATAATGTTTTTAATATGAAAATACTGAATAGCACACAAAATAATAACCTAACACCCTAATGCAATGCAAGTGCTTAGGAGTTGAGATACAGCAGCTTTTCAGTAACACAAACTGTTTAAGACAAGAAGAGATTAATATTTTATCCCAACTGAATTTCATGGGGAATTTTGATAAGAATGTAATTTCCCAAGCCGASTAACGAACGGGCCTGTGAGGAGGTATAACACCCCTCCCTGTACGTGAGGCAGCCTCAAATCTATAATTATCACATATGTTAAAGAGTTTAGTTTCACATATCATCTGAAGTCAGCACTTCCAGCTACACTCTGGCTCCTAACGCTATTCTTGGCACTGTTTATAAAAAGCACACCATTCAATTTTGTTGTAAGCCCCACCTACTTGCTCTCCACAGGATATTATCTTAAGGGATAGCCAAGATGACCTTGCTCATCTTGTAAAGTCTGGCAAGATTACATGAAAACTGTATGCAGGTTTTACTAAAGAAAAATCTCAACTAGATCAATAAAATATCTATTCATATTTTTTAATCTGCAATTCCTACACACTGTGTATGCAGTATGTATTAATAGCGAAATGCAACTGCATTTGTGTTTATAATATAAATAGCTCAGTGTTCAAATAGAGACAAAGATGCTGATTTTATGTAGGATTTTAATCTGCAAAAGATCTCGAAACAAATATGAATACATAAGCAGAACAAGTGAAGTAAATCTCTCATCTCAATTTTATTTTCAGGTAACAGTTCTACCTCTTTCCTCTAAATCATGATTTTAATGAAATTCACTTTTTTGTCACATGTATATGGTTTAAACAAAACAATCAGTTTTCGTACAGGCTGTTTAACCTGTACGAAAGGGATATAAGTCCTTCCCTAGAATGAAGGAACAAGTAATTCTGGTACTATATGATTACCAATAAACATTTAATTCAAGATTACTGCAATTACTGTGCTGAAGCTTTTTTGCATTAAAGCTTGYGGTGATGTGTGTTTATGCAAGATGTTATACCAATACATACTGTTATATTACTT
Source organism: Eudromia elegans (assembly GCA_003342815.1). Lineage (NCBI taxonomy): Eukaryota > Metazoa > Chordata > Aves > Tinamiformes > Tinamidae > Eudromia > Eudromia elegans. The sequence goes on along the minus strand of PTEX01000142.1, from coordinate 63,955 downwards.
TAAGAGAGTAATTCAGACAGAAATTCACACTAAAAAGCTTTTAGTGGACGTTTTTTCAATATTCAGCACAACACAAAAATCTGCTGCAAAGCACTGTACTGGTATTGAATCACTCTGCTGGATCAATATTGGTGAAAGGATTTTTAAAGGAAAAGCCCATAAGGATCATATAACTGCAATCCTCAGACTGCACATCACACAGCTCACAGCCCTTTGCACCTTTCTTATCTTCTTCTTGCTATTAATGCTGCAAGATCATTAATTATCYCTTGATGCTTCCATAGTATTGCCACCCTTCAAGAAGGCAGGGCCCCAGGTGCTCCCTCAATTCCCTCCAAACCATCTCAACTCCAAACAAACTGGCCTCCAACAGTGCAACGCCAGCATGGCTCCACTGACCAAGCAAAAGACAACTGCAAGACAGAGCATGGAGCTTTGAACATATTTCTCAGTCTAATGAGGATTCTGGCAGAGCAGGATTATCTGGTCTGATCATTTTTTCAAAAGGTGACATCTTGAGTGAGCTACATACCATCATGCAACAGGACTGGCATCCAAGAACACACAGTGCAAGTTCGCCAAGCACAGCAGGAAATAGAGCCTGGGACACCAAGCAAAGGGCTCGCTGCCCATGTCACTGCCCCTTGCTGGGTGCTCATGGCTATCTTGAAGAGCCTGTAATGCCACGGGAAGCGCCAAAGCACTGAAGCTCTGCTAACGATCTGGAAAGCATGCGTATACCCCCTTCACCTTGCAGTACCTACACTGACATGTTCACGCTAGTGCAAGTATCTGCCACACTAAGCTTTACATTAAGACCAGCAGCCTGCATGAGGGATAGTATTCATCAGGTGACAAAAGGTACCAAATACAAAGACATTATGTGCTATATCTATGGCAGTACATTCTGTTTACCTATTCACTTTTCCATAGGGACCTAATATTAAACAGAGCAATTTCTTGTCTGGATTTTCAGAAGAGCGTTAGCCTCAAACAAGACTATCACTTGTATACACAGTTGTTTAGACAGAAAAATAAAATGKGCTTGTATTCTAGGATTCAAAGTATCCAGATGGTTTATCCCAGGAAACATGTATCTGAACATGCTTGGAATTATTTTAGGTACTCTGCTCTTGGGTTTATACACAGTAAACCCAACATACTTGCAGCAGCCTGAGCCTTTCTGTACGCAGTCAGCTCAATGGTAGTGGTTCAGGTTGAAGATCCCACACATGCAATAAGGTTGTATTCTAAAAGGGGGTAACTAAGTCATACATGATCACTGAAGAAATGATCCTGTTCAGCCCCTGCAAAAATGAGACACATGCAGAAYCTGTTATTCTGAGGAATATGCACAACAAAAACAAATGTGTCCTGAATTTTGCATATTTACCAGCATTATGTCTAATTTCTTCTCTGTGTATTGGSAGTAAGGGATGACTGCTGGTGAGGAAGCAAGTAGATAATTATGAATGAAGTGTCAAGAACAATGAATTAATAGAATTATTGGAAGATAAAGCTAAGACCAATGATAACACATTATTAGTTAAGTACAGGAAGTCAAGGRAAACAAATGAAGGGTTTGTTTAGAGAACGGAATAACAAAGGCATCAACTCTGCCACTGTTACCCAAAGACCAGGCTTTGGGTTGGACATGCAAGTAATGCTGTCAGCAGGAACACTAGGGGCTCTTCTGCTAAATGACTACCAAAACCTAAACAATTTTAAGACGTCTGTCCTATACAGAGMAAACACCCACTGATTTCACCAGTCCAAGAGGAGTGTAGATTCAGTTAGGCAAGACATATAGATGCTAAAGCCAGGCTTCAAATTCAGAGGAGATAAATAGTAGAACTCACATGAAAAAGAGTGAGAAACATGTGAAATCAGAAAATGAATTTGCCTTATGTACTGGGGGTACTGAACATGAAAAAAATTTTCTATCTGATCACAATGCAACATGTAGTTGCAATCTTAGATATAGTATATTCCCAGATATCACATAAATCCACAGTACAATGCCAACAGGTAATTTTGCAAACTGCTGAGCACAGAATAACTGTATTAAATAAAAACTATGCATTACAGTCTATTTATAACAGCATTTTCCTGTCCTTGATAATTTTTTTCCCCACCAGAAAGCAATTTCTTATCCTTCTTCTCCCATCTATCCTCAAAAAAATGAAAAAGAAGCTATAGTATAGATCCAGAATCAGTTCTGCCTGAACTGCTATTTCAAATTAATCAATTTCAAAATTTAAATCTGATTAAGAATATTTAAATATTTCTTTACAATGTTTAAGCTAATAATCTACCTTCTATATAGAACACTGCAGACATATTAATTCGGGAGCTGAAATGACAACTCGAAAAAAAATATACCAGACTTGGGAAGATACCATGATTTACTAAACTCAGAATGTAAGTGATCACAATTATCCTTTTAACCACACAGAACTATAACATCAATTTTGAATTAGATAACTGTATTGGACAGGAAGCTAAAGTAAACAGACTGTGTCATTTTAAAATGTTTACTTTGTCCTGTGTAACATTCAAATTTGAAAAAGGAATCTCTAAAGGAAAAACAAAAAAAAAGTMATGCCTCAGATCTAGTCATCAGACATAAATGTAAAGACTCACAAAAACATGCATTTGAAGTGCTCCCTTACAACTAGCTAGTAAAGCACTTTGTGAAAATTACTGCTTTTCAAATGATATTTAAGTCTTACTTGGAGAGGAAAAACTCTTTCAAAGAATAATACTTTTTTTTTTTCTATCTTCAATGGTCAGATTTCCATAATATGAACTGCTTGATAGTCACTTTCCCTTTAAATTATTTTTTAACCATACAGGCAGTCACATCTGATTTCTGATTCTCCTTACCTTACTTTTCCTTTCAATTACTTCAGTTCTTAATACGAACAATAAGAGTGCTCATTGCATGTCCTCTGTGGGACTCCTGGAACTTAGAKACTCAATAGACAGGTGCATAGATAAAGATTCAAAGTCTTTGTTCCACTGTCCAGACAGAATATGTTTAATCTTTTTTCTACCTTTTCTATGCCATTTAAACTTTAACCTAGTAGTAACTTTTACTGCCTTGATTCACAATTCAAAGCTATAAAGATGAAAAGTCCTTGCCTTGGAACGTAGCTTGAAAACTTCATTCTTAGTCTGTATTTCTTTTGAACTTCTTCTTGTGGTTTTTGTCTTTATTTTTCCAGGGTGCCAACTTTACAGTATAGGACTTTCCAAACCTAACAGCAGGGCTGCTTGGAAGGAAGAAAAGTAGAGCACGTTTCCCTGGAATCAGCTCACTTTAATGGAAAATATTTAAATTACTGACCAGGGTTGATTAGGTGGGTGATCAGTCCATTTTTTTCCCCCCTCCAKATTTACATTTTTTAACACAGTTTTGTGTACAGCTGTACTCATAATCATTAGTCCATCAAGTACAACCATGGAACAAATATCATAAAAGTAACATAAAAGTAACAGAACAACCCCAATTTGTATGGTAGAAGAAATTATCCATAAATCCATATTTCATGATTAATCATATTGAAATACTAATCTACACTAATACGGATGAATAAAAGACACAGCCTTTATGAGTGTGGAGATGGCTGCTAAGGCATACTTTGTTTCCAAGCAGATAAAGCTACAAATGTCTTTAAAATCAAAAAGCCTAGGAGAGCAAAGGGTGGTGCTGCAGTGCGCCATGCTGATTCAGGCTTGATGCAGTAATGGTGTGGACACTGCAACACACCTGGCTGACGAGCAGAGTGTTGTGGGCAGCCAGCTGACCCTGTGCCCTGCGCAGGGGCACTGGTCGCCACAGAGGTGCTACACACTGCCTCGCTTTGCCAGAGCTCATCTGCAAGAGCCCATTGCGGAAACTACCCTAAGAAATAAAAGGTTTCCCTGACTCTTAAAAATGTATTGGCTCTTGCCTCTCCGTAGGTTTGAGGAGAAAAAAAGTTGGAAATAGTGTATGATGCCTGTTATCTGTCTCAGTGAACTGCTTGTTGGAGCTATTAGCTGGAAGAGCTCACTTTTGCAGCTCCTTTAAGACCTTCTAACAAGACTGTCAGTCAGGGCTGAAAAGCAGCACCGCCCGCCCACTGCTAAGGAAAAAACCCAGCAAGGCCAGGAGGATGCTCTGTGCCTCTCCCAGCATGGCTCCCTGGAGTCCAATTACCATATACTGCAGTCAGGCTAGGTGAAGAGCAATCTGTACATCTGGGCAYGGGGCTCACTCAGGTGACCACATAAAAATAAAACCAGCTTTATATAGCCAAAGCCACGTAGCTGCCTTTTCCTTGGAATAAGGCAACCTCCGGAGACGGTGATCCAGCTAGCTGCAGAATCGTGCAGGGCCCTACAACACATACATGGACAGAGCTGGATAATTTTCATCTGCTAAATGTCAACACAAACAATATTCACTCAGTTATTACGGAAGGATTTTAATGAGCATGAAGCGATGAGACAGTTCTGTCCTCTAGCACCCTTTATTTCATCATTATACTTTCATGTAAGGGAAACACATCCAACTCCCCTTCTGTAAGAAGGGTCATTAAATCTAAAAGTGTTATACTATGAAATCTAAACTAGGTAATACTCAATACCCYTATTGAAATTACTGCTTGAGAATAAAACCCAGAAGTCTGTAAGAAGTTTCTTCAGGAAAATGCACATTACTTATAGGTGTTATGTCATCACTCAGGTTACTTCAGAGAAAACAGAGCTCTGTTATTCACCGAAGTTATCAATTAAAAGATCAAATGGATGCCTCCTTCAACAAGGTGAAAGCCATCAGGAAGACAGGGTTACAGCATACAGACTGTCAGGTAGCAATGTGATTACCAACATAAATCCTGAAGCTATAAAAAGGATTTAAAGTAATTATGCAAAGGATATACCCTCACAAGCTATCATTTAAAAACCATTTAACTMATCATTTAAGTTTACTAACAGATGTAAACTCTTTTCAAAGTGGATGTCCATGACTGCAGTCTCTATGCTTTTAAAGAAACTTCAACTTTAATTTATACAGCTATACAAAATTTTCATGTGGTTCATATACAGTTCAGTCTAGACTGATAATAAGGCAATAAAAATTACAGAGCATACTTATTCCATACTTTCTAACTTTTGAAATAAAAAGAAAGAAAAACTTCCCTAAGGGTAAAGGACTTCGAAGAGCACTACAAGGGCTGAATCTGGACAAGGAGCCAGAGGCACTATCCTAACCTTGTAAAAAATCTTAAGTCTTCAAGATCTATTTAAAATTACATAAATTAGGGGTTATCTCCATCTTCACTGGGAAGAAATGAATTAAAAGACATAAAAGATTTCCAAAAGCATTTTCTTCATTCTTCTGAAAGTAAAACAAATCTGCATGCTTGTTTTCTGCTTCAAATTTCTCCAGTAGCAGTTTTACAAAGACTGTAAGATGGAAAAGTGAAAATTGTATCTTACTCTCACCAAACTGATTTACAACCGCTATGCACACAACATAGCTACTATGGGTAATTACAACAGGACTTTTGTGGGTAAACATGCACATTTAGTAGGTAGCTGAAACTCAGCTAAAGAAAAGAGCAGCCATAAAAAGAAGATCATGAGGTAGGTTATCTAAGAGAGACTGCAGATGTAGTACATTAACCTGGGTAAATTACATGAGAACTGTATACTGAGACATTTCAATCTCCTCAGAAGGAATCACTGACCTGAAAAATTTACCAAAATAGTTCCTTCTGGAGTCTTCTTTGTTTTGGTGACATGTACATCAAAACTAGTTAGAATTCTATAAGCACTAAGATATTAACAAGACACAATTTGCCAGACTTCCAAACTGCAAACTGTTAGCAGAGCAGATGAAAGGAATTACATGTTTCTGCTAAGCATCTGCTACCTCCCTGAGACAGGTGACTCATTACATATACTCCTATACCCTTGGTGAATACAGATAGCAGGTAAGCAACATTACAACCATCAGCTGTGGTCACTATCAGAGATCACCCACCTGATTCTAAACCTGCCCAGATGCAATTCTGTGCCATGTGTTCTAGGTGACCCTGCTTGTRTAGAGGKCTTGGACCAGATGATCTCCAGAAGTCCCCTCAATCATTCTGCAGCTCTGTGATCTAACTAGACTTAAGTGCCTGCCCCAACATAGAATCATTAGTCACGCCTTTATCTCAGTTTGTTAAGGTGATCTATGTTTTGTTCTCTCAGTCACCAACATTAATTAAGCTAAGGAACAACTGTATGCAAGCTTTTTTCCCTGACATATTAAGAACATCAGCTGTGGAAGGCACATTTCTGTGCTCTGCATTAAAGTTTGGTGTATTTCTACTGCTTTCTAACAGCTTCTGCAAATACTTCAGAGAAAGTAAAGGAAAAAAGWCAGAGGCGAAGGACATCCTTGCCTTAGGCAGCTTCTGATGGAGTGGTATTCAAATAAAGCATATGGAAAATTGTGGAACAGTTGGACAGAGGTTATAAAGCGATGCCTGAAATTAAATGTCTCCACTACTACAAAATGATAGTCCCAAAGAACCCTATTGACTGTCTTCCCTGAACCTAATTGTAGTAGGCAGAAGCTTTTATTCTCTTGGTTAACGTGATCAATGTGCTTAATGCTTGTTAAACTTTATGAATTGTAGCAATTCTTGGAAAAATGCCAGACTGGTCAGTATTGGTGAGTGGTGAATGGGCTAGTGACAATCAGTTTGCTATGATTTTTCACTAGTACAGTTTAATTAATGATAATGCTCAGAAAGGTCTCTGGATGAAAGATTTGATACATCTGAAATAAGAGAAAAATAAACAGCACTTGCATCCAATTCTGGGCAGACTCTGAAAGGGTTCTAACCATACCCTGTAGAACTTCTGGTGTTCTCCAATTCCATTTTTTTTTGCCATGAGAAGCATTAGCGTCCATCAATTAATGGACTCCAGTTTCCTTCCAAGGTGAACCATCTTCTAAATGCCTTTCCTGATACTGTAGGTGCAGAAAGGACAAGTAAAGGGCATTCCTCTGTTGTGTACTGCTTATAGAATCTGTACTGAAACAAATCTGTATTTGTGCAATGAAGAATTTCTATTGGACCTAGGAGTGTCTCCTAACGTAGACTGTCTTTGTATTTTAGGACATTAGGACCCAATCTCAGGGCCAGMTTAGACGGAGACCCCAGCAGTCTGCTGCATTTTGCATTAGAGCCATCCAAAAATATATTTGCTTTTCTTCCAAAACCAGTAACGCCTATATTTGAAACTCATTCTCTCAAACTGCATCAAAAAAAAGGAGTAATATGAGTTCRCTAAGATTCTCTCAAAATATCATTGGGCTTCCTAAACCAAAGGCATTATTTGCAATCCTTTATAATGTCTCACAAGAGTAGAGCAATTTCGCTAGTACAACAAAGTAACAGAGATAAAATTAACTTGCAGGCCCATGGTAAAGTCAAAGAACAAAACTCAAGTTGGTTTAGTAAATTTGCACAGACATCTTTTCATTCCCCTATTTTTATATCATTAACTAACTCCCCAAACTACTACTGTGGTGATCATTATTGTTYGTGTTTCAACTTCTTTTTATGTGAGAAGATGCTCTACCTCTCTCTCTCAAACAAACAAAAATAGCCCCAAAACCCACAAACCAAAACAACACAAAACATGCTTTTGTTAAAAGAACGTGCCAGCTGCTTATTTGGTTAGAGTCAGGGGATTTGTTTCACTACTTGCGTGATGCTGCATGTCCAGAAGGAGTGGACCATGCTTTTTTGAGTGTGTGTTCAAAATAAAATAAAATGTAAAAAATCCTCACAGATGTGGATTTACACTTGTAGCCTGGCCATCTGTAGAGTAAGTCAAGGAAATTGTGTTGGGGATCCATGCAGAATAATCAGATGGTGCAGAAAACAAGCATTTATTCCATACCACTGCATACAGAAAGCATTCATACCATACTCCAGGGACTGTACTGGTGACTGTTTCCAGGCACAAATGAAATTGTTACCATGAATATAGAGAGAGTATTTTAACTTGGAGATCCAGAATCTGCCAGGCACTCTGATATGGTCGGGTCAGAAGTTACTATCTGCCAAAGCAGAAACCTCGATGCTTAACATGTCAACTAGGGCCTAAAATTAAGATCTTAAAGAAAAAAATAATGCTGGGCCATATGCTGTTCTCCTCCTCAGGTGAAGAACGTGAGGAAAGGACACTCTTGCAGGAGAGGGAAAGATGGGAATTATACGGGAATGAAAAGTTACCACAAAACCACTGCAAATCAGATATCTGAAGACTGAACAGCATATGCAGCAAAATGTCCATGAAGCCATAGAAAGCAGTTACACACACAAACCAAAGAACAACAGATCAAACATCACCGCTGTACCCACACCAACTTCAAACATTACTACAGCAGCTGTGTGAACAGAAACCTGATACCAGACATTCCCCAGGACTGTTCACATGAGCGGTTTCTAATTTCTAGAAAACTGACATAAGCAGTAGTCAAAGACACTTTATAGCGCAGCTCCCAAACATTAAGAAACTAGTCTAGTATTAAATGAGCCCCTTTACTGAGGACAATCTACTGCTTTAATAATTCTCGAAGAAAACAGATTAGTATTTCGGCATTTCTAGTTGTTTAATGGTAGGTGAAACTCACAGCTTGTTACCAACACTTACACAAGCTGCCCTTTTAACAGCTGCCCTTTCTTCTCCTCATCTAACTACCAGTGAGGAATGATATACAGTGGTCACTTACTTTATCTGTGGCTGAAGCTCAGCTGCCCATGTCATGCATACTGCACAAAGACTCGTGTAGCTGAATGGCACAATCATATCGGGGTATAAAGAGACTCAAGCCACCTTTAGCCGAACCATCTTTCTTGCGCATTCAGTCTGGCAGTGAGCAAGACTCTTATTGTGGGAAGAAGGATTATTGCAAGTCTAAATTCCTCTGTCACATCTGAGAGAAGAAGCTTCGAACAAACGAAAGCTGGTGCCTTACAAACCTCCGCCAAAACCACTGACATCATCCTTTCCTGTGTAGTTTACAAAATTTAATGTTATGTTATTGAATGATGACACAGTCAACATAGTAAAAATAGTAGAATAAACACTTTTTTTTCTGAAGGAGAACTGGAAATAAAAACAATGTACAAGGTTCTTTTGAGATAGACAATTTTACCTTTGGAAATTTGTATTTATACTGGAAAATTTTGTTAGTTTTTTAATCTAGCCCTTGCTCTTCATCATTTTTCATATAGTCATGAACTAAAATGTTAAGGACAGAACAATTTRTTAAATTTCTTCACACTGATTAGCAAGAAAAAGAAAATTTGCTTTAAATTTAAAGGAGAAAAAGTGTATGAACAGAGACTGGGGAGAATAAAGCTGAAGAGTTTCTAAAACTGTACTCTCCTGAAAACATAAGACAATCAGAGATGAGACAATATCATAAGTATGGATAAAAAACACAGTGTAAAAGCTTAAACAAAGTGGWTGAAGAAAGGTAAAAGATCAAAAACTAAGTCATACCTCAAAGAAGAAACTCAAGAAAAAGACTAAGAATTTTACAGTTTATGTAAGAGTTAGTAAATGTTCTTTAAAAAAAGTGTCTTGTAACTTTAAGAAGGTTCCCTTTTTAGCTAGAAACCTTTTATGTGATACTGCTTTATTAAGGGCCATCAAGAGAATTATTGTAAAAGCTAATCTTCTTACTTGAAAAGTTGATCTAGCATAGTGTGTCTTTTAAAACTATTAAAACTTAAGGTCCTTTGAAAGCTCAAAGAGAGAAGACTGAAAACGATATTCCATAGTCCCCTTTACAGGGAGCTTAAAAGAATAAACAGGACGTGTTCAAATATATTTTGTATCTAATCAACTTATGAAACACTGTAAGATCTGGACTAACATCTTAATATTTTTTATTGAAGAGATCTTGATAAAATGTTACAGAAACTAAGCCACACAATAAAAAGTTATATTCAAATGCCCTCTGTTTTCATTACAAACACTATCCTCTTCAGTTTAGATGCTAACGTTGTATTTTCTATCACTTCAGTTAATGAGCTACGGAAGGCAAACTGAAAATGTAAAYTGTGAAATACAGCTCTGAATTACAAGTCCAGTTACTTGAGATGTGATAAAGAGCAGTCAGTGCAACTAGACAGTACCATGCAAATAACTGAGCACTTACCATACAAAATAGCAACCTAAAGACCACTTTAATTTTCAGTAACAACCATGCACTGCTGCTGATAGGGATTGAGAGATCAACTAAGGAAGAACAAGACTTAAGAAAGCTATACAAGGGTTCCTTTTTCTCAGCTGTATCCACAGAAAAAGATGCTAATTGCTATATTAATAATTATCCCAAGAAGTTTCTCCAATAGTCAGTTTGCTGTTCTGAAGCCTATTCCCTCTGTGCAGTATGACTCCTCAGATTCACTTTATAAGCCAAGTATGAGTGATATTAAAGATATATTTCTACACAAATGCAATCCATCCTCCCYCAAAGCTGTGACAGACATGAGCTTTCCAATGGAAGACTCTAGTGTCTCTCACTGCTCTTCACTGCACTCCTCTCTCCTCCTGGCAGCCAAACAGGTGCTGTGCTACCTCACTCACACAGACACTGATCAGAGTCCTCTGAGCTTCAAACTCCAGGTCGTGCAGCCCAAACACTGCTAAGGTCCTCTGCTTTKCTTTGGACAGAATACCTGTAAACACAGCCCAGGATTTTGAATTTGAAAATGTTTTCCTATATGCAAGACGAAATTTCACACTGACTGACCATTACCAATGATCACAGGCAATCTTTACGCTCAGACYTTCTCAACTGTAAACTCAAATGAAGATAATTCTTTGACGGACACCATCCCATAAATATGCAACACCTAAAACTATGTAAGTTTGGTTAATAGCAATGTGGTTAATAGCAATGTTCTTGAACTCTACACTATTTTTCTGAGCTGCTAAAGTTAAAASAAATGTTTCTTGCCATCAAGTTGCAAAACATGTACTCCATAAAGATCACATACGTCTTTGTTGCAGACCCCCTCAAGAAACTATTCTAAGTAATCAACATGGCCTTATAATATAGCCTTTTGGTTTATGTTTTGACTGAGGAAGGATTTTTTTTTTCTTTAATGAATATTTTTATATCTACTTAAGCAACAGTTATCACTGAAAATATCATGTTTAAAAATGTAGGAACAGCTGTGTATTCTAGTCATAGGTCACAACAAAAGCTAGTATTTCTTTTTAAACCAAAACATAATTGCCACAAGTAGCAGAACTCTCTACATTAAAATGCTCCAACCTTCCTCTCAGCTAGCCATGTATATCTGACTAGTGCTCCTGAAATGGTTCATATGTGCGCACGCTCATCACTGCAGTGGGGGAAGAGAGAAGAGCTAATAATTGGGCCCTCCTGATTCAGCACGTGAGCTTTCCAGCCTTGAGCAAGATCTCCGTGGGAGATACCCACCACTGAGCCAGATCTGTAGACTCAGGCACCGCAAAAGTCATGGTTCTTTTCTGCCTAACAGAATTCAGTGAGATTAAGATAAAATACATCCTCTCTACACGGTTCTTTTAACAAATGAAGATTTTTGCATGTGACAATAGAAAGTTAGAGTATTTACTTCTTGTTTGTATTTCTTTTGATAAAATAATAGAATTATTTTAATATTAAAAAAACACACCACTTGTGAAAGAAGAGTATACTGCAAGAGACACCAGCTTCTTAGAAATACCTGAAATTAGTGAACAAGTTGTTAGTTGAGTACACTGTCCCTTTAGCAAAAGAACACCAAAAAGATTCCCTTACTTTCACCTTATACGAACTCCACAGCACTGCCTAAACGTCTCTTCTTCCTTTCACAACAGAATGAGGACATCTTCTTTGAAGAATTTAGTTAGCATTATGGCACTTCCCATTTCAAAAGAAAATTTACATGTTCTATAAAGCAGAAGAGGTAGCTCAATCCAATCGACCCTTCTTCAAACAGTGCCATACATGGAAAAAAATGGTATCTGGGCAGCAAGAATGTAAGAAGCAGTGCACCTAATAGGGAGAACTCAAAGAAGATTTTGCTGCCCTTCACTCAACAGGAACCAACCACCTCTTACATCATCTGCAACTATGGCACCACCTTTACGGTTTTCACAGTGGAATCCAACAAACTGAGTGCATTCATTCAGTTAATATAACCAGGGATTTCCTGATTCTAAGAAAAAGAAAAATCTTTTTTTATTACACTAACTGAACTAACTGAATGGGAGCCAAGTAACTTTTACCGCCTAGGCACTTTCTTATAGCCCATACTGCATTTTGAAGAAATACATATGGAAATACATTCTTACAGAAATTACTATAGCTTTCAACAGAAGGTAACAAACAATATTTCTCTTGGGGAGAAGGGGAGAAAAAAAATAAAAAAGAAAAAGAGAAATGGAAGAGGAAGGAGGCAAATAAGTTCAAAGTCACAAAGCACATTTGGATCACAACTGGCAGTAGAAGCTAAATCTCTCTTTTCACACTACTATAATCAAYATATCAAATTAAAAATATATTCATATAAATACCCCAAGTGTTATAATATTCCAGCCTATATATAATAGCCTCTAATGTTATTCCAATCTACAAGAATGGTTCAGATTAAAAATGGAAACACAAGTTTATGAAACTGAAATGTTACATGTAATCCACATCACTAACAGAGTTTACCACCTACTCAATCAGCTTGAATTTAATTCAGGCACTGTGATAATAAGACAATCTACTTGCTCAGCTACCGTGAGAATGATACTAATGAAATTACCTACACAATCTGGTCATATAAAATATATTTCAGAGGCTGTTTCACAGTGAGGTCACCAACTGCTGAAGCTCAATGAGCTAAGTTTGCTAGGAAATTTCAGCACTCTAGTTTGCAGAAGATTGTGTCACGTGAAAAAATCTTCTGGGAAAGTTGGCCTTAGGAAAGAGAATGTCAGTAGGTGAAGGCTGCTGAAGCTGTGTAGCTGGAAGCTCAAGACAACATGCTGACAGCATAAACTGTTAGTGAAATATACATTAAAAGACTTAAAAATTACATCAAGGGTGCCATCATATGACCTAAACATGTTAAAAAAAAAAAACTTTGTAAAGGCAAAGCAACATGCAACCTTGACAGTCCTCAGCAATTTAAGAAAAATATATGGTACTGGTGTTAAGTAGTACAAATGTGATGGACTGTAGGATTTTGCAGAATGGTTCCAGGAAGGTAACATGCAAAAAAAGAAGAAGAAAGCAAGCAAGCTAACACAAAACCCCCACTAGTTCATTCTCATTGTTAAAGGACATTTTTAAAAGTCACAGGAAAAAGAAAATTAGGAAAGCTGTAGGAAATGCTAAAAAAGAAAAGAAAAAAAAAGTGTCTGACAGAATCAGTAGGGGATGCCTATAACTAATGAGAAAATGCAGGCAAGCTGGAGAGGAAGATCAGGTCAGAAATGCCAGATGTGATGGAAGAACCGTATGATGTGACAGTGGAGGCCCTGGAGACAACAGACAAAGACAGAAAAGCAGAGAAAGACAGTGCTCAAGAGATGGTGCAGAGAGAGAGAAAAGAGCAGATTTTCTAGCAGACAGAGGGGGGAAAAAAAGTCTGAGGACCCAGAGAGAGCCAATGTATAAGAACCCAAAACTGTTTGCCAAGCCTATTTACACTGATTTAATCATGCAGAGTTGCCACATCACAAACTAGGAGCATGGTGGGGAGGGAACAGTGAAGATAAGAACAGGCAAGGAGGTAGACAGTAGATTGCTTAAGTTTTTAAAAGAGCTTTTGCTGAAGCGTTTTTAAAGAAAGGTGGCCACCATATGCAGCAGAGATCTTGTGAAGGATGAAAGGAAGAGAGAGAGAAGCTACAGATCATGCTGGTGCCAAACAGACAATGAACATGGAGAAAGCCGCCTTGGAAAAGCTAGAGAAAACATAAAATCTAAAAGACGGAGATAAGAAAGGCCACCCAAGAACATGAGGAATCAAGGTACAAAAAGGACATCAGATTAGAGACAGAAAAGAGAAAGCAGATCAGTGGTCAGAAGCAGAGAAATCTCATTTTATAATCTGTGCAGCCTGAAGGGCAAACAGGTAACACTGGGCTAGAAAAAAAAATAGTTATAATACTGTACAAGATGGAAATTATAAAGTAACATAAAAAAGCTCATGAAACAGCCCTGCCAAGGGTTCCAAAGAAAATTAATTTAAAATTATTTTAAAAGGTCTCAGGTTTATCTAGTACAATTAAATGACTTACCAATATTATTATTGGTAAAAGGAAAATAATATTTGGTTGATTCTCCACCCGTTAATTTCTTTTTAATGTGTAAACACCAGACATTTAGCTCGTTTCCAGTACTTCAAACAGTTGTGACTTCCTTTGTAGGTAACTGGAGCATGCCAGGAGAGATAATACAGCTGCACAGAATTAAAATAAGAATACTAAAACTTATGTTAAAATAGGGATAGTCTGGACTGTATTCCTCTTCAGTGCTCTTCTCAACACTGAAGAAAAATACAGTTGTTTAATCAACATTGGGCCAAAAAGCTCACAAAAATACATGTTGCTCAACTTTTACTTTGAAGATCTCAGCTTTGCAGAGGAAGATTGATTGGTAATTATGAGGCTAAAACTAGGCTGAAATGAGGAAAGAATATGCATATGTTCTAGAAAAGCTTTTGCAGGAATAATACAAATATATCTCATAGACCAATATGAAATATTGTACTAAGAAATATAAAGTGTAATATAATCTTTATTTACCTTCCTGTTTACCCCTCATTCTTGCAATCATCTTGTACAAAGTCCTTTTTAGACCGAGGCCAAAAGCATTTAAGGCTTGTGAGAAAAGTGTGTCTTTCTTTTTTTTCAGTGTGAAAGGCTAGAAACTCTTACCTTATTTCATCAGCATAATCCTCTGTTGTCATCACAGAAAAAGATAAATAGTTATAAAACTGATCATTAATAACATTACAAACAGTGCTTTCATTTCCAGGTATTCAGCAGTATGAATTAGGGTATTTGAGGACATCAAAGAAATTCAAGATTACTAAGACTACATCTTTACCATTTCCCAAAACTAGAGGCTGCTAGAGGAAGAGCACAGAAAACTTCAATGTTTCCCATTTTACAGACTATGTGGTAGCCTTGCCACACGCTACAATTGTCCCTTTTCATAACAGGACTGCTTCAGTTCTTTAAAACACACACATAATTTTGGTCCCYGTTAGTTATAAACAATCACCATACCTTCCAATGTGATCAACATCACTCCTGCATCTATTTTCTTTCTTAGATTCCTCATTTCCATCAGTCTGAAAACAAATGAAATGATGCAGTTAAAATGAACATTTGTGGAACATATCAAAGGTATCTCTGCAGAACCTGCACTTGTATACTGGAGCAAGTGGCCACCTACTAACGGTCTATAAGCCAAGTTTGTGACAATAAAATTATCTGTTTGACACTTTTATTTGCCCCTGAGAGTCTCATCAGTCAGCAGTCCAGCTAAACTGGGAATATTACTGCTTGYGTATGGTGGGAGTGAACCACCAACCATTTCACAAAAGCCTTATTAAGTTAGCCTAACAAGGCCACCCATGTGGCAGCACTAGTCCACAGTGCTGTGCTCCCCCTGGGGAAGACATGGTCCATCCCTGACATACAAATAAAACACACATACATAGAGAATTTCCCTTGAATTTTGCTCCTTTTTGGCTAAAATTTGTGAGATCTTRGGCTCAAATCCCAATAGCCTGCATGCTGACCCTCTGAACTGAGAGGGTTCTAGGAAAAATAGGTTATATCCTATTCTTCTTCCATCCTATTAACTATTCCTTTGATTTATTTGCTTTTATCCCTACAGGTCTCACATTTCTCTACATAAAATGCTATATATTGCATTAATATTAGCTCAGTTTTAAAACACAAATGGGCTTGTCCAACATGAGCTCATATACTTCAGATCTTTTTCTTCCCCTGATCCTTGAAAATAAAATATCATAAAAAAAACTTTTCTTTTTCTTCTTTTTTTTTTTTTTTTTCTGCTTTACCCATTCAAGTCCTTAAAAAGCTGTGGTAAATCCCAGCATTATGGAGATAGATGAGAATTAGACCTCAAGTACCTACAGAAATCAAACATACAATCACATCCTTTGCAGTTTTGGGCTGCAAATTATCCTGTCAGGTTTGCATTTACTGATACTGCCAACTTCAGTGGGAATTGCACACATGAAACTAACAGAATAATCAGGCCCTGAAAATTTAAGCTTGTGTCCCTAAGCATAGCTACTGCATTTTTAACTGATTCAGTATGAGCTGCATCTGTGACCCTAGAGCAACAGCTGGGAGTGTGTGCTGGCACCCAGAAAGCTAGTGCTGTCTTTCCACATGGGATATATAGCAATCTCCAATCTTCCCATTTGTACTTAAAACACATACTTAGACATAATATAAAGGTAGTATTTCTGTTACCATGACATCAAACAARAAAATAAACATTACTTTTCCTGGAAAATAAAATAAAAGGTAATAGAGTTTTTTATCAAGTCTAGTGGTAGAAGTCAGAGACATCATAACACATTATAGAAGGCAAATGAAATAGCTTGAAATGAAAGAGGAAACTATTTTTTGCATATAGAAGAAAAGTCACACTCTGGAAACTCTTTTTTCCAACCAACTGTTAGGAAAGCATTATTTTTTTTTTCTCTTGTTCCAGAAAGTCTGCCTTTTTTCCTTCCTTTTTTTTTTTCCTTCAAAATCCCCAAATAAGGGATAGAAATAAATGTAAAACTCACCAGATACTTCCTACAAATCTCCCAAACAGAAATCAGAGTTTTTCAAAAAGCAAGAATAACTCAAATCCAAAATGCAAGGAATTTTAGTTTATTATCAATAAGATAGTTTTTTTTTTCTTTCAAGAATAATGCAACAGAATGTATTTAAGTATTTCATACCTGATATCATTGGTTCAGCATCTTAATTCTTCAGTCTCACTAGCCATTAATATAGGTAAAAAAACAACTACAAAGGTTATCAGATCTAAAAATGAAGGCTACATATGCAATTAACATCACACAAATACATAGAACTCAAGCACAAATGAAATAAAATCAATCATCAAAAGAAAAAATAAAGTATAACACATTTTCTGGGATTCATACTTTAATTCAAGCTTCCAGGAAAAGTATCACATAATTGCCCTTGTAGATGAGATGAAGTAATTGATTCAATTTCCAGTCTTTATTCCTGTCCTTAAAGATTTGTAAGAGATAGTAGACTACTTCCAATGCTAACTGAGTGGTAATCACTTCATTCATTCAACAAAATACATGAGTTACATTGAGTGCTGAGCTCAAAAACAATATAATGTTTATGCGTATCTCTTCTCAGGACAGRAATAAAGCCTTAATTCAATATGCCTACGTTTGGGGATCTGACTTGACTGGTACTTTATTTGAATAATCTAAGTCCTATTTTATATAGTTTCGTGTGTATTTAATCTACGATGCCTTTTAAAAAGATGCRAAAAGGTTTCTTCTTTCAGGTCTAAGCATATCTATTGTACTTAAATGACTGCTTATTTATTACATTATACTTGGGATAGATGTAGACATTTCTTTGTCCTTATTTTACTGACAAAAAAGTCAGCCTTCCTGTTGCAGATAAAGTACTTTATTTTATGAGTCCATTATTCACTATCTAATTGTCTGCACAGTTCTATGAGGTAGTACCATGACCACCCAACTTGATGTTAATTATTTATTTTGTAAAGTTGTCCATCTTAGAGCTGAATTAGTGAAATGCAACTCAACTGAGTCAAAGACTCAGACYGGACTGCCATTTTGACATTCTCATCAGGGAAATGATGCTGTAAACACCCATACTTGATTCACATGCATGGTCTCTTGGTTGCCTACAGTAATGCCCATCTGTTCGGATGGCATCATGCCCACTCAAGTTGCTCCAGGGAATACATGCTGGGCAGTGATTGGCTTAGGTAAGTATTTTTCAAACTGGGTCGGTGTCGACCTCCTTTTGGGAAGGCCCAAGAGGAAAAGGAAACAAAAAGAATTTTCATTTTTTATTTTAATGGATTGTTTTAATTTAACATTCAGCAAAAACACCACTGTCTATAAAACATTCAGTAGATGGTTTTGCTGATTCCTTGGTACCTCTGACCCAGCAAGGATAAACAAATTAAACTACATTCTTCTCATTTTTTAAATAAATGTTTGACCTGTTATAAAGTCACAGCTCATGTAACATTTTAAGACCATCCCATCTGCATAAAAACTGCCTGCCTCAGCAGGCATTGCCACATTCTGAGTATTATATTAATTGTTTTTATTGATACATATTGGTAAGTACTCAAACATCTGACATTCAGAGACATTCTTACCAAAAGCTAAAGTCTGAATTGTGTGTGGATAGTGGTGAATAATACCATGCCCCAAATTATTACTCAGATCAAATGAACACTATCTACAAAAATGTTTTTCTAAAACACAAACATGCAAACAGATACTGGTGCTCAACATGTGCAGTAGCTTGAAAGGATTAACTTCTTTTCATTCCTAAATTGGGGAATGACACTGGAATAATCCCCAAATATAGCCTTCCACTTGTCCAAAGTCAAAGAACTTGGCTTTAGTGAAGTGCACTGCACAGTGAAGTCATTGTCTGTCACATTGCTTTATCAAACAACCAGAGAAGAGGAGGGACAAGCATGTCACTCTTTCTCCTTCAAATGAAATTCTTTTTTTTCTCCTTTTAATAGAAAGCTACTATTATTACCAAAGGAAAAAAAAAAAGAAATAAAAAAGAAAATAATCCTACTCCTTTTCATTTGCGAGACAAAAGCCTTTCAGTGCTGCGGCCATGCGTTCTGACTACTGTTTTGACACTGTGTCAAGATGCTCCCGCTCCGCTCCAGGTCTCAGATCACAGTTGGAGTGTCTTGATACAGTGTTGAATCAGTAGTGTCAGCAAGTCTCAGAGCAGAGTCAAAGAACCTCATTGTAGCCTCAGAGCAGGTAGAGTCAGCGACACCGTTACCCTAAACTGAAGCAGGGAAAGGGTTGGGAGGGAGAGCAGGGAAGCAGGGAGAGATGGTGTTGCCTCCTCCATATCCCCCCCCCTCCTTTTTTTTTTTTTCATTGTTTACTTTTACATACTTTGATAAGGCTGCACCAGACTCATCCTTCCAACTACTCACTTTTTGCAGTAGGGTATCAGAACTAGTCCTCTCCCAGCCCTATAGAGGTGTTTAAAAAGCAGCATGGAATAATGTTAATATTTTCTTGAAAGAGTAAAAGCAAGCGTAGGCACAGGCACTGCGGAACTGYGCCTTTTCAAAGCAGCTGGCACTATAGCAAAGGTTTGCTAGGGAGGCCAGCCCCTGCCCTGGCGGCCCTGCACTGTGCTGCGCGGAAGCAGTGCCACACGGCTGCAGGGAGCACGCCAGGAGAGTGGCCCCCAGACACTGCTGCAGCTGCTGATGCTCTGTCCTCAGCTGGCAGGMGTCCAACTAAACCCATCAGCAGAAGGTGTCAAAGGAAAATGTGATATGTTTTTGTTTTCTTTTTTCATATCCACTTCCTGTATTTGCTGTTCAAAACCCTATTTTCCCCAGAATTGATAGGAGCTTTGTCAGCAAGCGCACCAGAGCTACGATTTTTCTTACTCAAAGCACAGCAAATTGGCACAACTGCTCTTTTTGGCAAGATGGTACCACGTGCAATCAGAGCAGAGTCACTGTGGGGTATAAGTGTACATTGGTAAGGACGCCCCAGCTCTGCAAGTTATTATGAAGCACTAAACAGGGTAAGGACAGTATCATATATGTTGAGAGCATGGTCTCAAGCATAAATTGGAGTCTTGATACAATAAAGAATTTTGACTTAGCAAGAAGATCAAGTGGAACTAAGGATATTAGTACTACACAAGGAGGAAGGCATGGTTTAAAACCTTTGTTAATGATGTGTGTATGTGCGTGCACATGCTTTGGTTTAATACCTGAAAGTTTGTACTTTTTATTAATGTTTTATTATTATTACTTAATGCACTAAAGTTAAGCTGTTTCTTCCATATAAACCTTGCTCTTATCTTTAGATCATCACTAATGCAAAAACACAACTTGAAAAAATTACCATCACACTGAGGTACCTCTCAGCTGGTATCTAACGAAAGGAAAGGTGCAGGCAGAAACCAAATTAAAAAAAAAGAACTTATAACTATCAGAAGCAGATCTATCAAATGAAACAAGGACAAAGAAAAAGAATTCCAGCCAGCCACTGACAACAGCAAAACTGCAAGGCCAGTAAAGACCAAAGGGCAGGATGCAGTGTCAGCTTTTAAAATGAGTTTTATAGAAAAATAATAGCTAAAAGACAAGCAGAATCAGCCTGTGATTCTGTGAAAACATTTTAAGACCAAACATAAAAACTACTCATAGGCTTGTTCCTAGCAAAGATAGCATAGACCCCATGATTTCAGCAGTTCTGTCAGAATACTCCACTTCTGGGAGGGCCGAGGCATATTTCAAGGGAATATCTCTTAAGCATTGAAAGCCAAGTACAGTACTGGGTACCAGTTCAGGGGATGAGAAAGAGATCAGTACTTAAGACAGGAATGAAAAATGACCAAGGGTTAGAAAGAACATAACTAGGCTTAAAGGCAACATTAGAAAACCTAAATAGGTCAAAGTAAATCCTGCTGTAGCTTTACATTTGAATAAACCAGTCAATTCTGTATGCTACCATCAGGAGGGCACACAGTTCAATGTATATAATTTAGGTTAAACGGCCACTACAAAGTGAGATGCATGCATTCTTTTCACAGTTGATCCAATTTTATTTCCAATGTAAAGGCAGTGATTTCACTGGAGTTTTAGAAGGGATGTATTTGCTCATTTATATGACCTTCTCAGTAACATGCAGTTTGAGAACACGCAACATGTACCCACACATACTCAAAAGCTATTCCTCACTAATCACTTTTTCCTTCTGATTGTATTGTGCCACTATTTGCATAATTTTAAATATAATTTTAAATATTGCATAATATCAAAGCATAGTTTAAAATAATTTCACAGTATTTCGATAAATGCTCAAGTTCATAGGTAATGAAAAAATTTTAAACCACAAATTTCAAATTCTCTTTTTGAAAGCTGTATAACAAAATGGCAGTTAAGAGTGCACATTAGTGAGAAACAGGACAAAATGATAACTGAGAACAGCAGCTTACCTCACTACTGAATGCTGAGACTCAGTGTCTGTTGCTTRCCTTGAGATCCTCAGATCTTATTAAAGTGCAAAGTATTTCTATTTAAAGCAAATCAAACACGCTGGCTGTTGTGGCAACTTTCTTGCAGGCATTTTGATAGCATGCAGGAGTTTCCTTCTCGGTCCCAGCCTGGCCCCCACGGCCATCGCGCCCTTGCTGCCTGCAGAGGAGCTTTCCTGTCGTGGCCATTTGCTTTCACTCACTATAACGAGCAGGTCTGGCCCAGCACTCCCCYAGCTTTCTCTGGAGGTCAAAGAGAAATTAAAGAAAGTATCATCTGGGCACAAATTAAAATCTTTACAAGTTAAAACCTGGTAGAAAGTCTCCAAATAGAATGAATTATGTATTTGAACACTTAAGATTTCCTTGCCTTTATTACAGCATGGGGTCTGAACTCTGCTTTCTTCCCTGCACTTTATTACATGGTTAGAAGTCCCACAGTAGGAAACTTTCAGTTTGAATTTTGAAGCACCTATAGTGTCATACTTTTTATTTTAATATTTGTCACCAACAGTGCCGACAGATAAAAAGTGCTGGCTCCCCACAGCATGATATGCGGGATTTTCAATAGAGCTACACAATTACTTTTGCTAAGTGCTTGCGGGGCTCACAGTGCCAAATCCCGCAAATTGCTGCATTCAGGCCACTTTGCAGGGCTGTACCAAGGCTGCTGGCAGGAAAAAAAAGTTAGTTGCTTGAAGGAGGGACATAGGCCTAAATGGCTGATTTAATTTTAAAGTCCTAAGCAATTGTCCAAAGACATTTCTCCTGCTCAATTCAATAACTGTGGGACTTAAAAGGGAAAAAACTTTTTGTGTTACAACTTATTCTCTTACTTGCATTCACTTAAAATAAATCAAAACAAAGCAAAACAAAACCTGTTTTCCTAGATTTCCAAGATTTGCAGGCCAAGGAAGTCACAGAAGCAAATGTCACCAGTCATAGTATATGTTTATATATACCTTCTTTATTTTCTTCTTCTTTACCTTTTCTTCTCCTCTTTTCTCTCCTTTTTTTTTCCCTCCTTACTTGTTTTTATCCTTACTGACAGGAATGCTGTCACTCTTCTCCCCGATCAGTGTTACAATGTGAATCATTTCACATGCACCGTAATGCTAACTACGTAGCAGTTACACCTTTGGTATCAGGGGAGATTTTTGTATCTCCCGTCTTATTCACAGGTCAATTAAAAAACTGATTAAACCCCRAAAGTCTATAATGATAATTGCTGGAAATGACTGGGATAATAATTGGTTTAATGACTGCTAAAGGAGTCATTGGGATACATGTCTTTCAAGAAGTCTGAATGGCACTAAGAGCTAGATTCATTGTGGGTGTTGGTTGTTGACTTTAATAGTATTACTCCAAAATCTGATGTGGATCAACTTGCAAAATACTTCAGACAAAATATTTTAAAAGGAGGCTTCTTCTGAGCTTTGGTGTCTCTCTCAAGCTACATTCAATGTCAGCCCTTCTGGTACATGACATGATTTTAAAGGTTGATGTAGCTCTATAAGCTGAGGATTCACTATAGGTTTTATATTTTTAAACATTTTTTTTTTCTAGCATAGCAGGAAACAAATTCTATATAATAACTGACAAATGTAGGCCGAGACCATCCTCTGCACAGGAAATTTCACTCAGAGGGCTGGAYACCCAGCGAGGTCCTATTCACAGACTTCTCTTTGTATTTTTCTGCCTGGAACCAAAGAAGGGGGATTCATGCCAAAACCCGGCAGGATATGGAAATCTATCGGCTATTCTCTGCTCTTCCAGGTCTTTCAAAGCAGCTTCTGATTTGGGGAGCCCTAAATTAAGATATGTGAACTTGGGCTTTCTTTTTTTTTTTTTTTTTTTTTAAATCAGAACCTACAACTTCAATTTAAATAGAAGTCAGAAACATGCAGTAACTAAAAATAAAACAACAACAACAACAAAAAAAAATCAAACTCCACACATGGGCATTTTATTCCTCATTCTGAGGACTCAGAACAGCAAACATTTAGACTAAAATGATTACTCTGTACTAGCCAGGATTAGTGAACTGTGCAGAACTCAGAAAAACCTTGCTGCTGGTTCTCAGTCCACATACACTGGCTTGGAAAGGCTGTAAGGTCATAAATCTTCCAGTGGAAACAATTTGTGCCTCATACCATCAACATTGCCTAAAGACATCTGCATAGGGCATCTCCAGAGGAAGCTCCCATTACTAGACCTATGCAGAAGAATAATGAGAAACTTGCAACCAGTTTGAAAGACATTAATGAGTCTCTCTTGGATACAAAATATTTGTTCAACACCCTTATGGGCAAAGTAACAGATAACTGAGCCGGGGAGCTCTGACTGAACAGGCTGCACCAGTAGGTCTCAAAAAAGGAATACCACATAGCTCTGCAAGGAATTAAATCAGTTTTTCAGGCCAAATTTGCAGTTCGCGTTCTTAYATGTGTCAGTATTGCTTTGAATATATATTTTGAATATATATTTTCCATCACTTATTTCTTCTCCATTTGTTCCAGGGGGGGTTTCATATGGTATGGGGGAATTCTACACTGGTTTCTTCTCTCATTCTGTTCCCTATAATAAAAAAAAAAAAAAAAATTAAAAAAAAAAAAAAGGATTTTTAGGATTTTTAAGAAGGATTTTCCAGGATCTTAAATGAACCATTGTAGACATTTTAACTGAGCTTTTCTTTCCCCTTCTCTCATATTTTTATATTTTTCTCTCTCTCACACCAATATTTTTCAGGATTCATTTTTCCCCCCTCTCCAAGCTTGGTGCATCATTGAGCTAATGATGCACAGTCAAGTTATCTAGTATCATTAGATTACCTAAGGCTCTGATCCTAGTGTGCCTTACATATGTGAACATTTAACTCCTTGAAGTCAAGGGAAACAGTTGTTTATACATTTGCAGTATGACATGAAAGAAGACACAATTTTCCAGGAGTCCCTAGCAAACAAATAAGGTCAGTATATTTCTTAATGTAAAATATCAATAATCAGAATTACCTTACTGTAACACAGAGATAAAGAACAATGATGACATTGTGTTTGATATGCAYTTTACATTCTATTTTGGTGCTAAACCCTTCAGTATGAGATAGATAGTCATTGAACATTCCCATTCGCTAATATAGACACATCAAATGCACCAGCAAAGGTTGCCTTACCTGCTGAGGGGGGTGCCAGGTATCACAGCTTGTACTTTTCTTATATCCCTTCATCAACTAATTGTTTTACAAACACTTTAATCTCAAAAAACATAAAGAATGCAGAACTTCCCATTCTTTTTCTGCTCCTGCCTACCACCTGCCGACCATTTTTATTCCACTCAGAAAATGCAGGTTCTCCCTCAAAGATTTATCATGCAGTCACTCTGTGAACAATTACAGACTATAAATCCAGTTATCCAAGATGCCCCTGTTGGGGGCAACATGGAGAGGAAGATTTAAAGGAAGGAAATCTAGAAAAGGAGCAAAGGGGTGAGAGAGGTCTGGAATTTTCAAATGTGATGTGACTAGCCAGGTGGTAGATAAGAGCTGCATACAAGCAAAGGCCTATCACCAAAACTCCAGGCTTATCTTGCAACAGGAACAAGAAACCAGAGTAAGAGACAGAGGAATTCATTTAAACTGCATGTGCTGTTGGCATTTTCACAGACATTACAAAGCCAATTAGGGAAAGAGAAGTAAAATTAATAAAGCTCACATGCTTCATCCTGCCCCATCTACTAACCTTGCTCCAGGTGTAATCAGCTATTGCCACCTCCCTCTTATACCCTTGCAACTTATTTTTCCAACGTTTGTATATCAGACTTAATTTTGCTTTAGGTCAAGGCCTTATTTCCCAACGTTTTTCCAGCTATTTTAACATTAGGGATATGCACTGACATATACTGCATTGTTTATCTATTAGATATTATCTAACATTCAATCACGTCTTAAGCTGTCATGCTTGAGATGGTTTCCAGGTCTTACTTCGGGACAGTCTCTGTCCTTCTGCATTAGCACCCCGAATTGTTTCTGCTGTATAACAGTAATGGAAGCTGTTGACTGTTTTCTTAGCACCATWACAAAAACATTAGTTGAACTCATTTCTTTAACCCTTCTGCTATGGCAGGCTTGCACTGAGATACTTTGTGCATAAAGGAGAAAATGTACAGTAGAAGCTCTACCTTTTGCAAATGGTATAGGTGTTTTATAACTTTCATGCATATTTCTTGAGGAATAGCGCCTATAAATTGTAACTGAAAGAAGATGCACTTATTTATTGCATCATGTATACCTAGGGGAAAAAAAAAAACCCTCTTTCTCCYTGTTAAAGGCTGGGTGAAGGAAACCCCCACACCCCAGGCTTAGGTGCTCTGAGTTCGGAGGGTTTCTTTCYCTCTCATTTACTATGAGGGGAGGATGACGCTGGGGCCCAGGTACCTTTTCCAGGCATGTATATCTGAAGACACAGATAAATGTATTTTTTAATTCACAGCAAGATTCAGGTGGCACTCAAAGACTGTGGAGGTGAAGGTTTCATAAATGGCACTGCCCCTTTTAGCTGTTACTTCTCACCTATACATAAAAAATACTCTCAAATAGTGAGCTGTGTAGTCTCTTCTTCCCAAGCACCTGTGCTRGATATGGCTCAAATTCCCAATCACATTTGGGAATATCAGGAAAAGCAAAATTTAGGAAACCAAGCCCTAAGGTTCCCCCAAAACTCAGGAAGATATTTGTGTTGCCTTACCTCTCATTACAACCTTTCCTGGAACAGATTAACTTTGTCATACTTTAAATATGTACAAAGTAGTTTAAAAAAAAAAAAAAAAAAAAAAAAGAGGGGGTGGAGTGGGACATAAGGACCATAGTTCCAGACCTCCCCTTACCTGCAGTCTCCACATCCTAGAGGGCCCATAAAGGTCACTGCACTGCTCCCACACTGGCCCCACGAGCTGGGCTAGTGAACACTCACCCATGTCACAGACAAAGCTAAATAAATTACCAGCAAAGGCCCAATTACATTAAGGCAGCAGTATCACTCGGGTACTGCTGAAGCTCCTCTTGCCAGCTGTGGCTGAGGAGCTGCTGCCTCACACCTCATGATGAGGAGCCATGTGAGGCAGGGCAAAGCCAACACCTCAAGATGGCAGCACAGGGCGGGGCAAAGGTGACACCTCAAGATGGCGACACAGGGCAAGGCTGATACCTTCTGGTTGTCTTTCTCCACCTGCATGCCTTGGCTGTTCCCCAGGCGCTTTTAGCAGATATGGGGTCTATATACCTTGCTAGCGAAGCACTCCCTGGTGTGCCCTGTCCGGGTGGCACGACGGTCACCTGGCAGACACAGACCCTGCAGGGTGCTGCTGTTCTGCATCCAGAGCCCCTAGGGAAGCTGAGACCCTGCAATGAGGGGACAGGCGACAGAGCCAGGCTGGGGCAGAGCCTGAGGACCAACATCTCTGGGGGCTGCAGGTGTCTGGCTTATCATGGATATCGCACAAGGAAGCTCCCATGCAGAAAGGGAAGGAACAGGGCCGTAACCCTCATGCTGAGGCTTGGAGATCTCCCGCCTTGCAAAGGCAGGTGGAAAACAAATGATCCTCTTATCCACATCTACCCTTCTCATGGCTGCTGGACATCACGCAGCTCCGAACAGGGTCCCCCATACAGAGAACACCGTGAACATTCCCCCAGCTCCAAACATTGAGCGGGGAGCTGCCGACGGGGACGCGCGTGTCGCCCAGCACTGCTGGTGCAGCTCTCCGGCGTGCACGGAAACAGCGCTGTTCCCTTGGGGCCCACAGCGGAGAACCTCCTCCGGAAGGTTTCAGTCTACATCTGCCTCTTCCGTTTGGCAGGGCAGGACTGATGAGAAGAAACCGAACATATTTCCAAACACAGTGTTGGGTGAAGAACCTCCTACTACGTATTCCTGGTGTGAGAGCCTCTGCCGGGAATGCTGCCTTTAGGAGAGGGAAAGCTGGCACACACGTTGTCAGCGGAGCAGCTGAGGTACCTTCCCAGCCAGCCTGTCTCACAAAAACTTGTACAGAAACCTGTAATCCATGACACTTTCCATGGGACATCTTAAAATGGTGCCCAAATTAAGACTATGCATATGTTATGAGTAAGAATAATGACCTTGGGATTTCAGTAGCTAACTTTTTAGCACGTGAGCATCTATGAAGTGGTTTATAAAGAAATAATCAGGAAGAAATTTACCCTGGATTTTTAGAAATGGATAATTGTAGTACAATGATTTTGTTGCATGAACAGCCAAGTAAGAATTYGCTACATAAAAACATACCTATGCTTTTTGAAATTAAGAAATGTCATTCCTCGTATTTAACCAATATTAAGGTTTATGTATTATCACAAAATCAAAATTTTGGACCTCAAAACTTTTTACCCAAGGCCATACGATGTTATTTCAGCAGAAAAACTGACAGAATGAAAAACATGCTTTACCCTAAAAGAGACATGCTCATTTTTTGAGAAAGCTGAAATGTTTCCCCAGGAGAGCTGCTGTGAATTGCAGCTGCCGCGGTGCTTCCCAGTGCAGGGGTGCCCCTAGTCTCTGCGCATGGCCGGTAACAGCCCCCCGTGCACGCGCACACACACACACACACACACACACACACACACACACACAAATGGCACAGCCTACTCTCTTGAAGGAGCTGCGTTGATGCAACAAGAATCCACATCAGCATCAATTTAGATGTTGCAAGCATCGCCTGCAGTAGCAATAAACGGTGCCTTTGGGCTTGCAAATATACTTGCTATATAAGCTAACTTGAATATTGACTGCACTTCCTTGAAAATCTTTTGTTTCTACGAAATATCACAGACATCCCCCAAGCCCAGATACAATACAGTGGTAACAAGTTATGCTCTGGTTTGGTGCAGAGATTTTGAAAGGCTCCAAATGTACCCATTCTTTTACTGCGATCTTGCAATGCCTTGTGCACCACAGGAATGATAACCACACTTGTGCAGCTATCACAGCTGATGAGCATCCTTCCATAAGATTACGATTTGGCTAAGGATACAACTTACCTCATTACCACATAGGACTTCTGGTTGTTGTTGTTGTAGTTTGTCTGTTTTAATAAAACATTTACAGTAGGTTGTATTATGGCAGGTTCAGGTGTCAGAAGAACAGCAGTTATATAGAGATACAAAACCTGTAGGCCTAGAAGTCCTTGTGATTAAAATATAGTCTCCTATCAAGATCCAAGAGACTAGCATATTTGTATATAATTCAGCACTATTTTGTATTGAAGCAAAGAAGCCCAGAGTCAGTGTCAAGCCAGCTACAGACCAAGTCCCCTCCATTCTGGTTGGCTTCAGCCAAAGTTAAGAGTGCTCACAAACCATAACTCCCTTTGGTGCCCAGATTCGTAATGCATGCTCTTAACTCACCTTCATGTGAGCACAAGAGCCTGGGAGGAGCATCAGGAGAGAGCACAACGCCAAAGGCAAGAACGTGGCTTTCCCTTTCTCCAAGTCCTCAATCCTCATTGGGAGCAGACTGCGCTCTGTCCTGGGGTTACCCATCACTTTACACGACTTACACACATGAGCTGGCAGTGCTGATATAGGGTGTACTGACAGACAAACTCTGACACTAAGCTCATGTATTCCCTTTATTGAACTGTACTAGTTATTGCAATCAGATTAAGTCACATTTATAAAGCAGACCATCCAGTTGCACTGAAACCGATTATATTCATTACATAGTTTTAATCACTGTCCGGTGAACTGGCAAATCCAATCAAAGCATTAGTCTTTAATTAAAAAATTAAAAAGAAATATTCAGACAATAGCCAAGCAATCACATCACAATGCACAGTTACCTAAAATTGCAATTAAAAAGCAGTTAACAAAAAAAAAATCACACCTAATCTTTAACTATCAATATAATACAAGAAGCAACAAAGGGCAACAGCATCAAAGCAGATTTATCTAACACTATAAATTCAGTCAGAAGCTCTAAAGTACACTAGCTGAAGCAGGACAATAAAAAATACTGAGCATGGAATACTTTTAATCTCTTCCATTAATATTCATTTCCAGCTGCTTATAATAGCAGCGCCTCATGGCCAAATCATTAGAGTTTTACATCTGGGTTGCAAATGACACTTTGATTGGATGTAATGTTCAAATGGTCCTCCCCACTGTGCCACCGTCAAGTCTTCTGCAGAGAGGTGTCCTGTAGTGCCAGTGCCTCACTGTGCGTGCTGGCTCAATGTGTGGTTCTGGAAAGACGAAAAAAGGAGACATGCATGAGGGGCAGAATAATAGAAAGCATGCCCATACCCTCCTACTCAGTACCATTTATGCAGAGCTCCACATAAAAGCTTCTCAATTATTACAAAACAAAATGCAATAAAGAAAAAGTACTCATAAGTAACAGCTGCCAAAATGACACATTTGCTTTGTTCTGATAGATCTGTTAATGCTGGCATGAACTTAGAAAAAAATTTCTACAAGCCAAGTACAGCCATAAGGTTTTTTCTTTCTTTTTTTTTTTTTTTTTCTTTTCTCCTTTCATTGCATATAAAGAAAGTGGTAACACTTCACGGGCAAAATCTGCCTTTAGGGATTCCCTTAACTGTAACAATTAAAAAAAAAATCTGAATCGCTGTGGGAACCCTTGCCATATTTTACTCTTTTATTCTTACTAGTAACTGGTGCAAGCACTGGCAGAAAGAGACACCAGATTGTGACACACACTTCTCAGTCCAAGAAATACTTCAGCAATAACAGCTGAACCACCAGCTCAGGCAACAGGGTAATATACCCAGTAGAAAAAAAGCTGGACACGTAACCCAGAAATTAAATCTCTGTAAAGAATAGACTTTGCTCTACCCTTTTCTTTAAGCAGCTTACAGGCTTTCTTTTCTTTCTTTCTGTCTTTTCTTTTTTTTTTCTTTCCCTGTTAGATTTGCAGTAGCCTCCTGTCATCACAGGCTCTCGGATCAGAGGCTGCTGACCTATCTTGCCATTTTGTGCACAAGCCAATAAATTGTGCAGCCATCTCGGAGCCAYATTTTCAGAGCAGTACTAAGTCACCCACAGTTTCTCTGCAGACTGAAACCCCAGTCCTACATATAAGCACAGCTTTATTTCTGTGACTATTCAGCTTCTGGAGCAACTAGAGATTTGCTTTAACATAAGCTTTTGTTGGGCTGGGTCCCTAGCATTCCGCAATGTAAAAAGTCATTTGCATCATTTTAAGCCCGCGTGATTTAAYTCATCTCCATCTGCCTAATAACAGAGGCTAGGCAAGTTTGCCAGCTTGAAAAATAAGTTTTTAAACTCTGGATGAATTTAGAAAACACTTACTTATTTACAATGGCAATGCTTTAAAACAAACTAAGTTTAACTTTTCATACATCATCTGCTCCCTCTGCATTATCCGCGGCTACATCTCAATCAGGGGGGAAAAGAAGATCCTCCACTTTATGCAGAGACGACATCTGCCTAATGACGGCCGTGCGTGGAGAGCGCCGGCGGGCGGGCGGGCGGCGACGCGGCCCCGCGCGCAGGCCGGAGCGCTCCTGGACTGTGCGCTCCAGACACTGACCGGCAGGTGTCAGAAGTGCCGCTGCGTTTCTGCATCACGCCTACGGCTGCCTGCGGCGGCGGCTGCGAGGAGCTGCGCGGTGCCGGACGGGCCCTAAGGGGCCTCACCTAAGCGAGGCGAGGGCGGCAGCGCCCCGGCTGCGGTAGCCCCTGCGCAGCAACAAGTGGCGCGAGAGCAAAAGAACCGTGTCCTGCTCAGCRGAACGTGAGTCCTCTGAATGCAGCCCCAGCAGGCGAGGCGAAACTTCCGAATCGAAACCGGAGGTGTCGGCAAGCTTATCGAAGGGCAAGGGGTACACCCAAATAATGGCACGGGAACGGAGAGCTGAAATCACTTTGCTCTTAGACAATATAACATGACCAGGTATAAAATCCAGTGGCTCTTTACTTTGTTTTAGGTGGAAATGTCACTGGCCATAAGGAGGAATGACCTTTGCTGTGCTGGATGTTACCCTTAAATCAAGCGCCAAAGTTACCTAAGAGAATGGATGAAGCTGCATAAACATAACAACAACCCTGAGCTGGCGCTTGCCCACCAACCTCCCTGGAAAGGCACTACGAATAACATCCGCTGGAGAATCCACATGCCACTCCGTGCTCAGAACCACTCCTGGGCATTTTCGCCATGGCCATTCCTAGCGCACTTCATTACATTCCTATTTTTAGGTCACCCTGAATATCAATAAAAGGAACTATGGAAGGTTTAGCATCTTCAAATCGAAAGAAGGGCTATTCGTGGTAGACAAATCCATACTTATTTAGGCAGTGTCATTTAAAAGATAATGCACAATCAGCACCAGATGCATGACGCAGGGTCTACAGCCAGGCAACATGATTTCAAACTCGTGTGGCTTCTGCATTGATTAGAGCAGGCAGGTCAATAAAGGAATGGTATGCAGCTCTAAATCTGATAATAAAGCTCTCATTGTGAGCCCTCCCTCCTCAAACATAGGTTAATAATACATCTGAACACTCCTAATACAACAAATACTCTGTTTTTATGAACAGAGTTTACACAAAGAAGCAAACAGATTACACTCAAATCCTGCAGCTATGTTGAGCTGAGTCAGGTAGGAGCTGAAAAACTAAACACACTATATAGTTAAACAGATAAAATATACATTTTTTCATATGCAAATGTTGATTTAATGATAATATCTGGGGAATGTACCGTTTATTCCCTTTACATGCATTACTGGCAATCAATATGCCGACTAGTCCCTGGACTGAGCAGTTAATAGATACAGCCACATTTTAAAGAGGATCTTGGAAACACACTGGCAATGTGTGCAGACACAGGCACCCCATTGCTGACTCCTGCACCCGCGCAGCAGCCAGCAGACCCTGCTCAAGCTACAGGACAAAAGCCCAAGCCCTGCACGACCACTGGCCACCAAGGTTCTGCATGTGCAAAGAGCTCCACAAACTCGTGGGATGTGGAGCCAGGAGGCTTTCAGGGGCCGAGCCGTATTCCCTGCAACCAGGGGGGATTGTGCACCCGCCAACATGCATTTCAGACTGCACACACATGCCCTCCAGCAGGMGCCTGGCAACCTCAGCCTCCCCCTTCCCTATAGCCCCCACGTCCAATCTTCTTGCTGCTTCTCCTGCCTGGCCCAGGAGCATGGGGCTTATTAGAACTGGGCTTTGCAGATATCAGAAGCATCCAAGAGTGGCCATGAAGGTCACAATGGAGTAAGCACTTGGGAATGTGCATCACAACAACAACGCTCCTGCCCAAGAGCCTTTTGCTGGCTACCTGGGAACCTTCCCACACCTTCCCCGCACTAGGAGTGGGCTAGCAGGAAACAGCACTGAAGTGATTTCTCAACTCTAAAAGTGAAAATTAAGAAATAAATATTGCAGCAGGGATCTGCAAGGGAAAATGCACAAAACCAGCGCCTCCCCAGGCATGGCTGTGTGTGCATTTGCACATGCCTACCTGCACGTAAGCACATCACTGCACGGAAACACTGTGTTTGGGGGCCAGCGGGAGGCAGGACATAATTTGGAAACGGAACATTAAAAATGGTCTTTCACAGCTCCTGTTAGGTCCCCTGGTTTATGCTCGGCTCACAGCTGATACCCCACAGAATACATCATTCTGAGACATTATTGCATCTGGAAAACTCTACAGCGGCACTAAGTCACCTGTCAAGATCAAGTAAGTCACAGCTTATTTATAGGGCAAGGTTGGAAATTTTCTTTTTTTTCTTTTCTTAATAATCATGCAAAATGGATAGCGATCCTGTTAGCCATGTCAGTGGGAAAAATGCAACTACCCCGAGCCCCAGGGCTGTCTCAATGTTTAAGTGGAATTTTCTACTCGCTGCACAATCCCCAAATGAACCATTTGTGGAAGTATCTGTGACCGAGAAACTGGGCGACAGCCTTTGTAGGAAATAAAAAGATTTCAGAGAACGGCTGATTATTGTCTGTGTATATACTGATCGCTCTCTGCTCGTCCCTGGGGACACCCCCTGCCTGCCCTCTGGACGTGGATCAAGCCAGGCCTGCAGGACACCTACAATGAATATTTTGGTGGTTTTTCCACATGCGCTCTTATGAAAACACTGGCATGACAACCTCCATTTTCAGTGCACTATGTCAAGAAGGAAGGCATCAGGCTTGAAAGATGATCACTTACAGCAGTTAAAAGAACTCTTACAAGCTATATAAAGATTGAGAGAAAAAGCACACGCTGAAAAGCAGCGCATGATGGAGCGGCGCTCCAAGCCAGGCAGTCAAGCTGGGAGGCTCCCACACTGCAACAAAATTCCCTGCCAACAAGTCACAGGTGTACTACACAGGAGCAGGTGAAAAAAATAAAATGCAACTGCGAGGGGTGTGATAATGGTTTGAGGCCATAATACATCCAGCCCATAGTGCCACCGCGCAGCTGTTAGGCATTGAGGTGTTTTGTAGCAGCCGTTTCGTAGGTATATTCTCCACGCACAYGAGCACATACACCTAAAAGGCCGTATGTTATACAGGGGTTAAGAAAGTGCACAACAAGGCTGGAGACACCCACCATCCTCCAGTGAAATTCATAAGCCTTCTACAGTTTTATATATGGATTGGGACTCTGATTAAAGGTTATAAAGCCTCCCTCTCTCTCATTCCAAATCCTATTAAAACGAACAGAAACCATTCCTCAAATCATTTCAATAGGAATTATGCAGATAATAGATTCGTGTGACAAACAGCCAACGTGAAACTGAACTGGTGATTAGCCCGCGGGGTGACCCGTGACTGCGAGCCCGGCTGCGGGCCCGGCAGCACCGAGSGTGTCGCTGCCGCCCCTGGCTGCAGCCACCGCCGAGAGCCGGGCAGGAAACGCGGAGCRGGCGGCGAAGCGGAGACGGGCTGCACCGTGTGGGGCATTGGAAGGGGCCTCCTCTCATCACTGCACTTCTCCACCAGGGTTCTCTTGCCCCAGCCAGGAGCCTCTCCCTGCCCCTCTCCCCCTCCCAGGACCCCAAGATGGGGTCAGTTTCCCAGCTGGGGTCTCTCCTGCAGGATTTGCTCTTTCCTCCCCATTTACTCTCCCTTGTCCCTAATGGATTGAGCTGGGAGACAGAAGAGAAGCAATCCCTGCTTATAATGTCAATGCATTCAGCTTGTGAGAGACAAGCTAATCCCCAAATTCAGCTGTTGACTCGAGGCAAAGGTTCAAGTCTCGCATTTGAACATTTGAAAAACAGACCAAACACCAATTACTATGAACAGAAGTTACAATGTCTAAATATTTACAAAACACCAACTGCAACATTCCTGGTTTTTTTCAAACTACTTTTTGTAGCATTTTAATTTTTAAAATGGTCCAAAAATCTCTCAGCTATTATCCTTCACTATTATCCTTCATAAGCACATAAGCATGTATGTGCACAGTTACTGTTTTCATCTAACAGCAATCCATAAAGATCAAAATCTTTATGCCTTGACTTTATAAAGAGATTACTTTAGTCAGAGGACACAAGAAGACCCTTGCTTTAGCCATTGAAGATTATGCTCTCTATGGAAAGCTGTGAGCCTTAAATTGGTGCTGCTTTAATCCTAAACTGGAGAGGCATTCAAGGGATGCCACGACCCAGAAGAGCAAAAGGAGAAGGGAAAAAAAAAAAAGCACACTCCAAAGGAGAAAAAAACAGAGAGAAAAGGAGAGCAAAGAGGATAAACTGTTTATTTTTATTTTTATTTTTTTTTTGTTATGTTCCATTTGCCATCACACACACTAAAGAAAAATCACCTTTGCACCCCCTTGCAGTTTGTATGTGCTTATTTTTAGAACTGTTTGACAATTATCCAAGGGTCTAAGACTAACAGATGGCCTGTCTTAAAGCCTCATATGTTCACTAGTTTGCACTTCTGACAAACAGTAAATGTACTCAAGAGTGTGCCATAAACAGGGCTGAATGAATACTCAGAACACAATTTAGTTAATACACTTCATTAAAACTGATAGTGGTAACCAATGTTTCCCACAAAACCAGGTGTTAATTCCCCTTCCAGTTGTCTCAGGTAACTCCTACCCAGCGACACTTATCTATTTAGATCCCGTGTGTTCAGGAAATACGGTATGATTCCCTTCCTTTCCCCTGATACTTCACCCACTGCAGAACATGCTGGTAACAAGTGAACTCCAAGTTAGCAMGGCACTCAATAAAAAAATATTGCCAGGCAAGACAGGTTCGCGTGTCCCTTTTTTATTTGAAGAATCCCTTGAAATGGAGGCAAACGAAAGGTGGCACCTCCTTTGTGGAGGGGAAAGTCTGCCTGTGTTTCCGCTCCCTCACATCTCCAGCATCTGATAAGTCGCCCTGCGTCAGGCAGTCTCTGYGTTGGCGCACTTTAGACGGCGCTTGAACAAATGCAGTTAGCGAGCTGTCCTTTACAAGTTATTGAACCAAAAGAAATCACTTCAAGTGCCTAAGAAAATACACCTGGAGGATTGGTGTCAGCGGAAAGGCACAGCCCGCTGTTTCAAATGGAAATGCTTGCCTCGCTGGCGCCCCGGCGCTCGCGCACGCTGAGGGATGCAGGGCCGACATGCGGCACGGAGCCCCCCAGCTCCCGCTACCCAGGACGACTCAGAAGCCATGAAGTATTTACAGAGAAAAGACCTTGCTCAATACACAACCTGCTAAACGCCACTACTTTTACTATTGCTGCTTTAATATAAATGCGTTTTTCCTGCAGCTTGCGCCATTCCAGAGCAGAGGTGCCGGGCCCTGTTCCGCAGGCTCCGCACGGCGAGGACACAGGGACACTGGGACACGGCTCAGGCGGCCGCCCCCACCCCGGCCGCCTTTGTTCTGCGCTGCCGGCCCCGCGCTCGCTTCCGCCTGGGAGCCTCCRAGCGAGGGATTTGCTCCATTTCATCTCCATGCTCAGGCTTCTCCTGCTAATTTTAACACAGCCTCAAACTCCAAGAGGCATTTCTACATTATTCTGGGTTTCAAAAATTACCTTTTTAAATACCATTCTTACCGTGTTTGTTTTTTTTTTTCTGTGCCAGCATTTCCTTGGAAGAGCTAAGGATTTTTTATACGATTTATGTATTTAATTTCTCTTCTAATTCAGGTTGTTTAGTCCTAATCAGGCTTTGACAACTCACCTAACATGTTTCTTTCCCTTTCCACTGGAGACTAATAATTCTGCATGATCATTCTTCTAGACCCGCATCTACTTGTTTTCTTCTCTAAAAACTCACCATAAAACAAGGTGAATCTATTAGCAATGAACTCCAAAAGCAAGTTTAAGCCTGSCACAGCCTCTCATATCCTATTAAATATTGCACTGGAAAGTCTCTACGCTTCTTCCAAAAACACTGGGTAAAATACTGAAGTACAAAAGCAAACTAAAGCCTTTGGGAAAATTTCCTTACCATGGTGCTTTGGAAATTAAAAACACTGGAGAATACATTATTAAGAGATAACCAGCGTTTTCTGTTACAGAAACTAGCCGTAAACACGCTATGATTCACTCAGGCACCCAATGAAACAAGGGAGCTAATAATACCTGTCTTGAGGGACTGCATGCTCCTGAGGATTTTACTCAGAAATGCAAATTTATCAGCATCCTCATGACTTGTAGTCTGCAGTATGTCAGGCACAAGATCAAAATACACCCAGGGAAGAACCTTGCACTTCTGAAATGTGAAAGGAGGGGTAAYAAGCTTAATTACCAAGCCAGAAGTGCATGAAGACGGAGTATTTTTAGAATTCCTGCACTCCTCCTCCCCTCTGCCACCCCCAAAATCCTGGCAATTCTGTGGAGCCAAGTGCAGGAAGGGCCACGTCCAACGCCAGCGCAATCCGTGCACCCTCGGGCCGCAGCATGGAGGGCCCGGGAGCACGACCGCCATCCCACAGCCACTCGCTTGGGGCAGCCGGAACAACCTCCGGAGCTGCCCTAAGGACCCCCAGCACCGCAGTCCGCACCTATCCTGGGATCTAAGCCGTGCACTGATCCAAAGATTGACCCACCACGCACACAAACACTCCTCTCCTTGTGGCACGCCAAAGGCTTCAGCTCCACTCCCAATGCTCACCTATTTTTAYCCATTTCCAGGCCCTACTCAGGCAAGCAAAGTGTTTCAAAACCGTTTGCAAGGGAGAAACTATTTTCCAGGAGCCCTTATTAGCTATTCCTCTCAAAAAATGTGTCACTCTGCATCACAGCTTTGTTGCTCTATTTGAAGCCTATCTGAAGGGTATCTCGTTAATCTCCCCTTGATCTCTGGTAAAGCACGTTGCAGAGGCCCTTTAATTGTTGCTTTTTTTTCTTTTTTTGAGGGCTGGCTGCCTTTGAGGCTCTTCTGTAAACAACCCATCCTTGCCCAATTTGGGCTCCACCGCAGCCCCTGACACCCRTTTTACTCAAAAAACCTCAGAGCAAAAGGGGACTTGCTTTACACAGTACCTTCACCAATCAAAACAGGTAGGCAAAAAGCTTAATTGAAGGACTATTTCCAYAGGAATATAAACCAAAGAAAGCCCAGAAATTCAAAGGTGAACCTAAAACTCTTTAACCTGCCTTGCTGTTCTTAGGAACAGCAGAGGTCACTGAACAGCAGCTTTCTTTGTAGCAACAGTTTAGTATGGTGTTAGTTCCATGTCTGGAACAGACTTAGCCTTAACTGAGAATTTTAATGCAGGCATTAGCTGGATCTAAGTAAAAGCAGACCCAAAACATCACCAAGGTGAAGCAGTCTCTTCCAAGATGCCACAAGACCAAAGAGGGAGCCCATCTCGCTGGTGCTGCATTTGTGGACCAACTGTAACTGTTAGAAAACGGGATTTTCCAGCCACGGAAGGGCTGCAGAGGAGCTGGGATGAAAAAGCCCAACCAGATGCATGCTGCCCTCCTGCAAAGCTGCGTGTTGTCCCTACCCCGAACTCCCCAGCACGCGCGGTGTTACCTGTGTTACCAAAACTGCTCCAAAGGATCCCCGTTACCCTCGTTACGCACGGGCARTTTGGTCTATTGCAAGGTCGTTGGTTAATACGAGAAGCATGAAGCAGCCAGGCTGGTGCTCAGCGTCGAGTCCAGGGTGCTGCACACATGCACCCCGCCRGCCACGAGCCCTTCCTGTGCCCCTCGTCGTGTGACATAAGCAGGAACCACAGCACAGGCACAATCTCAAAACAAGCCATTCCCTACATTATTTTACCATCTTCCTTTCCCCTGAGGTCAAAGTGTGACAAAATCAAAACGAYCTGGCTGTTCCAGGCTGCTCTAGCTCTACATCTGCGTCTCGGCTTCCTGAAGTCCCCAGGGCCAGAACTAGGGACACGGCCTTTGCTCCGCAGGCACCGAGCTATGGGCAGGGATTGGTCCTAGACAGGAGCCCTGGAGTCACAAGGCAAGTCAGCAACTTGCTTTAAAACTCCTCCTCCTCCTTTTGTTCTTACCGGCTCCCGCTTTTTCCGGAGTGCTGCTCACACTTGCTCCGGATGTGTGACCCCATGGAGCAACGGGAATGGGGAAGTCAGCAAAGAATTAGTGGGAATCTCTCCTTGCTCTTTCAAATCATACAGGAAAAACAGGTCCCGAGCAGGACACACTACAGCCTGTGGAGATGAAACCTGCTCCCATGGCCTTCTGCTGACCAGGAGAGAAATCCTGGAATGAAGCCCTGAATTTCTGAGTCAGCAAATCAGAGGTACATCCATGAGATTTTAACATTTCTTCAAGAAATTATATTTCTGATTCCTTCTGGTGGTAAAAGTGATGGAGGCTTCACCAGCACCACAGAAGTAGGAAGCAGCAGTACAGTATCAATCCAGGATTTCCTGCGTGAGAAACTTCAGCTTCAGATCTAAAATACAACACACACGATGTTTGCAAGACTGAGAAAACACATGGCGCTGGCGAAACATTTATTATCTTCCTGGGGAAATGATATAGAGGACAAAA
The DNA here is from genome assembly GCA_003342815.1 of Eudromia elegans. Taxonomy (NCBI): domain Eukaryota; kingdom Metazoa; phylum Chordata; class Aves; order Tinamiformes; family Tinamidae; genus Eudromia; species Eudromia elegans. The sequence goes on along the minus strand of PTEX01000142.1, from coordinate 24,582 downwards.
GGGGCTGTGTTTACTCCCTCCCCAGCTGCTTTTACAATCTAATAATTTATTTCTCCTGGATATAAATTTCAGATTTAAACAAAATCCCCAAAATCTAAAGATGCCACGCAGTAGAGGCTGGAGCAGTATTTCTTTCTATTTTGGAGGTGGAATGTTTAATGCATTGCTCTGTTAACCAGTAGCCTTAAATTTCTGGGGAAAAAAAAAAGACAAGCAATTAGACTGTGGCAGGCCCTAGATGCAAATATAGGCGACTGGTGATTACTACCTTCATACACAGAGTTAAAAATATCTGGTTATTGAAAATGATTTTCTGAGTCCACTGGGGTTTATCTAGGTTTAGGCTGCGGTGTTTATTTTCTCTGCAGCGTCGTACTGGGGGATTCTTTTACAACATTCCCGTTACATGCTGGCTATACATTGTGCACCCTTCTGCAAACTGAGGCTCTTGCATGTTGTAAGAAACCCCCACAATTAGCCACCCAAACATACCCTCTCCCCCAAACGTAGAAGGAAATAAATCCCCAAGCCCTTCCATCCGCAGATAAGATAGCAGGGCTCTGAAGGCAAGTGTAAAAATCCAGGGTATAAATTCCTGTTAACTGTTACAAATCCATCCATCTGCTCACAGGCTAACTAGCGACTCAAACTGATGAATCCACTGAAATGCAATTTTCAAGTCCACTAGCATCTGTCCTCTTCCAGTAATAAAGTAAATGCTTTTCAATAACTGTGCTGCTTTTGAATGCCAATTTCTATTTAAGTAGGTTGTGGGTTTGGTTCTCTTTAGAAAAAAAAAAAGTTAAAATAGCAAATGCCTTTTCTTTCCAAAGGTCAAATGAAGCTTTTAAAGAAAAGCAACATTTCAGCAAGCCAGAGAGGACAAAACTCCAATCAGATAAATGGTGTGTGTAATGAGTGCGAACCAGGGCTGCCGCAGGTTTCTTGAATGGGCTGTAGGAGAGGGTTTGGCACAAACAGCCTGATATGTTGAAGCTTACATCTCTTTTACTGCAGACAAAAAAATTCACTAAAATATATAAATAATGAATGTGGCTGGGGATCTCTGCTGGTACTACTGCTAGTTCTGCAAGATGCAGAAGCAGAAACACAGGCTGCTCTATGTTTTTGTTATTAGAGGATCCTTGTTCTCCAGCAATAAACAGGGAATATTTTATCTGAAATGGCTGCTGCAGCACACACAATATAAGTTTCAGCTCTCAAAAAGTGCCAGCAAATTGCAGCAAGATAAGTTACAAAGACGTACCTAATTTGCTGTGATGAATTGTGTGCATGCTTCAGTGATCAAAACTGCAGCTGAGACCTATTATATTTAATGATCTAGACATTTCTTGTGAAAACACTCAGGCATATACTGTTATGTCTGGACAAGCATCCCCGTTTTGCTCTAGCAGCAAGCAAATGAATAGACTGAACTTTTAAGAGCGCGCCGCACGCCACCTTCGAGGGGCCGCTTAAAACGGAGGCTGCTTCAGCCTCTTCCCCTGCCTCCCTTAACCGAGGCGGTCGCTCCGTCCTTGCCAACGCTGTGGTCGCTGCTCCTGCGAGAAGCGAGCCGGTTCCTCTGCACCATAGCGACACTCACAGGAGGACAYGGAGCTAATCCATGATCCCATCCCAAAGCGCTTCCCACAGCAGCAGGACATCACGGCAGCCCTACCAGGGTCTCAGTCCACTACCCGACAGTGACTATAGGAAAATCTGTGATGCAACATTTTGGAGGAAAAATGAAAGCAGAACTCAGACCCTTCGTCTTTATTTGATCAGCTGCCCCGTTGGGAAGTTGCTCCCAGAATCACAGCTCCTGTGGAGGTAGCGGCCCCCACGGCACTCGCTCCTCAGCCCTGCTGTGCGGCTGCACGCACAGGAGCAGAAACCCAGCTTTCCCCGGCCTCCTCCAGGGACAGGAATTTCACCCTTTCAAGACACAAAGAATGAAAAATCCTCTGACCCCAGACCCAGATCAGGTCATTGCAATGAGCCTKGCTCCTCTGAAACTCTCCTGCATGGATTCGGGCAGACTGTCCTTCTGAATTCATAAAGCAGGAACATCACAAGCACAGAAAGAGCACAGCKAAGCTTAATTCAAGCATGGTTTAAAAAACAGAGGCCACTACAGAGTATTCTTGCTACTTGCTTTTCTCCCTCCCTGGTCAGTTTGATCCTTTTCCTATTATTCTTCCCCCAACAGAATGGAATAAAACCCAGGGSTGTGCACTTCCCTCCAGCAGGAAGGATCTCGAGCACTGTTTCATTCACTAGAGGAGCCGCTCAACACTGTCACAGTGGTAATTTGTGATAATGTGGTAAAGAACAAAGAAAAGGTATTTGTTAATTGTTGACATAACAAAATTAATTTTCCATCCCTAAACTTTTTCTCATGTCTCCTGTGAGCTCTGATGCAATGTTACTGACTGGCACTGCTGAAATGCCAACTTGCATTTCTCATCCTTAATTTCTCTCTAAATGTCATTAGTAATTGTTATTGCCAGACCAGAGAGTGCAATCTGCTCTTTCGGAAAGAAAATCCATTTCCCATTTCTTCTCTCGTGCTTCCTCCTTTTGGTCAGGAATGGATGTTTAACAGTAGCACAGTCCATGTGATCTGTTTCCAAAAGGATGGGAATGCATTAATGTAGCTGGAAGTGGAACATTCCTGCTTCCTTTATTTATGTACAGCATGAATAGCAAATTGGATATTCAGAGAGGTCTTTAAAGCCCATCTTTCAAAAACACTAACAAGTCTTAACTGAACAAAGATAGAAAGCTGGGCAAGGAATCATCTTTTAACATGTAAACTCTCTTCTGCATTGTCCCATAAATCACTGTTTTGGTGGGAAATCATATTTTTGACCATAAAAGCAGAAATTTTGTGTGTTAGAGGTTTTTCTTTCTGTCACATGAAAAAAAATCCCTCAGCAAGGATATGTAAACTACAGTCCAGCTTTTGTCTGGATAAGCGTGTTACACTCGTTTACCCTTGTAAATAAGAACAGTTTCCACCACTGACATTTGCATGCCAAAGGAGACCTGCAAGTGCAAGAGATTGGGTTCCTGCACACTATTATGGAACGTGTCAGTAATTTATGTAGCCTCTGTCCAGATCCTGCAAAATTTGGCCTCTGATCTAAGGGGAGAGTGGGACCTTGGCACTATGAGTCAGTTTTGCTAAGGTCTCTGTGTATCATGACAGATCTTTAACTGGCCTCTATATTCAGCACCTCACACACATGGGTCCACATCTACTTGATATTTTGTGACATATATAAAGTAAATAGTTTAATGCTAAATGGCATTTCTATATCCATTAACTATAGGCGTCTTAGCACAGAATAAATAGACATTTGGACATTTCCAACCAGGAATTGTGCTTTCAATAAGCACAATTGATGCATATACATTGTCTCTTGGCGGCTTACACACATGCCCATCTGTTGGGATGGCATGGTGCCTATGCAAAAGTTGGTTGGACCCTTGCCCTAGGGCATAGATGACAGGCAACGACGGGTTCAGTTGGGCAGCCTGGATAACGGATCCAAGTGCCATCTCTGCTGTAGGAAGTCCCTTCTGTGTGCCAGCACTGCCACATTGCAGCTACATGCCTCCTTACACTTGACCACACATGTTGACACTTGGGTGCGCTTAAGTGCACTAATGACTCAAGCGACGCCTTTCACCTGCCGCCTCCTTCTTCTCTTTCCCCCTCCATCTCTGCCCTGCCTCGCTGCTGCGTGCTCTGCACACAGGAGGTGCGGCGAGGGCACATCAGCCAGCACCAGCCTCGCAACTGCTGTGCGAAACCAGGGAGCTCCTTTTGTTATGGGACAGAGGGCAGCAGCCCTAGATGTTTGCAAGCTTCGCTTCAGGTGAGGCTTTGCTGTCTTGTGAGATCTGCCTGCGTCTCACCGAGAAGGCCCCGGGGATGATAAAGCAGCAGCACTAGGTGGATCAGAATCTTCTCTGCACACAAAAAATGCTGCAGCTTGTCACTATGTCAAACACAGGGCAACTGCAGCTTTCTGCCTTCTGCTGGAAGGGCTCCGTGAAGCCCCAACCCCGGGCATCCCCGCACTCTGTGCACCAGAGGAAGGTGCAAACAGCACCTGCCTTTCTGCCTGGCATTACCCTGGTGAGCGCCCAGGAGCCGCCCAGCACGGCCGCACGCAACGTCCCGCGTGGCTGCTACCCTGCACGCAGTGCCGAGAGCCTYGCTCGCTGCGGCAGCCTGCTCCTAACCCGGGATTTGCGGATCGCCCCGGAATTTACAGGTCTACGGGCAAACCCCGACACCTCGCAGGCAAAATTCCCCAYTCCTGCGACACCAGCTCTGGTTTCACAGTCCATAAAGGACTTTCAGGCAGGCAGGCTCGATATGATGGTATGTGCCTACAGCACTTTCAATTTTTAATTATTGTTAGTTATAATTATCTGGCTGTGTCTGAATGAAACACAGCAATATGGCTGGAATAGATTTTGGATTTCTTGTAATTTATTAGCTTTATAACTACTAATAATTAAAATTTAACAATGCTCCTAGCACCACAGCAGCATTTTTAAAGAAATGTTGGCCAAATCTGCCTAGCAAAACTGCCTATGTCATTTTCAGGATTTTAAAGGAGGACTGAATGACATTAAAAAAAATCAGAGCTAGACAAGAGACTCCGAAGAGCCTTTCAACTGCCAAAGACAAAGATATAGATTTTGTTTAAAAGAAAACATAACTTTTTAGTTAATTAGCAGAAACAATTAATCCTGTACATAATTTTGTTGACATTTCATATGAAATTTAGAGCTTGCAGTTTGTTTCCAGCAAGCGGCTCCTAATGATTAACATTGAAGGCATGCATAAATTCAAAAATACAGCAAAAAATACATACTGGAAAGTACTGCTCTGATACACAGGCACATTTAAGATCCTCTTTGCCCTACCACCCACCCACAGCCCTGTGTTGCGACATCCTTAAAATACCACAGACTTGTGTTTCACCGAATCCCAGAACGGTCGAGGTTGGAAGGGACCTCTAGAGATCATCTAGTGCAWCCCCCTGCTCCAGCAGGGACACCCACAGCCCACGGCGCAGGRCGGCATYCAGGCAGGTTTGGAAGATCTCCAGAGTAGGAGACTCCACAACCTCTCTGGGCAGCCTGTTCCAGGGMTCCGTCACCCTCATAGTGAAGAAGTTCTTCCTCACAAGGAGATGGAACCTCCTGTGTTTCAATTTGTACCCGTTACCCCTTGTCCTGTCACTGGCCATCACCGAGCAGAGTTCGGCCCAACCCCTATACATGCTCCCCTCAGGTGTTTGTACACGTTGGTAAGATCCCCTCTCAGGCTAAAGGGGCCCAGCTCGCTCAGCGCTGCCTCATAAGAGACGTTCCAGTGCCTCAGTCATCTCTGTTGCTCTATTGCATGTTTCTRTTGCTGTTCCTGGGGACTCTGGGGGCTGACAGTCCCCCTGGCCAAACCCGACCCTGCAAGGGCTCGCTGACGTGATACTCCCCTAGCCAGCACACAGGCCCAACACCGAGGTGACATTAACAGCCGACTTCTTCAAAAAAGAAAAAGACAACCTGCTTTGGGCTCAATCTGCTGTGATCAGCAGAAAGAATCCCAAGGACTTTSATGTGGACCAAATCCAGCCCCTGGAGGACACTCATGGTAAATCATTATTAATATAATGAGTACAATTTCTGTGCAGCAGTTCATGCCTGTTTATGGATATAAGAAACCTGCCAGATTTTCACACAAAATAAAAGGAAGGGAGACAAACCACAGTGTTGGTCAATGAGCCACAGTAGCCACTATCCTTTTGATACATGTGCATTCGAAGAAACTGAGCACTTAAAATTACAGTAAATTTCTCCAGTGAAGCTCCCTGAATTTAGTGATTTGACATATCTCCAAATCTGAAAAGAAGGCCTTTTATTCATAGCAGGCAATAAAACACCTGAACACCTGTGCTAGGAAAGACCTGGCAGGTACCCTGCTCCCTCGGTACCTGGATTATTTGTGCATTGTTTATTATATCCCTTGCCTTAGTTTTCATCAATTGTAATCATTTTGGAGGAGACGATATGATTAACAGTACACAAGCACACAGCAGGAATTAATCCTTTACATACAAACACCTCCTCGGTTATGTGAGGGATCTTTGGAAAAACAATGTGGCCAAGGAGTACATATAGAAATCCTCCTCAGGTTTCCTCCAAAAAAATCACTGCTCAGTCACAATTTGCTTAACACAATTCTTGATGCAAGCAGCTAAGTGTATGTATTTCACCTGTGAATAACAGCACACATCTAATTCTCTGCACCCACTGGGTATCATAACTTCTGACCCTTCTCCTGAGTTGGCAGGGCTCCCTAGCAKGTTTCAAGTAGCAAAGACTAACGCGCTGCTCATCAAGGAGCCAGTTCATTTCCTAGGCCTGGATGTCCTGTGTGCCATTGCAGCTTCTGCAGTCTGTGCAAGGCTCATGGTCAGTTTGCAGTGCAGGCCCTAGGGATCATGCTGTTTCCTCCTGCAGCAGGAGGAAGACTTGAGCGAACTGCAGTTTAACTCCTAAAAAAAAAGCCTACACTTGTTTCGTAAAAATATTTCAGGTTTCAGAAGGTCTGAAATGCCATACACTTGAAGTTCTATAAAATGCGAATAAAAATATGCATAGAATTTACTTTTTGGGAGAGGTTTTCATCATATTCWCAGAGGTCAATCTTTACAAACTACCATACTGTCAAGTGAGGATGTGAAAATCTAGGAACTGCTGCTGGCCTTTCCTCCCATTTCTGCTGCTCTAACGCTGCACTGATTTTCCTTCTGCTCCGTCTGGGATATAATACATAGTATTCTCATTATGTTTCGTAATTCACCTTGTCGGGTTTTCTTTCCTTATTTTTAATGTAGGCAACTGAATAACATCCGGTTTCTCTCGTGGCAGTAATACCAGCACAACCTCACTGACTCATCCCATGGGATTTGCCACCTACTCACGCTGCAGCGTCCACAGCGAGCTTTGTTCCTCCAAGGTTTCCTAAGCCGTGGGTTTATGGCTCCAGCAAATTGGGTAAACTTCAAAGCATAAACACATATTAAAATACAACTACTATTTCAGAGAATAAAGGAGGGTGTTTCAAGGGTGTTAATGCTGCTGCTGAAGCAGTATTTGCACCAGCACTAAAATGTACACTTACAGTGTCAACCTTTTTTTTGTCACATGGCATATATATGCCCTTCCTGGCGTCCTCTCTGTTTAATACAATGGTTTAAAGAAATATTCACAAATTAGCAGGGCTAATTCATGCCACTCCATGACATCTCTAAGAGCTACCATTTCCCTCGTTGCATAGCAYTTTGCCCACTCTCCCTGTTTTTCTAGCCTTTTTGTAAGCTCACCATGGTGAATGTCATCTTGAAATATTTAAATGCTCAATTTTTAAAAAAGTATTTTCAGTGGTTTCACTTAAAAATACAAAGAAGTAAAACAAAGCATAGGCTCAGATTTTTGCTTAAAAAGGAATAATTGTTATTTTACAGCAGTGGGAAAGCAAAATGAGGGCTGAAAAGTCAAATCCATCAAGCAGAACCGTTTGATGGATGGTGATTTTCCCACATAAGAACAATGGTGCTGTTAAGAGACTGAAAGGTTTATGCAGATTCAACTGCTAAGAGCGGCTGAACAACTGATTCACTAAAATAATACTAAATCTTCATTACACGACAAAAAAACAACAAACAGCTGAGGAATTCAGAACAGGCAACTTASAAACAAGCAACTGATGAGATAATCATGCCAAGTCAGGCTGGTTCAAAAGGCTTGAGCATTTCTATCTGATTTATATGCAYACATTGGTTCAGGTATTTGAATTAATAAAATCCCTGACATCAAACACATTTATGAGTCACCACCAAAACAAGGACTAAAACTGTGCAGCTAACTATTAAATCTTCATTCAGCCAAARCCATTCATAACTCTTTATGTAATTATCATAAGCACAGAAATTTTAAATGCACATAAATCCTAGGTAAAAACTGGAAAATGACAATCATAATTTATCTGATTAAAGCTGCTATTTGAAGAGATTTTACTACACACAACACTTCAGAACTGAAACAGTATGTAATTAAAATGGTTAATTGCAGAAAACAAGCCACTGTTAAGGCTATAATTTAACAACACTGTCTGTCTTTGTCCATCGGATTTTAAAGGTTAATGCAGTGACCTAGGAAGCCAGTGCATCCACTTTAATCGTGCTGGCATTCTGACCAMACACCACTTTAAAGGAAAAACGGGAGGAAAAATCCAAGCTGGCTTTGCAAGCCATCCTTGCCTTYATAAAACGTTCATAATGAGAACACACAAAAACAAAATCTGCTGACTTTATTAAAATATTAACAAGGTATGGTTAAAACTTTTGTACACTTATGCAAATCTGGTTGCTAGAACAAGGGGAAGAAAAGATTCCCCTGAGAGAAAAAAAAATAAAATCAACAAAGTGAAAAGATCAACCATCCTTCCACAGCGTGACAGCACGACACAAGAGGCGGCAGCTTGGGAATTCAGCAAGATAAATAAAAACCCTCCAAAGTTTAAGTAAATCATGGATTATAGAGCTAATAGATTTAAATGAGGCATGCAGGAGGAGTCTACAAGAAGCCCATGTTTGCCAGGGGCCGGCAGCAGAGCCAGGCCGGCAGGTAAAGCTTCACAAGGCGTTCTCAAGTTAAAGCTCTGCAGCCGTTTTCCTGACAGATACCTGGTCTGCAGAGCTTATTGTGCCCTCGGAGCCATGGAGGCCACGGCATCTGCCCAGGTGCAACAGGGACCGCTCGCCCAGCTGAAGGCCCCGGTCTGGCTGTGTAACGGGTAGGAAATGCCTGGTTTGCAGAACCTGCGGCTTTGAAAAGGTCTCTGCCTTACTGAATCCTCCAATTAAAGCATCATGTTCAACTGTATGAGCATTTTGCTATGGTACTTAAGCAGGTAAAATTCCTTTACTTCTGACTTAATAGTGAGGAAAGGGTGGAAGGGGTATCTTGCTGTTTGCTTAGTCTTTGTATGTTAATCAGTGTCTAAATTATTAATAGAGAAAAAGAAATTATTTACAAGGAGTTTGACGTAGACATGTCAGGACGTAGCAACGCTACTGTCAAGAAAAATAGTCATAAAGAATCATGATATCTGTCTTGCCTTATTTATTCCAGGCAYACTCAGAGACTCCCGTCTCCTGGCAGTGCCCAGGGAGGCAGGGGCAGACTGGGGGAGACTTTTGTGGTTTCAGAGCAGAAGGAGAAACCACACGGAGCATATGCACTTTTTCTAAATGCTGCACAAGGATGATGATTACACGTGGAAAGAAAAATCAACAGCTTTASCATTGCTTTTACTCGTGTTGCAAACATACCTGAAGCTCTGTCTGGAAGAAGAACTTCTGTGGGCACTGGGAACAGTCATAAATTTTATCTTCCTGCCCGTGGACTGCAAAGATGTGTTGCTGCAGTTTATTTGCCTGTACAAAAACTGAAAGAGCACATTATGGTTAGTAAAGATTGCTTCACATAACACCCCACCCTCTCAAACTACACATTTACAGTTGCAAAAGCTCTAAAAAGCCCAATGATTTCCACTGAAGAAGTGCCTGCTCTACTTGGTTCTGTGGAATTTCCTTCCAAGTAGTCAATTTAGAGTCTCCAGGCTGACAGTGAGCTTAGTTCTAACAGACTCTAAATCCTATATAGATTTTTGATATTTCACATAAAGCTAACACTGTCCACGGGTAACTGGAAGAACTCAATCATCAAACCAAGAAAGGACGTCACTGCTCCTGCAGGGAGCCCTGGGCCCACCACAGGTGCACCAGATGCATTTTTAATGCAGGACAACGGGGCCAGGGGAGGCCTCGCTGCCTGCTCGGGAAGACGCATAGCCCAGAACAGCATTTCTGGCAGTCTGAAAGGGCAGACTGTCACAATTTCAGGCCTTGAGGCTGTCTRTCCAATGCAGAAAAAAGACTGTGGTTTAACACCATAAATACCACAGCACCTGCATTATTATTTTGGACTGATATTCCGATTTTATTGAGTGAAACACATTGAGTCTAGACTTTATCTGTTTAAAATATATCTTAGTTTGTGTCTCATTTTACATGCATGATCATCAGCATGTGGAAAGAGCTTCTTCAATGAAATTAAACACATTTGGTTAAGGAGTCATTTTAKAGGGTGTTTCAGGAAAGGACAAATTAACAAGTTCACAAAAACAGTATGTTCTCAAAGTGTTCCCTTTGTTCCCACTGATCTTGAAGGAATTACGGGTGCTGAGCACCCCTTTACTGACACAAGACCAGTCACACACGTATACGAGATTCATTTTTCCTATGGAAAACTTAAATGTTAAATCCTCTTCTGAAGAGTGTGTAAAAGGCAGCCTCTAAACGCATTCTGCAGGTCCTTTAACCAMGATCACTTACATTTATGAGGCAGCTCAAAACGAAGGGCAGGGGCTGAACACAAAGCAGGCATTGAGATGATGTGCGTTTAGGAAGAGCGGGTGTGGGAAACGGGCCTCGTGAGCAAAGGTGCCCTGAGGAAACCCCTCAGAAAGCAGCTGTCAAACCTGCCCAGTTGCACCATGTCTCCCCTGAAACCTCTGCTCACGTGAGTCTCAGCTCAGGCTGACCAGGTTGCTTAGCCACRTGAATAAGGGTCGCAAGAGCAGGCCCACCCTTCCTAAGCGCTGTGTTATGAAACACATCACACCTTCAACACGCACCCACAATTAAAAAGGCTGTTAATTGCAAGCAGAGAGCTCGCTRCATTGAGATAGTGCTGCACGGTGTCAAAAACCCAAGTGCAGCTCTTCAGCTCTTGCTCTGGTTTTAGACAGGTGATATTTTAAACATTTCCAAGCACAGTATTTCTTTTCCCAGGGAAAGGAATACAGTATTTTACAAATCCCCTGTGTGCCATTTCTGGATCAAGCCATGCACGCTGAGGCTTGTCTCGGTCGCCCTGCCTTACCTGTGAAACAAACAGGGCATTTGAATGTGCCTCCCATCCCCTCAAAGCTGTGCTCAATCAGGTGACACAGGAGCTTCGCCGGCGAGTCAAACATCTGGTTACACAGCTTGCACTCGTGATTGATGCCTTCCTCTGCAAGGTTCAAATGATACAACTTGTTAGTGACACAGCAGATTAGCGTCGCGCAGGCAGCAGCGGCTCGCGGGCTGCGGTGTGCGCAGCGCCCCGAGGAGGGGCCCGAGGAGGAGCCCCGAGGAGGAGCCCTGTGTACCCGGCCCAACCCGCAGCCCCGAGGCGCAGTGATGGGCGTCATGCCCGGGGGTCGAGGAGAGCAGGGCTGTGAGCAGCCTTGGCGACAACATCATGGCACTCTGCCTCGCCTCGTACCGCAAAGGAGGTGCATCGCCGCTCCAGACATATATTATTMAATACTCAAGCAGCATTTAAAATGGATTTAGCTGGGTGAATCCAAGCAGCAGTGCTGCAAGCAGCCTGCAGTGCTGCCCTCACCTCACATTGCACTGCCAGCGCAGGCAGGAGCAAGAAACTACCAGAGAATGGCAGGAACGCATTGCTGAGGGTCTGACATCATTTGGCATTGTGCAGCTTTTGCCAAGAGAGACCATGAAACGTCAYTTGAATGAGTAATCTCCACGTAATGTAAACATTTTTCCAAGGGGTGCACTGGATGCACTGTCCATTTTAAATGCCCCAACATCATAGCTGTGCTCATACAGAAATAGSAACCACCATTATTTCAAGCCTACTAACTTCATCAAATGTGTTTCCCTATTTCTTGACTTGTTTTTTTTTTTCTGGCGGGTGGAAAGCAGTGAGCAGTTGGGAATGGGTTTTGAGGTGCTAGAGACGTATTAGAACAATTCCCACAAGTAAATATGAAATGATCATTTTGTTTTCTCAGAATAAGGGAGGGAYAGAAATTTAGAAAGCAAATTTGTAGTATCTGCTTTATATAAATCAGTAAACATTTGCAATTATTTTTTGAAAAGGTTCCTGAAGGTTTCTTTCATTATGGCAGTACATGTGAAATTCTCATGAAAGCATATTCTAAAAATAACAGAAAGAATTTCTGTCTTTTGGCATATGTATTGGTTTATTTTTAAACCTCCAAATCTCACCAAATTCTACATTTAGCTCCAAGACATCTAAAACCCACTACGTTACACTGCGAACTAGTCTCCTGCCAAGTGCTTTTGGATTTTGCAGACAGCCCGAGCCCTCAAAAGCACCACGACCTTATTTACAGTCGCTCTCAAACAGCCTTTTTACACCTTTAAAATGGCTGAACGGAGGGAGATCGCTGGTTTCTGCAGGGCCCTGGGTGCGCGCGGGATCTCGCGCCCGTCGCGGGCCAGGGGGCAGCGCGGGAGGCCGCGCGGGAGGCCGGGGCTCTGCGGGGCCACGGGCGCTGCYGGAGCAGCTGCCTTGAAGCGCCCGGGGTGCACGGGAGCGGGGAGGGCAGCACCAACAGGGATGCGGCACGGGAAGGCAACCGCGAAGGGGGGCTGTGGGGTACAGGGGGGCTGTGGGGCGCAGAGCTGCCCTCCCGCCAGCACGGAGGCGCATTGGGGCGTGAGGAGAGAGGCCAGACAGCAGGAAAGGGAAAGGGAAGAAGGGCAGGAAACGAAAGATGACAGGGCTAATGCCTCCGCAGCAGCAGCGGCTCCACGAATTCCCCAGGCGGCCGTAAACGGGAACTGGGATATTTCTAGGGCGCGGCGAGATCCGCTCCTGTCCGTTCAGGCAGGCGGAGCACCCTCTCCGAGGAGCGGGCCCTGAGCGCGCCCACGCSGGCTCCTCGGGGGAGGCCCCTGCGCGGCAGTCCGGCCCTGCGCAATCCGCAGGCAGCGTGGGGGCCGGGAGGGCTGCGCGCCCCGAGCGCTGGTGCCGCGTGCGGCGGCTCAGCAGCGCAGTAACTCCGGGAGGACAAAGCGGGTACGGGGCGAACGCGGYGAATGCCTGCAGCGAGTAAATCAGAGGCATCACGTCTGACAGTAATTTTCTGCTTTCCACATGCCGGCTATCTGGAAAAGAGTGATTCATATACAGCCTCTGGTCCTGTGTGAGCACGTGTGTTCATAAATACCCACAGACACACACTGCTGATTAGAAGCCCACTCCTTCTGCAGCCTAAATGCCTATAACTTCAGTGGAATTTGAAAAAACAATATATCTAATATTTCAACATTTCAATTGAAGTATATTTTTGCAGGCTTCATATGTTTAATTAGGTAACAAAGACTGTGTATTTTCTTGGCTGATCCCTGCAGTATTTTAAATAGTTAAACCCATAACAAACAAACTAAAACTCAAATGAAAAATAATAAAACATAATGGGTTCCTGCAGATCTGGAAATTTATCCCACTCGAGGCAAGACCTTTTGATTTGCAAATCCACTTCTGAATTATAAGGCCTTCTCCTCACCGGTGGGGGTTTTTATTCCACTCCCACAGGAGTCCATTATGTATTTCTTGTGTCTATAAAACCATCCAGGAAGAAAAAAGGGGGGAAAAAGTACCATGGTTAGCATGACAAACGCTTCTCTTTTCATGCATGTGTATTCAAAATATGAAAATGCCCAAAGATATAGATAGAATTGCTGCTATAATCACTCTCTTCTCTGTGGCATTTTACAGCATATTATTTTACATGGAAACACAGCATACGTATAGGGATAGTCAGTCACCTTCGGAGAACAACTTTCTTGAATTATATAAGATCATATAGGTACGCGCACGGCAGCTTTCTGATGGTGCCGCGCGACAGCCACCACTCCATTCAACCATGCGGCGCTGGGCGTTAGTAAGAGAAAACATATAATCATTTCCCTCATTTTTATTCCATTTTTTTAAAACATGACAGGCACCTACGAGGGACCTACATAACTCAAGTGAATTATGCAGCCCCTCTCATTTGTAAAATAAAATGCAGATTTTTACTGCTTGCTGTGCTAGATCTTCTCCCATTTCTCCATAAGTGTATCTGTGTGGGCATCAATGGATTTTAACACTAAATGAGCAATACACTGCAAACAGTAATCTTGGGTTTCTTGCCTTTTTTTTTTTTTTCTCTGAGCTCAAAATAATAAGCATTAATTTTACACTTCATTTCTCAAAAAAATAATAGGATGTGCTCTTGTTTAAAACAAGCAGGCCTGCTGGATTCTGTCAGGCTGAAACTATGTCAGGCCAAAAGAGGAACAGAGCGCTTTGTGTAAAAGTATCATGGGGAGATGATAGTATCCTGTAATGTTTTCAGTACCTACTTTTGTCTCCAAAAGCATTTGATCCCTGGCAGACACATACTTATTTCCATACTGGTCTTGAGGGAAGCCAGTAGGAATGAGAGCTGATTATCTGAATCCTGAAGGTGAAACCTGGGTGGTGCCCACTGATGTCAAAGGCAGGCGTTTGTGTAAATTTTGAGGTACATAATTTACTGCCTGTTAGTGAGGATTAGTGGGTTGCACAGACCCAGCTGAACTGCAGCAGTGGAGCACGTTGCTCATTGTCTGCCAGTTCAAATGCATTTGCAGGATAGTTTTAAATATGGTGATAGGGTGCTTAGTAGCACTTACACTGTCATCCTGCCCAGTTTAGAGCGGGAATACACTTCTCCATAAAGCTATTTATACTGCTGCTGCAATGTGCATTTAATACATATTACAATGAGTCTCTGAGCCTCTAAGAGAACTGGCTGTAGCAGCCTCCTGGCGAGGATGCAGTATAATTAATAATGCTGTATTAAACCCATCTACTGTATCAGCTGCCTTTCTAATTATAACTATATTAATGGCAATATAAAACTATGCATTAACGCTGTCATGTACTGACATGTTATCAAACCAATAACAAATAGGAGATTTGAACAATAAAAAAAGCATCATCTTTACTGTTAGTTAAAACTTCTCTCTTCAACTTGATTTAATAAAGCACAATTGTCCCGTATGGAATAACCACAACAGTCCTAAACTGAGAGAATGTTTAAGACAATCTGACGCTCGCTCCTGACAAAATCATGTACATCCCTCACTGTGGCTTCCAAAACCAGCATATTTCTTCTTCACTGCAGCAAATTAAGGCAATAAAAGGGGAGTATCTTTGTTGTACTGAAATGCACGTGCATGAGCTAACYGCACTTTTAATGAACTTTGAAGCGTTGTGATTCAGTGTAACAAAGCATTGATATAGTGTGCTCACAGAGAACCTCAGCCCATCCTTTACATCGTAAATCTGCTAAAATTAAATGGGCCATGTAAGGAGTGCACTAATTTCAACAGAGACAAACAGAAATTGCTAGGAACGTGAGGAAATAAAATGAAAACTGGATGAAATTACTCTGTTTATGCAATTCATTTCCCATGATATAGGTAAGCAAAGGGGGAAGGTGATAGCAGGAGAGAAGCCCATGGAAACCAGGACCGCAGAGGAGATGTTTCTGCCTGTGGCTGCGAGGGCACCACTGGGTAACCATTTTTCATTAAAAAAATTACACACATATATTTAGATGAGCATAAACCCAAGGTCTGAGAAGAGAACGGTGTGAGCGCTGCTGGGGATGGCACATTGGGCACGTCCAGCCTCGCTATCATCACACGGGTGACCAGGAGGACGTTGCAGTGAAGGCATGGGGCGGATGAAGTGTTTGGACGTGGCCCTCGTTTGTGTTTCCCAACCTGCCGCAGGAGGCGCTGGGTCCTCCCCACTGCCCAGGACGAGGTTCTGGTCCTGCTGTTACGTGGCGGCAGCTGAGCCCGGCCAGGTCCCCAGGTCCCCCAGGCCAGGATGGATGGCAAGGCCCTGGGGACCTCAGCATGGCCAAGGATGGGTCACAGAGGCCAGGGTTGTTGGTGGGGCCAGCAGTGTGGACCAGGGGGGTCCAGCAGGGCCCCAGGTGCCTCAGGACAATGACAAGCAAGGCTGGGGTCGGAGAGACTGCGGTTGATGGCAGGATTGGCAGTGTGGCCTTGGGGGCCCAGCATGGTCCCAGGGCCCTGGCATGGCCAAGGTTGGGTTGGAAGGGCAGAGAGACTTGGTGGCCCCCACCCTTCATTGCCAAGATCGAGAGGCTGGGGACTCCAATGTGCTTTATGAGCTGAGGGCTGCTTAATAAAACCTCATGTTCCTGCTTCATCCTGATGACAATTTTAATGTTAAAAGTTTGAGGAATATGAGAGCTGTCCGCCATGGTTAAGAAAACCACCTTGATGAAAACCAACGATGCAGAGGGGACCTTACATTTTTCTAGAAACTACATAAGGGAAAAGGACAGAAAGACACATGGCTTCAAGCAGGCTTTCTGTTTTTGCACCAGACTCATGAAAATTTGGTATATGGGTATATCCTCTATTGTTTTCCCATGGATGGTCCCACAGCTGCTCTGAACTCTACAGGGTTTGGAAACCAAGTATGAGGAGAAAGAAGATGCAGGATCTCAGATTGGATCTCCCGGGCACCAGGAAGAGGCACCCATGGGTCCCTGCTGACAGGCTAACATCTATCGCGGTGCCTGTGTCAGGTGCATCTGCGGCCTCAAAAGGTATATTCTTTTCCAGGCTAAATTAGCCCAAGCACACACGGGCTTTAAGCTCTTCTCATCATCTCAGGGGGCCCTGAGCTCAAAATATGCAGAATTAGATGCCAAATTATTTATAGGGTAGCTTGTAAGTTCACTGCCTCCAGTACATGTCAGTACACTGCAATATTAAAATGACCATTAAAAAGAAGCACAGGCCCCATGGGACTCAGGATGAGACTGCACGGAATTTCCTATTGAATGTAACAGCGACTTCTCGGAGATTGCTCAAGAGCCAATTCCTCTCCGTGGCAGGCGGCACCCTCTGCGCTCCCAGTCCTTCGATAAAGGAGAGGTTAAACTTCAGATACGTAGGATGGGCTGCCAAGCCTGTCCTCTTCAGCTTCATTTCCAGCTTACAAGAAAAATAAGACCTGGAAGTTCAAGGGAGTTCACAGAGTTGTGCATCATCTATCTGCTGACTGCAGAGTCTCAGAGGGAGCCTGATGGCGTAGCTTTGTTTTAGATTTAGATATTAATCTAAGAAATTGCATAAAGACAATTTATAGAGGCGCATTGTACTTTAGCACGGTAACTTTGCACTCTATCATCTCTTCTGTGAAAACGCCTATATTAAAACTTCTTATGGGCTAAAATTATGAGCCTGACTGTTACTCCTTAATGAACTACTGTGAAGGTGCTCCAGCGGCCCCCCAGGAAAGTACAAGCTGGTGCTTTACTAGCACAAGGAGGGAGAAACACACGCTCTATGTGAGTGCAAGCCTGTATGCATGCACACAGTCTGGACAGAGCTAACGAACCAATAACGATGGCTAGACATTAAAGAACAAATCCATATGCTTTCCCACACAACTCAACATCAACCCTAGCTGCAGATTTTAATGGTTGGATACATTCACAGCTATATTATTTCATGCGTCAATACCTGCTAAAACGCACATAATACAGCCCGAACTCAGGCCTGTGGCCACAGGCTCTGCTCCCTGCACGGTGTCCCTTGTGTCGCTCCATCAGCTAATACACCTGAATATGCTGCTGTTGTAACTCCTGGTCTCTTTGCCACCCTCTGCTCTAACCCGAAGCAGCTCGCTGCGTCACTGCACACAAGAACACAACTATCCTGTGATTCTACTGACAATATCCCATCGAAAAGCTCCACACAGACAAACAGCAATAACTACTATCTAGTTGGCATCTATGCTTCTTGCGAAATTAAAAATTAAAACATCATTATACCCTTATTAAATATCCCACTGGAATAGGCAAGAGCTTTTAGAACATGCAAAGCTTTAAACCAAGTTTAAAGGAGTGTAAAACCTTTTTTACTCATTTCAGAGGCCTGGCACACTCCCCAGCCTCCACACCAGAGGCACCAACACCACAACAAGCTCCTTTCCCACTGTGTCCCGCTCAGACCTCCCGAAGCCCAGCCGTGCTGGAGGCAAGGAGGCTGCTGGGATGACTCTGAGCTGCCAGGCTTTGGCTGGAGGCTGCTAAAAGCAAAGCCCCGAGCCTCTCGTTAACCCCGCGGGCCGCCTCCTCCTGCCCCACATGGGCACTCCCAGGCCCACACGTTCGTATTTCCGTCTGTGACCAAACGGAGGTTTCTAGGGACAAGGATTCAAGCCACAGGGGCACTAGCCCTGGCCACAAGGCTCACTGCTAGTCATGCCTACTCACTCCAGCTCTTAGGTTTTTTTATGTGAATTCCCACTGATGTGTGTCACTGATCTTCAGATTAAGTTTCCCAAGTACACATTGACATGATAGACCATAAATCTATCGTGTAAATAATCATCAGATTAATGGTCTCTAATAGTATATAATTAATTTGACAGACAGGCTCCAAGTCAGTTGTTATCAGTGACACTCAGCAATACCCAGATTATGAAGAAGCCTTAGACCATATTCATTATGGCACCAGGGAAGCAGAAAAAGTACTAAACGGAGAAATAAAAACATACACACAGCAAATTAAAAATACTTTAACGTGTACTGTTTAACTCAGGCGGTTCTTTCAGGCATCAAACTAAGGTATATGTTAAACTTTATATTTGTTTTTGCCTGAGTTTTAGTTACATCAGCAAGGATTGTTTGGGTTTTCATTGTATTGTTAGGATGCTATATTGGCAGGACATGCCTCCCTGATAACACAAATTCTGAATAAGAATAGAAACCCATATCCAATTATATGAATTTTACAGCAGTGTCAGCTATGGTCAAATTAAAGCTTCCATTAGTATAGTTATCTGCGTAACAGCCACTCTGGGCATAAAAGTTATAAATGCAAATGAAAACCAACCACCAATACTATTTATGTTGCACATCAGAGCATCACCAAACAGCCTGGAGATCACTTCAACACTACGGTTTTGTAACTTTGGGGCAGGTGCAGCTAAAATGTGAATTTATAATCTTTTTAAGAAGAGTAAGTACAGGCCCCCAATATTAAATAACAATCTATATGGGGTCCTATCAGCTTACTGACAAAAAATCTTCTTTAAAATAAATACAGAGAAGTAAGAACATAGAAATATCTTTCATCTTCTTCAACAGAAAAAAAATTAGGATGGGTTCAAGCCATCCTGACGTGACCATTGCAGCACAGAAGAGGGGCCTGTTTGTGTGAGGGGCATCACACGGGACAGGCTCCTGTCCCGAATTGCAGTGCAGAGGAGCCACTCTCCCCTGCTCTCCCGGGACCAAGAAGGGAGAGGCAAACCAGTTATCCTAGCTGGGGAGATGCTCTGCCACTGCCTACAGAAGGAACCGAAGGTCTGGATAAGAGAGGTGACAGATTTTGCATGGCATGAATATCTCTCAAAGCTCAGAAGTGCAAATAGGTTCAAATGAATGAAAAAGCCACCAGACATAAATTTTAAGTCGGGAAACCTAAGGTGCACAAATGCATGATATTCCTTCAGGCAGTTGCAAAGAAGGATCTGCATAAAAACTAGAAAACATCTCAAGTATCTCCACATTATGCAGACATACATTCTCTTACTATGGGAATATTCCCAAGCAGACAGACAGCGCACTTCCCAATGAGGCTGATGGGATCTGCATGATTAACGCTCCACAGCCCAGGTGGGGAACACTGCCCATAGTAACATCACCTCTAAGTAAAGAGGAAAACCTACAACCCAAGGACTTTTTGGAAGAGACCTCACTGCCATGCAACGACATGTATTTTTTGTGTGTTCTCAGAAGATATGAAACCATCAGAAAAAACAACCTGCCATTCTCAAAGCAGCTCTAAAAAGTTTCCAGAAGGAACCAGCCTGTGTTGGCCCCGCACACTGGTCTGTGGGGCTGATGCCCCGCAGGAAGGGGCGAGACCCCCTGAGAAGTGGCTATGGTTCCTTGGAGAGGCAGGAGGAGCGCCAAACAGAAGGGCCTGAGGTTCCTCTGCAGAACTAGCAGCAGATTCTGGAGCATCCATCTGAGAAGCGCAGGTGAGGAGGACTGTATTCCACAGCACTGCAAAAGTTACTAACAAAGATGGAAAAAATGAGAGGGGGAAAACGGGTCAATTTTCCTTTCAGCTGCTCCCTCAAATAAAATAAGATCAAACAGCCATGGAGTCCCTATTTGAACCAAAAGGAAAAAAGGAGTAAAGATATGCCAGAGACCTGTTATCCACCATTTTATTCTTTATTTTTCTTGTTATTTCTTGCTTTAAGTTCCAACACAAGGATCAGCATTAAGAAGTCAGCATTTGCTGCTGCTGCCACCACCCCAGAGGGACAGGAAAGATACAATCGTATATATGCAAAATAGCCATGGCTCCGATAAAAATACTTTGCCTGTAGGCAAAAATTGGCTTTTTAAACAGCAAACACTATCATAATGTTACCCTAAGATCCACCCTTGCAGGATTTTCCTCAACTTGGTAAAAACATGTTACACACTGGAAGGAAAGATAAAGAATTTGGGTAGCTAAAGTGACAACATGGGGACCATTTTAAAGGGAAGGGGGGAAACGAAATCATAATATAGAAACAAAAGGTCAATGTGTTTAAATGATGAATAGTTTCACTACAGAGAGACGGAGAGGGGTGAGACGGAACTGCTGTAGTGGTACAGATGATACTCAGTGCAACCAAGACCTGCTCCCCAAAGCCTCACGTGGGGACCCCGCACCTCCCCGTGCCACAGAAACCCCTGCACGCACAGCACATCGGGGGAAAACTGCCTAAACGGCACCTAAATGGCCTTAGAACAGAAGTGTCCAGTGCAGACCAGGCCTCATCTCTTACACTCCCACTCCTTAGCAAGGGGAAATTTATTAGTGATGAGAGAGCATGTGAAAACAAGACTGCAAACCAAACGCTAGAAGCTTGTGAGCCCCCCCAAGTTCACTCAGTGCAACCCAGGCACCTGCAGCCCCGGCAGGGCGAGGGGAATGGGAGCCCAGGTCCGTGCTCCGAGGGCCTCCCCGCTCGCCCCTGAGCTCGCGGTCGCTCGCTCAGCCCGGGATGCCGCGAGCCGGCAGCGCGCGACGCTTGCGTCTTTGCAGCTAGATGAGCATCAATTATGCATTGCATCAAAAGCTGAAGTGCTCGAGCATGCAGTGACGGATTCAAACCAGCAGCATGAGCAAAGTAAATGCCCAAAAAAAAAAAAAAAAAAGTCCAAAATTGTTGTGCACCAGTTGGCAACTTTTGACGTGACACTGTTGACTATTCGTTGTGAAGACCTCAAGTACTTGGGAAGAGGTTACAGAAATATTCAAAGATACAGTATTTGTATTTTGAATGTTAATTTGACACAAAGGAGCGTGCATGAGGGAATGTTTATAATCAGCACTCCAATAAACTCACAAATGACTCTAGTATTTTATAAGCTTGTTAGAAACAAATCACTCCCTTAGCTTATATTTACTTACTGATGAATCATAAAAGGCCTCAATACACAAAGAGTAAATTCAAAAATGTTTTCCTCTTGTTTTATCTTCTATGACAATACTGAAACCCTCGCATTTAGGCTATGAATGCCAGCCATGCACCTCATGGTTTTATGGCTAAATGTCCATTTCCCTGTAAGAGCACCGGTAATTTTGAACCACGTTTCCTCCCTGCTAACCCACTGTAAATCGCTGTCCTGATCTGGAGCTCAGCTGAACTAGTTCAAGTTGCCTCCTGTCCTTATGTTGCCTGGAGAGGCGTCTATGGGAGCAAATCCAATTGTGCTAATTTGCATAATGATGAAGCTCTCGTCTGAGTAGTCAGTCTTAGGAGGAATGTGAGAAAATACCGCCTTCTAAATAAGTGTGAAAGAAAGCAAAGCAAACGACACAAAAGCAGATTCTGCAATACATATACATGCACGTGTGGGTCCTGAACAACTGCCTGAGCTGCAAAACACATCAACTGCTTCAGTTGCTTTCCAAAGGCACAGATGAGGTGTTGATACAGGCCTCTATCACCATCGAAATACCCTCTGCATTCTGTCTGTGCAGCAGACCAATAATTGGCCACGACTGAAACCCCCTTTCAGCCTATTTAAAAATACTATGATGCTTTAATGCAATACAAGTCATGCTTCAGCGGGCAATATAACAGCTACACCTTCTGAATGCTCTCAGTTGTAGACCAGCAAGAACGCTCTGGTTGCAAGCGCTGGAGAGCAGCGCTCGACGCCTCCTCCGGGCGGTAACTGCAGGGCGTTACCTAAGGGTGATGCGAGAGCTGCGCGCTGGAAGTGATCCCTTCACAGGCCGGCATACCGTGCTCAAGTCCCGCAAGCAACACAAACGGAGGGAAACCCAAGTTGGCAGAACAGCGCCTCGTTTTCCGCATGTAACTAAGTGCTGCACGCAGTAATGGCAGCGGTGGGAATACTCAGCTTTATGCTCTTATCTACCAGATAGAAAGAATATTGGGTTGTTCCAGCGCACATTTTTACTTAAGGTACAGTTAAGCATTACACAAGCGTCTCTCTGTGGTCTGTACAGATGAGCTATTTACAGGAGCTGAACACTCAGGCCCCATTCGCGGCCGCCGGACAGAGGCAGAGCCCCTGTGCATGCGCGTCCCCAGACTCGGCTTGGCCTCTCCACAGCACAAGGGCGGCTACGCAAGCCTGCGCCGGTGCCAGTTTTTCAGGCATCTTTGATATTTTGATATTTTGGGGCTCTGCTAAGATAACTGCATTGCTTCCTTCCCTGCAACACCCTCCAAGGCCTGGGCACCCCACGCGCTGCTCACGCTCTCCGTGGAAACTTGGGGGTGACAGACGTGCATCCCACGCGTGCCCAGCACTCTCCGCGGAGGTGCCTGCCAGGGCTTCTGTTCCCGCCTTTCCCAAGGGGGCAGGCGGCTCTGCGCTGCGGCTGAGGTGCCGGGCAGYGGCACCGCGGCCATTGTGTGCAAACAATGCACCCGGAGCCCTGTTTGTTTCCAGGAATCACAGCAAAGCAAAACAAAACCAGCCTGCAACAGCTGGCAGGACACGCAGCCCGCAGCGGCTCCCAGCCCCTCTGCCTCCCAGCAAGGCCRGCTTTTGTCGGGAAGGGAGCCGGATCTGCCCTTTCAGGCATCACCAACTCTCAGTTTAAAGCAGAGGCCCTGGACCTAGCGGAGGGAATACCACGGATTCCCGGCAGGCTGGTTTTGCTGGGGCCCAGTAACAACAACTCTGCGGCTGTACCAAAGCACGGGAGAATCCCAGGCACAGATCTGGGACTCTGTCAAATGTGAGCTGAGAAGCAACTCACAATCTGCAAGTTTAAACACTGCAACAACAACATTTAAACTGCTATTTGGCAAGTATCAAAAAAGAATAAAGAACAGTATCAGCATATTCTGGTTAGACCCGAGTGAAATGGGAGGGAGCGTTTCCCCGCGCTCCTCACTGTGCCGGCTGTGTGTTCCCGGTCTGTTTTCATTTCCCGAGCGCGGGAGGGGGCCGCAGGCCCCGGCGCCGCGTCCGCAGGGACTTCCCGTGGTGGCGGCGCGGCCGCTGATAGCTCCGGCAGGCCGGGCCCCCGCCGCCGCCACCTGAAACAATATTGGAGCCCAGGTGTTGCACCTCTCATCATTACAGCGCCCTCGCCGCCCTCCCACATGCACAGAGCTTAACTGGCAGGTGAGGACATTAAAGCGTTTTATTGTACCAGACGGTTTCCCTTTTGCTGTTCAAAACAAAGGATATATTAATCAATAAAGATTTTTTTTTTAAATAATTATCGCCGTCATCAAGTAAAACTCCCTGGTGTCCAGCTCTCCAACGCCTGCCCGTGTCTTCTTCAATCTGTCATCCAGGCACTGTCCTCATGTTCCTGAACCTTAAAATACTATTAAAATCAATTCGGTTGGTGTCAAAAGCTCTTATTCTTTTTGCACCCACCAATACAGCTGCAGTATTCATCAGATTTTTACCACAAGGATTAATGTTATAAAATGTCACTTGCTACAGTAAAATTTATCAACATTATTATATACCATAGAAACTGCCACCACAGACAAATGCACTACATTAAAATTTTGTCTAGAGCTCCCTAGAGGAAACATTCGCTGCAATTTGTATAACAGTTTATATATTTATGCTATTTAATGGTACAAAGCAATAATTATGACTTCATTCACTGATAAGCAACGGCATTATATAAATCAGATGTGGATTTAGAACACGCCAGCTTTGTCACTGGCCTACTACTTGTAAATTATGTTGCTGTTAAAAAAAAAAAAATCTAAGCAAATATGAGTTAGCAGCAGGAAGCTAATAATGTGCCTCCAGCTGTTCCAGTTAACCTGCAAATGTGGCCATCTGCACCTCAGGAGAAAAAGAGAAGGAGAGATAGAGGGAGGGAGGGAAAGGAGAGAGAGGAGAGAAGCGACCGCCAGCGCCAGCACAAAGCCTGGGCCCAGAGCAGTAGGAATGACCTTGCTCCTTATGACCAGACGAGCACATATTTAAAATCAGAAAACTTACTAAAGAATAAAGGACCTTTTCTCCCCTAGACCCACTGAAAAAAAAAAAAA
>PTEX01000141.1:2050757-2106848 GCA_003342815.1 Eudromia elegans | reverse complement strand
GAATTAGTTTTAAATCTCAGTTTTACCAGTTCACAAATGAATGTACCCAAACTCTACCTAATCTGTACCTGTTCACTCCAGAGATATAGTCGCCAATATTATTTTCAGGAGACAGAGTCTATTGTCCATACCTTACTCGTTGCGATTGTTGTGGCTTGGAAATCACGCTCTTCTATGTCCTTTTCTCTCTGAAACTTGAATACCAACAAGTTAAACCATGAACAAAACTCAAGTAGAAAAGTAACTGCACGTCTGCCAAGAGTGAGATGTCAGGAACTTCATGAGCAATAATCGTTTCTTCCTCCTTCACAATGGCCCTGATTCTTCTGCATTCAGTGTTTGCCATCTTTAATCAAGGCGCACATTAAAGCTCTTGGAGAAAACCTAGCCAGTTTGAACTTTGCTGCCAAATATTTCCAGGTTGTATGTAGTATTTTCACTACAAATGAGGTCAGTAAATAGTTTCCAGAGAAGCGATGGAAAACTATTGCAGGAAAAAAAAAAAAATCTTT
Source organism: Eudromia elegans (assembly GCA_003342815.1). NCBI lineage: Eukaryota > Metazoa > Chordata > Aves > Tinamiformes > Tinamidae > Eudromia > Eudromia elegans. The sequence continues at coordinate 2,106,336 of PTEX01000141.1, read as the reverse complement.
TTTCATGCAGTGAGAAATTTATTCCTTTTCTTCCATGATCTTGAAGAATACTTCTAAAAGACACAAAATACTCACAGTAGTATAGTATATTCACAGAAAATTATRTGGCAGTACATGTTTAATATCACTTACCTAAATACAACAATCTCAGAAAGGAACAYGGACAGATCAGAAACTGGAGAGTCCTTATTAATACCCAGATATTTTTCAAGGAAGAACATTAAAATTACTTTGTTTTTTACAAAGAAAATTAAAAAAATAAGCATACAAGTTTGATATTTTAAGTAAAATATGATTCTCTATGGCTACATAGTAAAATGTGTGTCTTTGAACAAAAAGGTTTATTTCTCTTCTTAACTGTTAAGAAAAATCYAGGTCTGTGGATGAAAATTTTGAAATAGACCATCTAACACAGTATCCTGCAAGAGAGAATAACTTCTCATTAAAGCCTTAATTAGTATAACACACTATAACATGAGCGAGTTTTCTTTTCTGGTTTCAGTCCTGGAAAGCACAATGTTAATGCATTGAGACATCCCAAACTCTATAAATAAAAGTGGAAGAGACCCAAATTATTATCCTGGAAAGCAGGGGAACATTAACGTATTACAGCATGAGCTTTAAATAACATTGGTGACAGTCTGTAAAATTTATTATGAAAGTAGTTACTACCATTAGCAGATTCCTCAGTGCAATCATTCCCCAGACTTCTGCCCTCCCTGCCCCAAGCTTTCACTAATTTTAGCTGAAATGATTTATGGTTACATGAAGGTCTGAACATCAATTACAAACTCTCAAAACTAATTTTCAGGTACCCAATGGTGACCATATTAACCTCAYGTCATTCCCATTATTAGTTACATTTTTCTTCTTCCTTTATCTTTGGAACCAACAGGTTGAAATGCATGAAGAAAAGTGGGTGCTCCTCCAGACTCATAGGAGCAGTCTGCATAGTCATCCGAGTGACTAAGAATTTTCTAAACATTAAGTTTCTAAACATCAAAGTTTCCTAAGCTTTACTGATTTTCGTGACAATGCACAACATAGAGCAGTAKGTAGCTGCCAGAGTATCAACTGCCGGTCACAGAAAATAGTTGAGCTCTTAGGTTAACTGGGCCACAGGTATTAAAAAAAAAATAGAGAAAGTTCTAGGTGAAATGAACTCTAAATACAAGACAATAGCCGGTTTTAGGCTCACATCACAAACTGCAGGAAAAATAACTGCTGACTGAAGGACATCAAATCAGGGTTGTGGGAAGCTTTGCACTAATCCTGTGTTGTAATGACAGCTTAAAATTTTGGTACTTTGATGAGTTCYGAGATTGACTTAAACCTCTTTAATTTGGCTTGCTGGTATTTTAATCTTTTAACTTTGCATTCTTAATCAAAACTCCAAGCAGATCTTTAATCTTGTATGTATAAAATAGAGGATTAGAGGCCCCTGACCTGCCCATGGTAAACAGCTGCTTGTTTCTCCTTTTCCTTCTCATTCTCACAGTAGTAGCAAGTGGAGAGTCATTTCAAACCTGTGGGAAGGTCTTAGGGAAAGAGAGAAAGCACATTAATATTTGCTTACTGTGCAAAAAAAGAAAAAAAAAAACAACCCAAACTGAAGTCCTTCTCTCCCTCTTCATGGTAGAATTTAAATCCATCAGAGGATTTTCTTTCCTTTTGCATGCATTTCTTTCAAAACATGGTCAGCATGACAGGAACATCATTCTGTTTTAACCTAATCAGGTTTAACCTAATCAGGTTAAAACAGAATTCCTCATTAAAAAGGAATGCTGTGTTCTGAATTCCTTGGCTCCCAGAGCACTGGAGACATCTATAACCTACAGGGTTCAATGCCTACTCACATTTAATAACGCATGGTACATAAGACAGATGTGCACTAACAAAATACTTTGTGCGAAGCTAGGAATTGAATTGTGTTCACTGATATAAGAATAAAGCTCTAGGGATACTACTACCAAGTGTGTCTGTTTTTATTGTAAATTCTTTAGGCCGGGGACTTTTTTTTTTTAACTGGAAATTCCTTTATGACATTTAAGCACTCTCATATACTAAGACAGCTGTTTAAACCTACTTAGGACTTGAATGAGATCATGGAGCCATGAGTCAGGGTACCTTAAACGGCCCTGTCTGCAGGGCCTCAGGGTCCGTGCAGCCTGACCTGCCTTGCAGGGGGGTTTGGGAGGGTGGTGGAGGACCTGAAGGAGCTCCTCAGCAGACACCCAGCTCCATGCAGTGCCTTGGCAATGTCCTATTCCTCTTCCAGAGTGTTTCTAGTTCTCTGGAGTGCCCATGTGTTGCAGGCATTAGCAGAGCACGTGAAGAGAGGGTCTGGCAAGAGGAAACCCACGGCAGAATAAAGACACCAAGACAGGTCCTTGGGGTACAGGTTCACACCTGGGCCTCCAAGCTGCTTTTCCTTCCAGCCTGTCTAGTAATTTCTCTCGCCTCGTCACATCAACAGAGCCCCACCACAGGGCTTTCCCTCAGACTTGGCATAGCAACAAGACTTATTAYAATATGGATGATTTAATTATTCCAAAGACAAGCACACGCTGGGCATTTGCTAATTGCAAAAGAGATCCAGGATTAAAGAGAAGAAAGCCACCTCTCTTCCATTGTCAGCTTCATTTATTCCACCTCTGCCAAGTTCCCTATCTTGYATATAAATCTCCACAGGCTGGATTTGTCCAATGAAACAGTGGTTGATTTTCACTGTATGTAGTGGAGCCAAAGTCATTTAATATCATGGAAATCCTCATCACGCACATCAGGACACCCATCTTGATTTCACAATTCATTTTAAATTCCATGCGCTTTCCATCACAGTCCTGGAAATACTTTATTCTACATCATCATTAGTGATGGTTATCCTGGTTTATCATTTCCTGAGCTATKCAGAATACTTTGAGAAAAAGGCTAAGAAAAAGCCATTTGCATTTCCTGAAGTTCTTAAAATTTGTATTGTACAAGTGAGCTASAATTACACTTGCTTTAATCTGGATTTTTTTCCTTAAAGAGCACATACAGGCTGGAAAGAATACTATAAATTATTACCCAAATTATTACAGAAGGCACTTTCCATACAGACCAGCAAAGAAACAGAGGAGGAAAATCCACAGGGAATAAAAAGAATGTTTCTTGTATGGCTTCTGACATCTGTTTTTTTATGCAGTTCATTTACAACCATGAAGGTCATTCACATTATCCAAGGATTTAGCAAATATGTTTCTCCTTCCCTTGAGGAAACAAGCTCAGAAGTAAGAAATTCCCAGTTTAGAAAGCTAAGATTTTTCTTCACCACTTTCCCTAATAAAAGTGTATTCAGCTCCAACTAATAATCTCCAAATTTAGCAAGAGGTGTGCTGCTGTTACCAAAATTTTCAAAACAGTTTTTATTGCTACTGCTATGGCCTTACAACTTTTAGTCTATCAAAGGAACAAGAAAAAGTAGTGTGAATAACAATGAAGATTTTTAATCCTCAAATTTAATATTGGATTGAAAAAGGAATTCAGCAAAACAGAAGTTTTTTAGAAATAATTATTATTGTTTCTCCTTTTTTTTTTTTTTTTTTTTTTTTTTTTTTACTTCGCTCTTGCATAAATTACGTACAAGAGAAACGAAGCTTAAGCATTATGGAAATATTCAAGTGTTTCCATATCCTTGTGATTTCTGAAAGCATTATCAGTGAAGTCAGGAAATCATGTGATCACACAGTCCCAAATAGGACTAAACATCAGCTAGCATTAAAAGTCTGTAATTTTTAGCGGTTTGGACACTGCTGTTTTTCTACTGCCTTTTTTTTTTAAACCTCCTGAATTCAGACAAAAAAGGGTAGCTTATCAGGCCAAATTTTTGCTTCTATAGCTTCTATATATAAAGGATGTAAAGATCAGTTGCTGTACCGACAGAAACTGGTGCAAACACAGGCAGTTGCTGCAGCATTCTTGAGGAAAGCAGGCTGGCCTACTTAGGATTGGGAGAAAAGGGAAAAAAGCATCGATCCAGTAAGAAACCTGCCCAATGCTGGCCATCGGCATCCTAGCTCCATAGACCCCTGCAAAATCTCACTCTCTGAAAGAGAGCWTTTGCTTGAATTCCGAACTCTGGTTCTACTAGGACAACCATTTCTATATGCAGCAATGCTTCCTGCCTCTAGCTTCTTTCTCACCTACACTTTTATGTTACTGCTAGCACTCCAACGCTTTCTTGGGGATGTTATTTTGTTAAACAGTTTCTTTATCAGGAGAAGGGAGAAATGAGTGAGAAAACACTTTGCCCAAGTCCCTTTTTACTGCAAACCAAGCAGCTCTTTGAAAACAAGTATTAAACTTTCATTGATACTTACGATTACCCTACAGGATTGTWCTCACCCATATCAAACAACTGCTGAAGTTCTCCTCTCCACCCTTTTCTTACCTGGAAGCTTACATTAAAATAGATTAATATRCACACACATTTTATATACTTTCTTCTTTGCATCTTTGTCTCTTCCTCCACACATGATCCATACCCAGCCAGAGAGCAGGAGGAGGAAGTGAAGACGAGAGCCCTGYGGGATTGCTGCCTAAGGTCCTGCTCGCTGCTCCAGTATTAGCCCAGTCAACAGGGCCTTTAACTAAAATCTTCTATTTACTTTGATTTTTTTTCTTATCATTACAAGGCTCTTAAAAGGCTCTTGAGGAATAGTCACAAGGTAAGCAGAAGCTCAGCAGACTTCCAAACCAATTTACCTCGTCCACCTACAGAAATGGTTATCTGAACACACCTAGCAAATCCACTTGACTCGATACTAAACTAACAGTGTGTTAACTTAGCAGGCCTGGGTAGGTGCACGTGAACCAAAGGACTCCAGAAAGCAAGGGAAAGGAAAGCTGGGGATGCATTGGGAAACCGCTGCTCTTGATTTATGGGCTATTTCCCCACGACAGTAGATCATACCTTTAGATCTCTATTTTGTAATACATCTAACTTACAGCTTGGGTGGGGGGGAGGATAAAGAGAGAGAGTTTACAGTTGTAATAAAACTAAAATGCTTAAGCCATCATTTAAAAAAAATATAGAGGGAAAGACTTGCATTACATCAGTTTTTCATTTGTTTTACTTCCTATCTGAATAGCACAAAACAGCTTTGAAAGGGGAATAAAAAAAAATAGCAGAAGAAAATTAGGAAGAACACGAGACCACATCTTGCACAATATTGTCCCATTCACTGGTTACTGAATTTAAGAGGAAAAAAAAGAAAAAAAGCAATCACAGTTCACATTTTAGAACAACAGGGTAAGCATCATCTTGATTCCAGCTAATGCATGGACTAATTTGTGAGGAAGAGATAAAACAGCGCTGCAGTACTAGGAATTATGATATTTTTTTAAATCACGTGACTAGCTGCAAATTGGGAGAAAAGCCAAAGAGGATATAAAAAGAGGAAACTTGTGTGCAAAGGGCTTTTTCTTGCTATCTAGCGGAGAATATCAAGGCAAGGTCTTTGTTCTGTTCACATCCCATCAGTGTTTCTGAACACAAAGCGTGTTTTGGCCTCAAAAGTTACATTTAYCCATCAGTATTGTTCATCCCAACTCAGCATTTAACAAGAAAGTTAAATCCCTACTGCAGAATACTTTGACTTTTAAAATATTTCGGCAAGTGCTCATAAATTCCTCACCCGGAATGACGAGATCTCCAGCTGATGCAACTTGCTTTGTAACAGGAGACCAGGGTATGAGAMTTCTTTTTACAATATAGGCCTAGCAAACTAGTGTGGTTGTCACTTTTTTATACAAAGTGCCCCAGGTACAACATTGAACCTTCCTCCTCCTTCCGGTTTTTTTCTTCCTGTTGGAAGCTCCATAACTGAATCCAATCAACAAAGAATATTTTTAGAGTCAGATACTAGATCTTCAGATCTGTGTAACAAGAAAACAGGATTAATGTAGTGCAAGTTACTTTGCTTACGTTCAATGTTTCACTGTAAGCCTGCACTTTCAGGGTTTTATAGTCCAGTGTTAAATACACCCTCTGGAATGAAACATCACCATTTCAAGATGGGACAGAAAAAAAACTTTTGACAGATCAAATAAGGATTTTTTTTTTTTCTTGAGAGAAAAAAAAAAATATATATATATATATAAAATTTTCCATGCCTAGGAGAACACATTTGAAATACCTAGAAGTTTCTCGTAACTCTCTCTATAGAGGAGCCTTGCATCTTTGAAGTAGGGATCTTGTAACATTTGTACGTTCTCACTTTTACTATTTACATTTAAATACACTGAGAAAAAAGTTATTTCGAGATATTTTTTCAAACAAAAAACTACTTCACATTTTAACTTGCTGTTTTAAGATCCCAAAACACTTTCACAATTGTGTTCATAGAAGCTACATACCAAGGTAACTGTACTCCTGGTAACACTATGGCATAGTTTTGACATGCATACTAATACATGTCAAATGCATTAGCTAATAAGTACTTTTTTTTTTTTAAAGTGAAAAAGGTCATGGGAAAAGTTACTGTTAATACCTAAGTGCATATATTAGAGATATCTGGATATCTTTATGCATTTAATTGCATATGTATATAATATTTAAGTACTAAACAAAGATTTAGGCTATGGCTGTAATCTATGTATGTAATACTATGYCTCAGCARAKGAAATAARCACATCCATGTATYTTCTCAACTAATTCTTTCTCGTTACTTTTTTTTGGAGACACATTGTATAACAAAGAACTGCAGTTGATAGGTAAAGCATTCAGATTTCTTCCCGAGCTTGCCTTTCTATTTTTTTAAATACCAAATACATGGTATTATCTGGCATGATTTACCCTATTCAAAAAGAAGCTTTGTTTGTTTTCTTTTCCATTTTTTTTTCAGAGCAGGMTCCAGCAAGAAGACAGTTCACCACRAAGGGGAAAGAGAAGAGAATCATCCTTCTCAACTTGTGTTGRTGGAAATTATTGCCCTGTGTACCAATGTCTAGCACCTACAGACTTGCATCAGAATTTCTCAACTACAGCCCTATATCCACATATCATGCAGCAAATTACACCACTTAGAAAACAATTTCTGTCCTATTTACATTTAAAAGGTCCARCCTTGACACAGATTTTGAAGATGAACTCACTGAACTCCCTGGCTTGCATAACACGAGAAAGGTGATAAAATGCTTGCCAGGGCCGAAGGCAAACTATAATTTACACTTCCCATTTAAAGGTATTTACMAAAGAGAAAGCCTTGAAATATTTTGCTAGTTGTATTCTTCTCATTTCTATCTTCAAGACCATGAAATACTATACACTTCAAGAGTGAAAAGCTACAGGCAGATCAGACACATTCTGTAGAACATATACATACCTCACATACTCATCTATTGAGATTCAGTATTCTAAATGATGCCCCAAAGTCACTTTTCTACTGATTTTTTAAAGGTAACAGGCAATCAGGAACTTGATTGTCTTTCTCTCACTTTGAGGTACCTGGTAATGTAGGCAGCATGCAGCATTATGCTGCCATCTGTAGTTTAAATAAGAAAATAGATTGTACAGTCCAAATTGCAATGCCATAGCACCTGTCAAAGGAAAACAATCCAGATTTTCCCAGAGAGCAAGAGTGCAACAGAAATGTAACCTCAAATTTGTTTGTCCACCTCAGTGGCCAAGATTCAGGGCCATATTTAAAACACCAGTGAGATTTCCTTAAGATGTCCTAGTTCAGAGCTCAGGTCCTGGTTTGCTGCTCTTCCCTCTCCTCAAGAGTCTCTAGCATTTTTGAATAAAGATTTATTCTCACAGCACAGACTGTTATAAGCACAATGAACAGGACATCAGTACTCTCAGAAAACACCATTATTTAACTGTATGAATTATGCACAAAGAAATTTACAAGCCTTAATTGCAGAGGTAAAAAGCTCTTTAGAGCATACTTCCAAGGCAGTATGAGCAATGTGCATGAAAAAAGTTGCAGAAAGAAAATCTTCACATCCTCAAAGTAAACTATCATCTGTTATATTCTCAAGATGGCTTAGAGTGGAAGTGGGATACATTTGATAATAACAAAACTAAAAAACTTCTGCCATTAACAAAAATAATGAAAAAAGCCTTTTTTTWWWAAAAAAAGTAGAAATCCTCTGAGCTATAGATTTTTCTTACAGATCCTGACACTTTCAGTTTTATTTAATTATTCATTAAAAGGCTAACAGAACACAAAAAGGACCATCCCCCCCCATTTAATTTGTTTTTGACTGAAGGGCCATAGGCAGATGACACTATTTTCATGTTTGTGACACCCATAGCAGACATGTTCATTTTCACCTRTTCATTTTGGAGCACTTCTGAAATCACTGATTAGTCAGGTTTTTGTAAACAAAAAAMCACTGCATACATACAAAGTATATTTATGTGATAGCTAAAAGATTATCTACAATTACATATTCAGTCTGTAGTGAACCTTAAAAATACAAATTCGGGACTTCCCAGKGAATATTAATCATGCAATGTGGTTTTCTCTGCTTGATATTACTGGAATAAAGTACCATTTGGAGATGCCCCTTCCTCAGCATCCTCTCAAATGCAGACCCCAACTACAAGAGGGGAAAGAAAATGATGAAAGATGCATTACTCMTATATGGGTGATAAGGCCGAAAGAACTCTAGTTATTTTAACATATGTATCAATTCAATTGACTGTCCAGATACATTTTTCTACTGTGGACAGTTCCAAAACATCAACCACAAAGTTAGAATTCCACTATTTATTTTTTAGAGACTATGGAAATAGTCTCCTTACAGAAAAAAAACAAGAAACGAAACAAGAGCACTCTTTAATAAAGGTCTTAATATTGATACYTTTCATGTGACTGGGGAAGCAATAAAAGCTGTGGATGGATGATCCTTTTCAAAACAGATATTTCTGATTAGTTTAGAAAAAAATAGGTATATTTTATACTTATATACWTTTTTTTCCTTAGTAATACTACAAATTGACTACTCAAATACACTAGCTTGCATTAAAAGCTTTGTACGTGAATCAACAGTGGCAGGTTTTTTGGAAAAAGTTTAATATTTGGACAACATAGTCTACTACCAAATAGGATTTACATTTAGTCACACTAATTACATACTTTATTTTCCGAGCCATGTTATTCTTCACAGCACAAAATGACYGTCTACTGTTTTGCAGGTAACAAGCTAAAACAGTCCTGAATTATCATCTCATTTTAGTTTTGTCTTGAAWTCTGCAAATCCTGTTATTGTGTTATGTCAAATTCCTTGATCAAAGCCTTTTGTAAGGACATTACTTGTATCGTGCCTRGAATACCTGCCATGATATCCTGCTATTAGCATAAAATATAGAAGTTATTTTGTATTACACATACATATCTGTGTATGCTTCATTGTGTTCTGCATGAGTGTTCCCATAAGCTTGCTTTTATTTCCTCAACYTTTCCTCTGAACTGTGGAAAAGGAACAGAAAAGTCAAACTGACCTTTTTATAATATTTCTTCCCTAAWATATATATATGTATATCTATATATAAAAACAAAAAAGGAAGAAAAAAGTTTTCAAAGGCACTCTTGGCAGGTTCCACCTCCACTCCTTCACAACGGGAAAAATAAGCAAGCATTGCCTAGGCATAAACACCATCACCTGGACCTTCCTACACCACCTTCTTTAAAAAAAGAAGCAAACAAACAAACCACACACACACACACACTTATATGGCCAACTTTCTAAGGGCTGCAAAAGCTTCAATCTCTAGGATGAACACTGCTCGCTGCTTTTCCCATTTCAGATACTGAAGGTGGAAAAAAAAAAACCAAACAGACAAAAAGTGGGGAGGAAAAAAGTTGCTTTGACAGCAGGATTAGTTTGTCCACATGTTGATAGATCCATCAGTGAGTCAAAAAGGCACTTTTTTAAACGATGGGAATATAAAATATTTCAAAGACCTACCTAATAAACTTAAYTGGTGTTCTAAGGAGCACCTATTTGTAACAGTCATATTCTCCAAGTCTCTCTCACTCAAATACCTGCTAAAAAGGCCCATTTTCTCTCCTTTCTTCTTTTAATCCTCTGCTCAAAACTCATTTGGCAATAAATCACAACAGACTGAAAAAAATTAAAATGCATATACCTACTTGTGAGTCCCAACCACGGGTTTCCAAATCCAGCGCTAATTCTTGGGAAGAACAAATACAATGAAAACGAAATCAATATGCAGTCAATGGAATGTCTAACAGGGATAAAGATCCGGTTTCTMCTTCAGTGCCACAAAGGAACTTGTACATTTTGCATTGCACAAGTCAACTGTTTACACCGAAACTTCGGGCAGAACAGCAGCAATTTAAAGAGGGTTGTTCTAAAAATAGTTTCAGTTCAAGTAAGTGAAATTTTGCCTTTTTGCAGCTTTAGAAGGAAGAAGCTTTGCTACTTCACTTGAAACATTTCTGTCTTYGCCCAGCTTTGTCATTTTTAGTGCCCACATAAGAGTGCCAGTCACCAGCATTTTCTCATTTCTAACTTCCTTCAGAAAAAAAATCCAGAAACAGAACTAACTGTGCAGTCGTAATCTCTGCCACACAGAGATTTTCACTTTTACTTCATTACACAGCAGACCCTTCACTAGCATCAGGTATAGGAGTCAAATGCACAGGTTACAAGGTTTTGAGTACAGTGAAAAGTCTCTAAACACGGTAAATCACTGTAACAAAGGCTGGGTCCAGTATTTGTCAGAAGAAGCTTAAATGTGGTTTCTTGAAGGCTAATTCTTCTGCAGACCAGCATGATTGTAATTACAAAAAAAACGAGGTGGTCCTGCTTGAGCAGGGAGATTGGACCAAATGATCTATCTCTACAGGTCCCTTCCACCCACAACCATTCTGGGATTCTGCGATTTCTTGAGTTTAATAAGCAAATTTATCATTAAACCTTCCCTCATGATAAAGTTTAGCCTATTACACTGATCTATACCATGTAATAATAATTTCAAGTTTTTCTTTCAAAATAACAATTTCAAAAAGCACAATATCTTACTTTTCTTCAAAATCAGAAGTTCAAAGTTCATTAGAAAAAAAMCCACTCAAACAGAGCAGCACACAGCAAATATTAAATATACTAAAGAGGAACAAAGGTCCCAGAAGTAATCTTTGCTAAATGTGTGAACTATTCTGGAATTTAAGTTCATTTTGCCATTAATTTCATAAATCTCCTTTAGCAGTACTACATAAGTAATGCACCAGTACCCATATTCACTGTAAAAAGATTTGTACAAAAAAAAGGAAAAGTCGTTATAGAAAGGATAGTGGTTTTTATTGTAGATTTAAAAAATACTGGATTATGAAAGATACAAAATCAACTGTTGTAATTATCTGTTTATTTTACAATCTGTATGCCATCATACTCTTATGGCTTTAAGATATTCTGTCCAAAGTATTTTAAAACATGCTTTACCAAATATTTTACAATTTCAAAATCGAGTATTTCTTTACCAAAAAAGAAATCCAAAACATTTACCTGAGAATTCTGTTTCATAAAATTGTCATTCATTCTTAACTTTTGCAGGTTTGCACCTATAGAAGTCAACATGCAACTTGTAGGCCTACTGTATTAAATAAATATTAGAAATTACTTAGACGCAGCTGGTTAGGCAAACATTTACCATYAAACTTCATCAAGTTCATTATAAGTTTAAATACACAATAAGAATTTCATCATGTCCCCAGAACAAAACTAGGGAGATTAATTCTGCACTGGAAGCCCCGCAAGGTTTGCTGGATGGAATTCAGACACTGGGTGACTATCACTGTAGAGCAGTGGAGCACAGCATGCTTTGGTAAGTATTTTTGCTTCTGATGTTGGTCTAAATCACTGATCCTGCCCTCCATCCCAGCAGATCAGCATGTTTCAGACACGGGGTATGTTTAAACGCTCCACCCCTTTAGAAAAGGGCATTTAACCCAAGGAGTTCCATTTTAGAATAGGCATATGATAGGACAATGATTTACTGCCATTATCCCCGTCATTTCAGAATATAACTAACTTTAAAAGAGATATGGATGGATAGTAGTGGGGTTGGGGAGGTTTTTTTTCTTAAACATTGTCTCCTGTTGACTTGGTTTTAAATAATATAACAGACTTAGAAGCAAAATACAGTACAGCAGCATAAGATGGTAAAAGGATTAAATTAACTGGGGATATACATATGCTGGAGGCCAGACAGAAAGAGGTTGATGAGTAACACCTTATCAACACATATAAATGCGAGTTATTTAAATGAACTTCAATTATCTGAAAACACATCCAAAACAGTAGAACTCTCATGAAGTCTGCAATATAGCATTTACTTCTAAACTTCAATTACTTTAAGCACTGTGATTTATACAAGTTATCCTCCATTAATGTAAATTATCTCCCCTAAAAAGTAATGATATATGATGAAACTCCAAGGATATCACTGGAGACTTGAATTAACTTTCATCCCATGGGTGAGGTAGTGTAGTCCCTTATTACATGCTGGTTTTGAGAAGCACTGCCAAAAACTGTCAATTTTTAACTTACTTTTTACAAATGGGCTAATGTTCTTAATATATTTATTAATGCTATGTTACTTATAAAGTGGGAAAAAATTGCTAAAATGTTTCTTTAGCAATTTTTATCTTGCTTCAAGATAAAACTGCAAAACAGTATTTACAATAGTCCTTTGCTCTAGTTGCTGCCTACTGTACATGCACACAAAGACACAAAAAGCTAATGTACATTCTGAGGTAGGAAATGAAGAATTCCACTGGCTTGTACAAAATTCTTCATGTTTTGTAAACCAGCAAAACGAAAGACGTTTTCTGTTGTGAGGTTCAATACTTAATTCTGATGCAAGGATAACATCTAAGCATAACAAAGCATCATCAGTATACAATATCCATCTACTGTAATGTAAAAATCTATAAACGGGGATTATTTTCCATTGCTCTTTAGTGGCTGAATTTCTTCCTCACAAAGTAAAAGCAGGAAATCCCTCCAGCTCATATCTTATTATGCCTTTTTTTTTATATCTTTATACTTACAGCACAAGCCATTTGAAATATACTACAGGTTTATCCATAAAAGCAGCCTCCAGATAAAAGTTCTGAAATAGATGGTCCCAGTGATCAGAGAACAAGTACAATTTTTGTAGGTTACATCAAACCCAACAAAAAAACTAAAGTCAGCAATAACTTGGTGCCTGAAATACCTTGAGGGAAAAGAAGGGGCGGGGTAGGGGGAAAGAAAGAAATCTGCCTTTAGCCTTTCACAATACCTTGACTCCAACTCCTCACAAACAACAGCGAGCTAAAAGGTGCTATGATTGTAAGTCACTTTACAGCAATGAACAGCATTTTAACAAGCACATGGAATTTGGATGCCAGAGGATCCAATGCACGCTAAGAGAAAAGTTGCATCGGTTTCAAACTTTTGCCTCTCCCAATCTTTTGTTATTCCTCCCCCAAAATAATTGAGGAGAGGAAGTTTCTGCACTTTAGTCATTCCAAACAGCTTAACTGTGCAGTTAAGGCAAATTGCACATATTCTATAACATTGGTGTTGTTACAGGGGTGGGAACAGTAGCAAAGTAACAAAGTGTTCCAGGCCTCATTTTCCTCGAGTCTTCTCATAATGTCCCACGGGCAGCAAAAACATTTTCAGAGCTGTATATGCTTCTTAGGATTTGCCTACTGCAGGGTGGAGAGGCTGAAGAGGTAAGAACTCCATAGTCAGTGGAGAAAGTCAGTGTGCATAAATATCTATTAAATGAACTTTTATTGAGATGTAGAGTACTATTAGGTATTRTGACATAAGAATCAGAGTGAGGTGTACTCTATACCTGAATGAAAACTTCCTCAGAAAAACACCTGTGCTCACAGTTTAGACTTTCAGTTGACTTACCTGAACTCTCCTTGGCATTCCCAGACAGAAAAGCTCCTGGACTGACACATACAAATTATCTTCTAGCACTACAGAGAGCAAACACAAAAGCTTGCCAGCTAACATAATGACCATGTACTTGTTAATGGTGTTTCAACAGATAATGTTTCATCTTTTCTTTCACTTAGTAAGTTACTTTACAATCCTCATTCTAAGTTGCAATGCTCAGAGCCTGGCAACAGAGAGATAACAGATCTACTCATCTGTAGTGCATTTGTCCGTCATTTGCTGGCAGAAGTCTGTGATACCACCGCTCTGCCCGCACTGTTCCACAAGTGAGGTCTTCTCCAACGTTGTTACAGAAACTGGATGCAGTTCTTGCACTTGACTATAAGTTGGATCACATACACCTTTCACACACTGATAACAAGAGCTCTGCTCAGTGGTAGATGTAACACCTGAAAGACCTTCTGCTAATTCCATACATGATGGTATCCCAAGTTCACTATCAGATGGAGCTGTTTGTTCTCTCTCAGGGCATAGAAAGAAAAGTGGACAATCTGATGAAGAATATTTTGCTAGTATTTGTATTTGCTCATGACTCAAGGCTGCTTCCTTACACACTTGCTGGCAAAGTCCGGTCAGATTCTGCTTTGTCTCACCCAGAGTTGACAAAATATGGTTTCTCTCCTTCAGCAAGTTCTCCTTCTCATTTTGCTGCAGAGAAAAAAAAACCCAGCTTTTTAGTCTACATTTTAATATACAAATTTAGGTTTGTGTTCTTTTTAGAACTGAAACAAGACTGCAGCTAACAGTCTTGAAACTGAAGTATTTCGGCAATAAAAGTAAATAGCAACACAATGATTTGCCTTTCAAAAATGGACACTCCTACTCTYCTAAGCGCCATCAATTCAAAGTGACATTCCAGACACATAACTCTTCCAAAACTGATGTTGACAGCCTAAACAATAGTTTTCAGTTATTAAATAAACGAAACCTAGTTCCATACACTGAAAATACTGCTACTCTAAATATTCCCCCAAGTACAAATTCTACAGGATAGCACATTTGAAATCAGATAGTTAAATTGATTCAACAAAACTGGTAAACAGAGCAGAGACTTACACTTAAATTAAATGCTGAAGACTAGACCTCATAATCTCACTATTAATACTATTCTTTTAAATGAAAATAAATTCAGTTGTCAAGAAGCACTAAGTCAGTTGCAGAACAACGAATGGAGCTAAGAATAATTTCTCAAGTAAAACACAGAACACAAGAAATTTAAAGAAATAAAATTTGTTAAAAATGTAGACAAGTTGTCTTCTCTCAGAATGCACTAGCTCCAGTTACTCTAAAACACTAACCAGAACACTAAGAGTTACAGAGTTTAAGACAATCGACAGAGGAGTGACAAATTAGTAGACCGAAGAGACAAGAACAGAGTAATCACCAGGTAGATAACTCACTGTTGTTCTGTGTTATTCTGAGAAATTACAGGCTGAATGTTTTGAGCTTTAATTGCCTTTTAGTTCTAAATACTATGCAGACATCAAATAGCTTTCACAGAATCACAGAATGGYTGAGGTTGGAAGGAACCTCTAGAGGTCATCTAGTCCAACCGCCCTGCTCCAGCAGGGACACTCAGAGCACGGGGCACARGGTGRYRTCCAGGCGGGTTTGGAAGATCTCCAGAGAAGGAGACTCCACAACCTCYCTGGGCAGCCTGTTCCAGGGCTCTGTCACCCTCACAGGTAAGAGGTTCTTCCTCACAYGGACATGGAACYGCCCGAGTTTCAACTTGTGCCCATTACCCCTTGTCCTGTCACTGGTCACCACTGAGAAGAGTTTGGCCTCATTCTCTTTACATCCTCCCCTCAGTTACTCAGACATACTGACAATCTCCTCTCAGTTTTCTCTTCTCYAGGCTAAACAGGCCCAGCTCACTTAGTCTTTCCTCATACGACATGCTCCAGTCCCTTAATCAGACACACTRATTTCAGTTTTCAGATGAAGTTTTCAACAGTTTGAGAAATAATAATCATTAAGATTATGTGTTGTTACTGCTGCTACATCAACTCTTTTAGAATTTATTTTGTCTTGCATTCCTTCATGAGGGAGATGCCCCACACTGCAATCTTTACAATTTCTTTGAGAGAACTGACTAGCTTTACCTGGCATTTTGCAATAGAAGCAGTGGTTACCTGTCCTTTTTTCTCTAAAATGTTTTGAAAGGCTGCTTTACTAACAAATTAGCACTAGTCAGCATTTTTTTGAGCAGCAGATCTCCTAATCTGAAGTTACTTGATGTACATTTGGGATACACATGGACTTAAGAAATGACACAGGCTATTGCTTAACACTGAAAGTTCTACATTCAGGAACGGTTTTGCAATGTCACTCCTTTTCCTGTCAGAAACAGTTCACAGATAGCGATACTGACTTCTTTAACATTGAAGTATGTTAACATAAATTAACATTACTGAATATTGTCAGCTGCTCAGGGCTTTTTCCAGTTACGTCTTGAAAACCAAGTGGAGCGTGGACAACCCCTCTGCTCCTTACATCCAGCCAAAACTTCTCATGCCAGCTGATAACTGCATCTCTTTCCTCACTGTAAAGAGCCTGACTCCAGGACCTTGAGGACCTCCCTACAAACATAGGCAGACAACTGTTAGGTCCTGCCACTGCGGTCTCTTCTCCAGGCTGAACAAGCCCTTGCTCCCTCTACCTCTCCTCATGGGACAGAGTTTCCAGTGTCCTGGTGGCTTTCTCTTGCCTTTGCTCTAGTTTAATCAATGAATTTCTTATAGTGGGAGGGCCAAAACTGGACACAATATTCTAAATGTTTTCTAATTAGTGCCTAATGTAAGGGGAATGGCCACTGCCCTACAAACACTGGCTSTGCTTCTGTTAATACAGAAGTCCAGATGACCTTTTTTCCTGCCAGGACACACTGCTGGACACACTGCATGTTCAGCTTGTCAGCCGCCCAGACCCTCAAAGGTCCTTTTTCAGGGAGCTGTTCCCCTGCCAATCACCCCAGGCTGTCTTCATGCAGAGGATTAGTCTAGCAGTAAGATGTGCCCAAGAGACACCATAAATATTGTGGTTTTGATATCTGAGAAAACAAAATCATTTAAGCAACCAGTAATATAAATTAATAAAAAAAAATATATTTTGTACAAACTGCTAATTCTGTACAAACTAGAAACTAGGAAGAGGAATCTAATCAAATAATATTTTATAACAGGCTATAAAGTATGCTAAGCATTACTCACCTGTCAACAGTTTTTAAACCACAGGTATGGTTACATACTCTTTCAAAACCCTAATATAGAGAATATCTTGAGAAGACTGAAAAATCTAACAGTTCTAAGAGACAACACTGACTCAGGGCAACAAAAACAAGGCAGAAGCAGTTGTACCTGAAGTACTCTGGATGTACCACAGCTTTTCACAGATGTCCCCTAAACTGACAATAACACCGAGAGAAAGCTCAGAATTTGTGTATTTGCTCATAGAATCATAGAATGCTTAAGGTTGGAAGGGACCTCCAGAGGTCATCTAATCCAACCCCCTGCACACACAGGGTCTCTGGGCAGCYTGTTCCAGTGCTCTGTCACCCTCACTGTTAAGAAATTCTTCCACAAGGTCCTGTGGAACTTTTGGAGCTTCAATTTGCGGCTGTTTCCTCTAGTTCTATTGCTGGCTACCACTGAGAAGAGGCTGGTCCCATCCTCCTCACTCCCTTGAGATAGTTGTACACTCTGATGAGGTCCCCTCTCAACCTTCTCTTCTCCAGGCTGAAGAGGCCCASCTCTCTCAGCCTTTGCTCGTAGGGCARAYGTYMCAGGCCCCTAATCATCTTYGTGGCCCTGYGCTGGACTCTCTCYAGCAGCTCCACRTCCCTCCTGCACTGGGGAGCCCAGAACTGCACACAGTACTCGAGGTGCGGCCTCACCAAGGCTGAGTAGAGGGGCAGAATCACCTCCCTCGACCTGCTGCAGACGCTCTTCTTAATGCCCCCCAGATCCCATTGGCCTTCTTGGTCATGAGGGCAAACTGCTGCCTCATGGTCAACTTGTCATCCACCATGACACCCAGGTCTCTCTCTGCATGGCTGCTCTCCAGGAGGTCAGTCCCCAGTCCGTAGATGTGTCTGAGGTTACTCCTCCCCAGGTGCAGGACCCTRCACTTGCCCTTGTTGAAYTTCAKGAGGTTTCTCATCGCCCAATTGTCCAGTCTGTCCAGGTCCCTCTGGATGGCAGCGCAGCCCTCAGGACTATCAGCTGCTCCTCTTAGTTTGGTGTCATCAGCAAGCTTGCTGAGGGAGCACTCCATCCCTTCATCCAGGTTGTTAATGAATAAATTGAACAGGACTGGACCGAGGACTGACCTCTGGGGGATACCACTAACCACAGGCCTCCAGCTGGACTCGGCACCACTGATTACCACCCTCTGAGCTCTGCCATCCAGCCAGTTCCTAATCCACCTCACTGTCCACCCATCTAACCCACTCATGACACACAAGTTCGATAGTCCTAAACGGCAACTGTTATTTAGGCATGGTTAATAGCTCCAAGCGAGGCCTAAATGCTGAGGAAACCTTTCCTGCACAGCCGGAGAAAATAAGAGATTGGAACATGTCTGTGCCTACAGCATGACTCTGTCCTCACAATTTTCAACTTATTTTCTAGCACGTGCATTGCAATATCTGAAAACAGCAGACACTCATTTCCTTCTAGTGCTGGTTCGATGAAGAAATCATGTTACACTATGACTACCAGTCACTTGTTCTATTCAGTCAACTGCATGTTGAATCTTGTCGATGAATCATATCTTTAAAAAAAAAAAAAATCTATTGCACAATACTGTCAGAGTTACATAACAAGCAGAAATAGCACCAAGATGACAAAAACACTCAAATAATTTGGAACTACTGGAAACACAATCTCTCCTCAGTCAGACTAATATAACTTTTATTAAGGCGACCTCTTGATTCCCCTTGCCCGTAGAACACCATCTTAATTCACCACGCTCAGTAGACTTCTCTGCTGCCCTACCAGGCTTCCACAGCATCTTAGTCCTGCCTTATCTAAGTTGTTTCAGAAGTACTAGTGTGTGTCATGAAAGATGATGAAGCACTTCAGAAAGACAAGGGAGTTCTAGCCCATAGAACTTTGCTCCAATTTTACATTCCTTTTCACTCTAATATCGGAAGTGCTTACATAACTGTGTATATACCTAGCTGATAGACAAATCAAATTCACTGAGATAAAGCACAAAGTCTAAACCTCCTCCACCACCACCACAAAAAAAGTACAAGAACAGTAGCCCTAACTTACYCTAATTGAACCATAAATTTGAAATAAGAGCAGATCAAAGATTAAGAAAATTTACAATGATTTTCTTGCTACCAGATGGATATTATCCATCCTTACTCTGAATTTATGCATTTAATTTTCCATTACCTTCTAACAAAATACACATATTTATGCATATATACACATGTGTATATATATTATACACACATATATTATATATATTATATATACACACATATATACATATATACATATATACATAATATATATATTATATATATATACACGCATATGTAACTGTGTGATTCTGAGGAAATCTGGATTCATTAATTCCTTAGCTACAATCTTGATGCCACTGATAAAATGTTATACATCTTTCTGAGTTCTGCTGTATCTTCCTCCTGTTTACAAGAGTGTCAACAAACAACGTTTTCAAGTTTCAAGAGCTGCGAAGCAGCATACCAGCCTAYATTGGTGTATTACAAGAACAAATGTTTAAACAACTAACAGCATTTTTCAGCTCAACCAAAATAAATGAAAATCTTATCTCGCATTTAACTCAATCATAAGCAGTAGGACAAGCTGAACAGTGACAAAAGCAGGAGGAGGAAAAGGGTTGAAAACTAAGCAGAATAAGATGATAGATTAATTTCTTCTGTATAATTAAGCTCAATGTTGACAGACTTCAGAAACAGCATTCACCCAAAAAGCAGGCTGCRATGCACTTCTACCTGAGCAGAAACAAAATTATAAAAGAAAAAATGTGTGCTCCTTAAGACTGGTGCACAGAAAATCTACAACAGTTACCAAGGAGTCATGTGAAAAAGAGTATATACTTGGTACAACTGGATTGGATAAAAGCCACTGTCAGAATACTGTCTCAAGATATTTGAGAGAGACTAATTCAATAATAATTCATATTTATACATACCAACTTCTCAATTTCGGATTCAAGATTTTGTATGCAGTCAAGTTTTCTCTTACGACACCGTTGTGCTGCAATTCTATTTTTACTTCGTCTTCGGATATCATGGATACAGTCCAATTGTTCAGGAGTCAATTTATGCATTTTCAGAAATGACTGGAAATCATTTCTAGAAAGTGAAATGATCYTTTGGGCATTAAATGGCAGTTTTACCTAGAATACAAGACACAGTTCTGAAGAAAGGCGAGACTGAAACACATAAACACTATCAACTCAATTTAAATTTTATTTGTAAGCGTTCTTTAAGCATACAGTAGTACTCGCATTTTTTTTTCTGTTAGAGATGAATCTAATATAGCCATCAGGTTAGGTAGATAAAATCCAAGAGTTTCAGGCAGGTGAACTGCTGAGGCACTGGAGAAATAATCAAGTTAAGTTGCACATTTACACTAGAGCTTCATAAGCATATTCAGAGCAATCATTTAAGTGATATGCTCTAAAAAATGAATTATGGTGAGGTGGTGTATAAAAATGTGTCAAAAATCAAGAGGATATTCTTAGTTTCCGCTAAACTGTTACTAAAACTATATTTTGTATGCATTTTTAATACTGTTAGTTTTCTGTGAAAAWAAAATCATAGTTCAGGAAAAAATGCACCTTTAAGATGCAGAAGTCAGTTCAARGTCATATTTATATTTTTTAACACTTGGGATAGTTCTTGCTGTGTCATGTGAGCTCAAGGACCAGGAGCTCCAGAAATATACACAAGTTATAAAAAAAAAGGTTAATACTGAAAGTCATCCTTACCTTTATAAAAAAACTGCTAGGTTTTATGAAGTGCCCAACTGAACCTTATATTGGAGTATATTAAGCAGCAGGAATACATCACCTTGCTATAGCCACAGTCCTAAATTGAGGTGTCCTTCTGCAGTTGAGAGCTCTCACTCATAACATAAATAGGCAAACAAGTGGGCAGAGTATTGCCCTCTGCAATGATGTCACTTACTTCTTGTGATGGGAAAAAGTGTGATGTAAAGATGGGAAATGTATTTAGTTAGTTCTAGGCCTGAGCTTTGCCTGCCACCTTTCTACACTGGTTATACATCTAAGACTCAGTAAGGTCCCTAGATCTTGAAAAGAAAAACTAGTGCTTTAAAAAAATTAATTTTTCTGAACCATTGAATCATGCACAGAGTCATACTGCTGTTCAAAGAACTGTGACAGAAATCATTCTATTTTCTGCATATAGTAAGCCTTGTGGTATTAGATTACTTATGGCATCTGTCTGAAATGCTATCAAAGCAATGGCATGAAAGAAAGAACCACCAATGACTTCTGCAGATGGAGAAACAAATACAACCTACATTACAGAGAAGGTAATACCATTAAACCGGTCTTAAATACACAGATAATGAATCTAGCCTGAAAATATAAAACACATTTTGCAGGAAATATAAGGCATTAGTTTTTTTCCATCCTTTTAGGTCAGAACAAAAACATTAACACCACGCATAAAACAAAGTTTCCAAGTTTAGACCTTTCCCAAAGTTTGACTGAAATGATCCTCCCTCGCCTCAAGACCAAACCAAAACAACCTCCCTTCCCACTCCAAATCTTTGTTTACTTGCAACCTTTTTGATAGTTGCTCCAGAAAGATCCCAGATGTCTGAAAGATCTAATACTCAAACACATATCACTCCCTACCTGAAAAATATAATTTTCTGTGAATTGCCTATTTGATATTCCACATGCATCTTAAAATTATTAGGTAAAAAGATTGAATGGTAAATGAGACTTTAAATAAGTAATGACAACTGACAAGAGACTAAGAACAAGGTTTCTTAAGAGTGTCCCGAGATCGAGAAACAAATGATATACAYGCATATCCTTACCTCACAGTCCTGTTCTCTTGCTGAACAGGATTCACTGTCTCCCTCAGTGTCAGTCTCCGAATCTTCTCCTAAACTTATCACATAGTTATAGGGACACTGTTCCTGTTGCTGTCCTTGTACATAATCTCCACTGCTTACTTCAGAGCTGTTGGAGCATCCTTCAGCACTAAGGTTGCTTATAAAGGGGCAGTTGACAGAATTTAGTGTTGCAAAAGTTCTTTGGGGGCAAGGTTCAGGGCTTTCGCTGATCCTGATACCCAGCCATGGACACTCTGACTTCTTCCCTGAATATACTGGTTCCAAGCATTCTTTTGCTACCGTGGATGGTAAATGTACTTGGCAAGTTTCTGTACTGTAAATATCACTCCAGAACCCTTTTGCTAGATGTTCTGCCACCTCTCTCTCCACACTGCTTCGATCACCAGCTGATGTAACGTTAACAGCTTCCCTAGCACACAAATCCATCTTAGAAGATGCAGCAGCTTGACTTTCAATTTTTTCGCTCCTCGCTCCAGTACCTGTGACACTTTTGTCTGCTATGGCTGTGTTGCTTTGTACATCGGTGAAGTTCAAGTCACCATATTGCTCACATGTACGTAGAAGAGACACAGAATTGGGTCCATGAGGTGCAGTAGAGTCTGGGGAGAAAGCAGCAACATCCACCTTCTCCACAGGACATGAAACGCTCTGAGTCAGAGAATCTCTCTTTGTTTCTTCCATTTGCTTACTCTCTTCCTCCCCTTCTTCCATTTTCACCTGAGCCTCTTCACATTTTGAGACCAGCTGCATAGGTGCGCACTCCTGAGCTTTGTTTGTGCTATCATTATCAGGTAACTCCTTCTCAAGAAAAATTGCAATTGGTGGCACCTGAATATCTTTAATACTGGGACTGGGTTCTGAAGTATGAACTTTGTCATTTCCAAAAGCCTTTTGGAACTTTCTATACTTGGGGCATAGGGAAGATGAGCTTGAAACATTCCCTCTTTCTAAATGCACGGGATCACATGTTTGATTAGTATTATCTTGGGAAGCAGGAGACATTTTCGCATTCTCTCCATCTTTACAGAGCTTTGTCTGAGGAGTTTGAATACACTCTTTTTCTAGGAGCAACTCTGCTTCATTCTCTATTTCTACATCTGCATCATCCACATTGCCAGTTTTGGGGTTTGTTTTCTGACCATGCTGCGTACAACATTTCTTCCTGGGATATTCCTGGTGATCTGATTTACAATCCAAAAATTTGAATTTGAGAAACTGAAAGCAAGAATCTTCAATGTCACGTATTCCCAGAAATTCAGCACACTTGCAAACTTCAGACACATTGTCTTTATTTAGAATAAGTTTAGCTGTGTATGCAAACTGAAGCAAAGGACTAAATCCTTTAAGTGTTACCTATTTAAAAAAAAGAAAGAGGRAAAAAAAAAAMCATACATTAGCTTCCTGCTTGGTGAAACCTTGACCAAACCAACCTTTGCCTTCATCTGTAAGAATATAGAAGAATGTAAATATGTAAGAATATAGAAGAATGTTTACAAACATGCCTTTCAAACCCAAGTTATATGTGAATTATTCTCAAACAAGATCATAGCACTTAATAGTAATTCACCCTTAAAGAATAATTTTTGTTATTTGCTCAGTTTCATACAACAGTGATGATAAAAAGTTTGAAAAATAAGACTTCACTATATGATAATTTGTTATTACAGCTATTCACCGCTTTCTTGCTCCCATGGATTAAAAAAAACGTATTCAAAGACTCTACACCATAAGCAGTTACTCTCAGTTTAGAAATTATTAGGAACAGGTAAATTTTGAACAACTTTATTATTAACTCAGTCTCTGCTGCAGAACAAAGGAAGTCCAAAGGTCACAAATAAAAATTCCGCATTGTTAAAAATTAAACAAAATCTTCCAAACTAAAAAAAACTGTCAAAGATGGAAAAAGAAAAAAAAWGTGAAGAAATCAGTCAGAAGCCTGTACACGGACCACCTCATGTTACAAATTATGCCACATTTCCTCTAGCCTTTTAGGAAGGACAGAGCAATATATCCACCATTACTAACCATAAAGTCAAGCTCACATTGTTGGTAGAATAATTTAGTACAGTTAATATATTAACATAATGCTTTATTAAGCATAAAGCATTGAMTTTTATTTTGATAAAAAGAAGGGACTAAAGTTAACTATATACTAACATTTAATTTATTAATTAGATCTCTCACCCTCCACTAGAAATTGAGTAATGCATGAAAGGTGGTTGTAGACAGCCCCCACAAAGGCAATTTAGCAAAAGATTTTACACACTTCTAACTTATTTAAAGAGTTCTTTAAGACAGTGTGTGAAATATGCTCTTGAGATAGCATACTGATTACACAAACACATTAACTCATAGTTAATGCTATGGAGTTCACWATATAATACAAAGACAAGCATAAAAAGCAGTGTTTATCTAAGGCCCCTATGCTCCCATGAAGTCTTCAGGTTTAGTAACCCAGTCAAAGAAGTTCAGTAAATTTATGAACAAATGATGCTTCATATCTGAAACTCACAAAATACAACCATATTTCAAAAAAMCTGCACACTTTCCACACAAAGTATTTCCAGAACCTCTTATTACTAAACACTGGAAGGATCATAAGGAAGGGCCACCTTACTCCTCTCAGGGTGTAATGGAATTTTCCAAGGGAATGGATCATTCCATTCACTCTCAAGGGTCACCCTACACTCCCTTACACACCTTTCTCCTGTGCAGCTCTAGCGGGCTTCACTCAAAAAAAATACAGAGCTAGATGGACTTCTGGTCTGACTGACCCAGAGGCGTAATTTGTACAGAAGCCTTTTATTTAATTTGTATGTGGGCTAAAATTCTTAGAATAAGAACAATTAACACAAGAACTGACACCAAGTTGTCAGGGTTTAGTTTTGTCAATATAATGTACATGAACCACTTTAATTCCAGGAATACTTCGGTRTTTCACTCACAAGACTGCTGTCTTTCGTTTTAAACTTTAAATATTCCAGATGATTAAAAAGGTTAAGAAGTTGTCAATCACATGGTTTGACATTTGTCTTCCTTAAATGTTTCATGAACTGATTTATTTCAAAATATTTGGTAGTTCCCAGAAGAGAAACTCAACCTGCTGAATCTTAAACTACTTCTACCAAGCAATCAGATCATATGATTAAAATATGACATTCACTGTTAGTATTTTTAATTGTTGCTTCAGCAGATTCAGTTCTTAGATGAGTAATGCTAAGTAACATTGTTACTAAGTGCTAAGTGTAAACTTAACAGGACATAACAAATTTCATGACTGCATTCCTCCCTCTTCTTTCCAAACTGTGGTCCCTGCTCACTTAGCTTCATCATCCTGATGCTCTGTCTTCTCTTCCTTTGCCTCCAGTTTCAATCTGTATTTTGTATTCTTCCAATTTTATCTGTTACTCCAAAACAAAGTTCCCTTTTCCCTATAGTGGGGAGAAGAGACTACACAGAACAGTAAGGAGGCTGGACAGAAGTGTCACGGCGGTATTATGCTATAACAGATCTGCTTAACACAAATTTATTGATCGACAGTGATTACAGATCACGAACACTCTTTACAGGGAACCAATGAGCCAGTTCCACTCCAGCCTTTTCTTTCTTTTTTTAAATAGAAATCAGTAAGATGCTGGAAAGGGCATCTAAAATAAGTGCTTCATCAGCTTTGTGACATACATGTAGAGAGATGTCTTCATAGATACATTAGAAAGCTAGCAAAGCACATATTTTAACAGGATGTAGGCCTTTTGAATCCATCTTCTCTATTATTAACATTGAATATGTCATGTGAATAGACAGGACAATAACATGATCTAAGATCACTAGGAATGTGTGTATGATGCTTACCTTTCCTCTGGCTTTAGAGGACTTGAGCTGAGGTCTGAGAAATTTACATGCTGTCAGCTCTGGGATGGAAAATAATTTCCTCCCAGGAAGTCTCTGTTCATTATTTCTGTTTTACAAAATCAAATCTAGGGTAATCTATTCTTTACATGACTGCTACTTCAGGAGACCATCAGATAGATCACTTAAGAGGTTCTTCACTTTTCATGTACAAGTGCAGTTTTGAACAACTTATTTCTTGGTTTCTCTGACCAGAAACCCACAGAAATCAAGATGGCTGAGGATGGTATATCAATAAGAAGCAAGCTATTCATAGGTCATCACCAACAGTTCAACTATTAGTTTATAAAAGATGGAGGGAGTGTAAGCTCTTACTAGCAGGTTAAGACAATACAGAAAGCATCAAATTACACTCAGGTTCCAAATTATGCAACTCTCACCGCTTAAGCAGAARAAAACACCACCACCTTTTAGGTCAAGGACTGTCACATGCACCCACACACACACCCAACCACTAGAAACACATTACAGACTGTTTAGGCAATGCCATGACCAAAGTTTCTCTTGGGCGTACATCCTATAGAGATATGTGCCTCCTATAACATGACTAATTCACACTTAAATACTGCCTGGAATCTTTAAATGTCTTCAGTGCTTTAGACATCAAACAACATTTTCTTTCCTACGAGGTAACAGGTTCCCATGAGATAACTGGCYCATTCCCATAGACTGTCTCTAAATTATATATGAACTAAGACTTAGCAYTAGGGGAAAAAAAACACACCTAAAACATAAGTGAACTGCATTTTTATTGTTCAAAAGTACAGTAACTCCATAAACAAACTCAAAACCAATGTGTTAAAAACAAYGGTGAATTGGCAAAATTCAACACTATTAAGCGTCAGTAATCTTGTGATCAGTAATGGCTATATGTCTCACACACACACACACTCTGGAACATTCATCAAAATAAGTCTTGAAAAGATTTATCAAAAAGCTACAGTAGTAATGTCACTTACTTATTATTTTGGAAGTATTTCCTTTCCATATAAGCAGCCTAGTTCTCTCTCCAGCATGAGGGAGATATTAAACATACTTTTTGTGCAACTTGTGCACAAGATTCACTTCAGTGAACAGAACTCCTCTATRCACTTCCCAAAGCAGCATTCATTTACCAGTCTGTGATATACTGTGTCTGTCTAGCTCTTACCTTAATCAACGGCAGCTTTTCAACTTCGAAATTTCTCTCTCTACAGTTGCTTACTCTTTTTCCTTAAGAATTATTAATCTCAGTTAAGTACTTTCTATTATAATAGAAAACTGAATGCAACAGATTAGAGGCACTGGCAGGTAAAATACAGAAACAAACAACACTCACCTCTTCTGGTAAAGTGATGATAAGATCAGAATCTAACCGGTCCACAATTCTTGAAAGGAAGTAATTACTGCAAGCTGCAAGCACAGCTTTATGAGCCCGAAATCGCTGATCTTCCACTAAAACAGTAACATCACAAAGAATATCTTGTTTTCTCTGATCATTGAGATTGTGGAGTACATTGGTACCATGTACYGAAGACTCGTATGCAAAAACCACACTGTTCTTCTCACTTAGAGACATTCTGTATCACAAGTGTTAGTGTAAGTCTCAATGGAAAGCATGCTTCTATTCTTCAAATCTGGAAAGAAAAAAAAAAAGGCAAGTGAAAATCATATCCCAAAGGAAGCTGAATTGCTTGAGCATAATAAGCAAACAGTGAAACAGAAACTTGTCATCGTCTATCATTAAGGGAGACAGTATAATAACCCAGAGGGGCAGCAACCACTGGGCTTTAGTTTTTGGTTTTTTTTTTTTTTTATACAGAAGGACAAGATCTTTCTGGTAACAACATCCACCATTACCYGGCATTATTGTTGTAAGGTTCAGCAAGTAGCAACAGCAAAACAAAACTGATTACATGGCTTGTCCCAGAAAAAATAAAAGCTAAAATAAAATGAAATAAAATTTAGAAATTCCTACAGTGTTACTTCACCCTGAATATACAGGGGTCTCTCAGCCTCACAACGCCTTGAAAGTACGCTGCCATCTCTATACCCTGAATGTACAGATGCCTCTCAGCCTCACCAGGAGTTGCCTCAGCCAGCTCTCCCACGGTAAGGGCAGGGGAGGGATACTCAGGTCACAGCCCACATGGAAAAGCTGCTCAGGGGCCCTTCCAATCCCTGCTCAACTCATCCACGCTGGACTCCTCTGTCTTTTATACTGTAAGGAAGGAGGACGTGACTGTGCTACGGTCATTCCTACCAAGYCCCTCTTCCAGAAGGCTCTCRAGAGATCAATAAGGGCATCTGCTTTTTCTGCGCTATCATTATGCTGGGGCTCAATTCCTTGTCAGGGAGCATGTCCAGCGTGGTGCTGGTGCTGTCTTCAGCAGGGGGAGACCTCCCTGCTCCACAGGATTTCCCACTTCCCTGTGTTCCTGCTGGGGACAGTGCCCATTGTTCCCCTCCCTTATGGCATCTCTGCCACATCTCAGTGCAATTCAGCAGCATCCTTCATAACTCTTTACTCACTCATCAACCCCATCTGTTTCAAAGATATTTAAAAGCTAAACATGCAAGTTCAGCACTTAATATTTCATACAGGTTAACACACAGATGAATACTGTGTGCATTTAAAATGCCCAAACTTCTACATGTATGTCTTAAAACATACATTTTACTACAAATGAACACTACATAAGTAGTTGAAGTAGATATGCATATTAAAAAAACCCCTAAACCGAGAACAAAAAACCATTTGTGCCTTCAGTAGTAAAGAAGTGTTTAAAAGCAATAATTTTAACTGAAAAATATTTAAGCTTTTATTTTTAATTATCAGTATATTCTGATGCCAGTACTACAGAAATGTAACAGAAACAAAACCAAGATATTTTAAGCCAAATTTCATCAAGACACAATATAAGCTATTTGTGTTTGCCAATTCACCAAGATATTTGCTCCATCTTCTTTCAAGGGTTAGTTTGTTTGCTAAACCAGGTAGGAGCAGTTATATTACTCCCCTTTTCCCTCTAGTACATAATTTACATCAGTTCTCTTAACTTCTACCTGCCTCAATTCTCTAATGCAGTCTTTTTTTATCCTCTCCTGCTCAATAGTGTCATGCTTGTTAAAAATTTGTTTTCGTAACTGTCCACTGATAAGATGACCTGGCAATGGTATTTCTTTCACAAGAAAAAAGTTTTTCAAAACTTCTTACTGGATAATAAGAATTATATAATATTTAAAACTTTGAAATAAACTCAAATATATGTGCCCTGACGTTATTCCTGAATTATTAGTATTTGAGGAAAGGATTAGAAAGAGTCCTCTTGCAGAAACCAGAGTCTAAAAACACTTACTTCCTCTCTTCACACTGTATGTTTGTATTCCTACTTTTGGGGTGTTATAGAGGAGATGGAGCTTTCCAAAGAAAAAATAAACAAAAAAATACACAGTAAAAGAGTTCTCAGATAAAGCCTGATCAAGTCAAAGGAGCATATGATTGGATCTARGACTGTCATACAAGGAAAAGTATGATGCTACTGGGAACAGTATTGTATTAATAAACCACACATTTAGATTACACTGGACTATTTTACCCAAGGGTTACTAGAAATGAGCCCAATTATGGAGACTCAGTTTAGCTAATGCAAGACTACAGTCATTCTATTGCTCAACAGTTTGTTACGGTATACCAGTTCCCCAAAACAATAAAACTTTAGTCAATGCAAATTTTCTTTTTTTTTTTTTAAAACATGGGAAGACTTTCACACTTTCACAACTTGGGGAGAGATGACGTATAGGAATTTTTAAATACGCTAGAGAAGAAAAACAAACAAACAAAAGTACCCACATATCCCATCAGCAACACTCCTCGATGCCAACTACTATTAGTTATTTTCATAGAATACAGGCAATTTTAGTAACATTTCCCCCAAACTTCACAGTGTAACCTCAACACTCTTCACAGAGATCTTACTTGTCTCTGCCTCAGTAGAAACAGGGAAGTTCCCTTGTATGACATTTTCAGCGGTGATAGTGGCATAGACTGGCCATGTATCAGTACGAGCCCTGTCTGTAGTGCAGTATAGAGTAGAGGAATTGCATTAATTTCCCACTCCATAATGAAATACTAAGGACTAAAGATAAATATTTGAGTATCACACACATTAATATCCTTAATCTCTTGAAATGCGATATTTCTAAATGTAAAGTCTTCAGCAAGTTATGTCTAAACTTTTTTTTTCCCAACAGTATAGAAGTTTAGGATATCTGAAAAATCAAATGCAGAAAACAGCATTAAGTATTTCAAACTTTGTAAAATCTGTTATTATACATAGTAAGGAAATAAACCATGAGAAAAAGAAATAAAAAAGTGCTCATAAAAAATGTCAGATAGGAAAGGGAAAATTTAACCACTGTAAAAAAAATTAAACTAGTTCAGAAAAGAACTGGCAAAGTTCAAACTGCTGAATGTATTAACTCTATTTTCTAAATGTGAAATAAAGATATGCCCCTGCATTTATGCTAGTATTTGTCATGAAGACTATGCAGACTTCCCATGTTGTTAAAGCATGAAATACAATTGTTCATAACCCTGATTTTACATCCATTCACAGGAAACACAATCATATATTATGATTTCATTCCACATAAGACAAGATATCTCTTCTGTAAACTGCTTAATTTACTTCTACTCTAACTGTTCTCCTGAAGGACTTAAATTACTTAAAATTAATTCCACTTTGAATTAACAAATATGGTAAAGGCATAAAGTGGACAAAACAATTTAACAATATTTTTTAAAGAAGCTTGAGAAATTGCAAGTTCATACTGCAACTCTTTCCCAGCAGAGACCCTTGCAGACTGTGCAGCTATTCTGCACACTTAAAATTTCTACAGATAGATGTGTTTTAGACTTTTTAGATGAAAGCACCAAGAAGTTAAAGAGAAAGGAACAAAGTATTTTCCTGAATAACAGACCAAAACTCCTTTTCTGCTATTCTAACTCCTTATTTTAAAATGTTTGAGTAAGAAGAACTAGAAGTAGGCACTAAAAACTTGCAAAAGTACCCAAGAGTCATCAGATTACTGCATATTTAAAACAGTTAACTAAATAATAATAATTATAAAACCAAGGAAAGGAAAGCAAAGGAAACAAACAAAAATATTTGAGAATATTTCTCAAGGTATTTAATATAGCAGTTACCATAAAAACTAAGAAGAGTCCAAGAAGACCTTCTAAAGCTCAAAACAGTCCTTATATATGCAGGCTGAAGGAATGAAAGAGGAATCAATATGAAAGCACACTACCTATAATTCCTAATTTAATGGAAAGAAACTCATCTTTTCAATACTAGCACATTCTAAAATCTCTCTTGTGAAATCTGGGACACATTATAGCCCTCATCCTGCGGGGAAAAAAAAAAAAGAAAAGAAATAAAAAAGAAAAAAACACACCACCACACACCCACACCCACCACACACATATGTGCACAACTCCAAAAGGAGAATCTGCAGCTGGATGAATGAACTCTACTTTGAAAATACAACCAAGCATGCAAGCAGAAAGCTCCCTTTATTGGAAAAAAAAAAAGGAGATTAAAAAAAAGGCTTTGCTTAAGGATAAAAATATTTTCTTCAGCTATAAAACTTGATCCTACATAATCAAATGAAGTGACACTCATTTTGCCTCTRCTAGCATGACTCGATGGGAATACCTATGTCAACAAGAATCATAAATTATCATATATTCAACAGGTTTAAACACTTCTATTTTAAAATTACTATACATATTTTATTCTTCCCAAGAATATCCAAGAATCTAATAAAAAATTGTAAGTTAGGACTGCAAAACTAATCAAATTGAAAAAGGGAATAGAGTTTTGTTGAAATATGCAGCATAAAGACCAAAGCCCAATGCCTATCAAGGTTCACTGGCAAATACAGATTCATTATTCTCATATATTTGAAGTTTTTATTAGTTTACATTATAAACACGGAGGTATGGTAAACACAGTTACCATACCAAGTTGCTTTAAGTAGAATTGGACTTTAGGTATACTCATATGATTGTTTTCAATTGGTAAGAGTTGCTCCTTACCAACATCAATTAACTAACTTGTGTTATTCTGTGGGCAGAACACCTCTAAAGCAGGTATTTCAAGTGAAGGATAAGAGGGAAGTCACTAAAATGCAGCTCTTCAGATAAATCGCAAAGTCTCCTCACATGGTGTTAAAATACATGTGTATATATTTCAAAGATAACACAATCATTACGTCCGAGTCCAGATAAAGGTATAAGGAACTGTTGTCGCTAGGTTACGGAAGGAACAGAATTACAGATAACACTATCTTGGAAGAGATAGTGTACAAGTAGGAACACTTTACTAGGACAAACTCATAAATGTGGTGTATTTCTTATCTGCATGCATTAAAAAAGACTGGCACAAGGTAAATTAGCTTTCATGCTCAGCAGCACTACTACAAGCTAGGAGATCTTGCCTTGTAAAATTTTGCAAGCAAATTAATATCTTGTGGTGAACAAGAAAAGCATTAGAGGTTGGAGGCATCAAGCTGTCACTGGAGCTCACAAAAGCTAGCACAGAAACCTCCTTACTCACATGCATTTATGGTAGGGTAAAACAACTGCTTGATGAGGTGTAGTCTCCTAAGAAAATTCAGACTATTAAAAAGTTCAAAGACTTTTTTACTGCCTTACCAAGTAAGGTTTTCATAGGAAACCACTCCTACAACTCAAAATTTGACACAGTATAATTTCCTCAAGTATTTAATGCTGAATAGTAATTTTCTCATTATGCAAAAAATAGCAAAGCACACAGTATATGTACACTCAAAATGAGTGCTTGCCTTTTTCTGTCGCTGAGCCCAAGCTCAGCAAAATTTACCAAAAAAGTCTGCCATTATTAGAAAGTATTATTCCATAATACAAGCTCTAAATTTCACTAGAAAGAATCCTGTAGTTGCAAAAGTCTACATGAATGGGTATCCCAATCAAAAGGGCACTTTCTATACCTAACCAAAAGCAAGAAAAATGGAGTATGGATGCTAAGATAGCATTTGAAACCTAATAAATAATAATAATAGTAAACAACAGCTTCTGTGTAGAAAAAGAGTACTTCTCTGTTTCTAGAAAGTCAATGCTTTGTCCAAAATACTTTATGACAACAAATGCTAAATATACATGATCATAAACATCAGCTGAACTGACAAATAAATACAATACATGAGATCATCTAAAATCTAAAAAGTTATTATTCAATTCAGTGAATTAAACAGGTTATTTTGCACAAGTGTGAGGTAATCCTACAAAATGCCATACAGTTTAAATTTCTCACTACCTTATAAATAACASCAATTTTGCATGCTCAAAACTGTTTTACTTTTTATTGCATTGCTCTTTTTGAGCTGAGAGCAGAGTAACAGTTGGAAATGTCTCTGTATGTCTAGGACAGCTGCCAAGAGCTACCACAGAATAATTTAGAAGAACAAAAGGCTGCCTAGCACACAGGTAAGAGTCCTTCAATTTATGTTCAAACAGACAAAGTCTAAAAGGAAAGAGGTGAGTGATTTCAGTAAATGAAGAGGCAAGCTTTACAACTAAATGCTAGCTGAAGCTGAAAAGATCCACTGCTAGAGTCAGAAATAAAAATTCTCACTAGAAAGAATGAATGAGTCACAGAGAAGTCTCAGATCCTATGGAGCTCACTTAGGGCAATAAGCCAATAAATATTAAAATGGCCCTTCAGCAGAGCTAGAGGACCAACCAAGTGCAAGTATTTCAAACTACCTAAAAATAATAAATCTGAGCACACACATCCATGGAAATTGATAATGGTTGCACATTCACTACCCAGAAGGTTTGTGCTTTCAGGAAACAGGTAGTTAATTTGCTAATCTGACAAWCTTGGGAGTAAATCTAAGGATCTGGGAAGAAGGGAGAAATTCAGCACCTAACTTTCACGAATGGAAGACAGCCACCAATTTTCATCAATAGAAARTTTCTGGTCTGAGCATCCAAGCCCAAAGAACATTAATGAAAGGAAGAGTCAGAGCCAAACTCACTCAAAAAACAAACAAACAAACAAACAACAAAAAAAACCACAGGAGGCTTAAAAGCAAAAGGAAGTGGGGGGGGAGAGAGAAGAAGAGTTCAAATTAACTTTTCATTCTTATGTCCTTCAAAGATAAGCATGGTCCTAGCAAGACCCAAGCAAACAACGAGCTACGTAAGTTATATCCTGTGAAATCAATGTTTTCTTGTAAAGAACAAAAATTGAACATTTGAATAAATAAAAAAGGTATAAATTTATTTCAGAAATGTTTAAACAGAAGAGTTAACCTTTTACTCCTAGGCTCAGGTATCTATTTTATGGTTCTACCATCAATCAACCCACCTTACAAGCATTTTTTTTCCTTTCAAAGACCTTCAAGTACCACATACTTTCTATAAGTGATCCAGCCATGAGTTACACACACATACCAAAAAATAAAACAAAACACACACACCTGTTCCTTGTTCAAGAATTCAGTAGGAAATCATCTCYTAATACATATAGGATAAAAATCCTCATTAATAAACACAATTTTTACATGATTGAATACAAGTTAAATTCTTGAAAGGAACATACAAGGGCAAGGTTCCTTKCCAGTAGCCAAGAACACAGATAGGGCACCTTTATTGCCACTGCTATCAAAACTGGCTGA
Source organism: Eudromia elegans (assembly GCA_003342815.1). Taxonomy (NCBI): domain Eukaryota; kingdom Metazoa; phylum Chordata; class Aves; order Tinamiformes; family Tinamidae; genus Eudromia; species Eudromia elegans. The sequence continues at coordinate 2,071,630 of PTEX01000141.1, read as the reverse complement.
ACTTGGATATACAGATGCAAATTCAGTTTTGACGATTATCACAACAAAACCAGCAAGATTAATTCACCATTTAATAATGTTCAATGAAAACTGACAATAATAAAGGTCTGCTCAGCAGTCATTGTGCTAACTTATTTGTAATCCTATTATTGTGCTCTTTAAATTCCTGAACAGTTGAAAAGGGTATTACAGAGGAAAAACAGCTTAACAAACCAAACAAAGCAACACTCGCTCACTCACTCTTCCCTCCTTCCCACCAAAGAGAACCTCCTGGATGCTTGGGTGCTATTCTGGGCTTTTGTGCTACTCTATGGAGCAACTTTCAGCAAATCACTTACCAGCCTCGGTTTCTTGGGGCGGCTGTTTACAGTCACTCTCTTCTATAAAAAGTTCAGTCATCCACAGACTCAATGCACAAAAAACACCTACTGTTTACTACTACTAAAACAAGATGGTTAGGTAAGAGACAGTTAAAATACATGACAAATGTTTCTTTTTTTTCCAAAATTTTTATATCTGTGTTCTTCCACCAACTACCTCTCCTTTTAGGGAAGTAAAGTTATGTTACAGATGATGCAGAGAGAAGTTAATAGCTGCTGATTCACTATGTTATGCTGACAAGGCATGAACAAGCATTTTCATGTTTTTTTCTTCATCTTTACTTCAAAAAGACTTTAAAGGAGCAAAGTGATTAAAACTAATAAAAAGCAACACTAGTTCATAAAAGCAATACTTTCTCCTCTTAAAAAAAGACTCATCTTCAGATGATCATATTCATAACTGAAACTCTAAATTGTACTCTTCTGTTATTAGTCTAAACACCTGGATGGCAATGATATTGCTCACAGTTTAATTAAATAAACTTTCAAAAAAACCATGTTGTGCTTCTATAACATATTCTTACCACAGCACTTAGACTCTTGTCAAGTCATAAGTGAGAGGAGAAACAAAACAAAAAATCCACAGACCATAAAGGAGTGAATAAGTCCAGCAAGTCACAGGTCTGCACTGAGATCCTTAATTCCTTTTCCAGGTGCTATGCCTTAAAAAATATTAAGGTTTGCCAATTATATGAGCAAGGAAAGAAAAAAAATGATAACATTTCTAGTAGTGCGAAGACTCCAGAAGATGAATTGTAAAAAAAGAAAAAAAAAAAAGATTTTAAGATTACATCAACACAGAAACACAGAAATCATTCACAGAGTGAACAGTTGTGAACTGTTTGCTGGCAACATGATATAGTGTATATCAAACCCAGAAGAATACATTTTTTTCCACTTTATCCTCATCTCAGAGGTAAATTATCATAACATAAAGTATGCATAAATAATGCCTACTGTCTACTCTTACCTTTGCTTAAAGGGCAAATATCTTTGCATTTATACCTACATAATCTACTCCTTGGCACAGTTAAAGTAGCCACATGAATTATTTTGTTTTACTGGGCGTCAGAACTCATTCACAAGTATCTATGTTAAAATATTTACTAAGAACGGTAAGTTAACTGAACACTAGGTTAACTGTACTTCTAATGGATTTTAGCCAAACTTAGGAAAAAAAAACAAAAAAAAARAAACAACTTGAAAGAACTGAGAAGCAAATAAATCAGCAAGTGAATGAAAATACTTGTCAAAGAATGACCTCCATAATATTTATAGTATTAGCTTGGTAACTCCTCTGATTTGTTTTGAAAACAGTTTTTCCCTGTAGCATATAAAAACAAAACATAATTCCAATAATATTTCATAAACAAATTAAAAGAAAAATACTTTGGAAGCATTACTACAAAAACAAAAAAGCCCACATATCTTTGATCAGAATATAAGGAGAAAAATAAAGATGCAAAAGAGCCAACATCAAAGAGAGTTTTGTTTTGTAAACATCTCTACCAAATCACGCAAATTTTCAGTTTTCCCATCAGGAAACTGTATACTATTTGCTATCTCTCCCACTCTTTTGAATGCCATAGCTTTAAAAACCAAAATGTACAGAAGTATTTTTGGTATGGGACTGTACTAAATATCTAGATTAAAGAAAAGTACAAGAAGGAACAGCAAAAGTTATTTACTTATCTATTAGCCGACAGGCCAAAAGTAGAGTCCAGCCAAACTCCTACAACCATCATCTTGAGAGTTAATGTACTAATGGACAAACACATTCTCTCAACATAATTCTAAAGAGTACTTGAATATTCTTGAAGATCTGTGCTCTCATCTTAAGTTGTTTTGGCTACCTCTTCTAACTTTGGAAACATTAGTGAAGTACATTGGACAATTTGCCCCTCTTTTTAAAGCCTCCGTAGCAAAACAATCAGTTGAACTTTATTCTGACCTGCTAAGTCACATTTAGACCAATTACTCCTTGTTAAGATTTCCTCTTCAAATTACTCAAAGAACAAACCTTTCTTCCACTCTAAAAAAAAAAAAGAGTAAGTTTTAACTTGAAGAAAAAAAAAAAAACAAAAACACACAAAAAACCACAGAATATTGTTGGAAATGAAAAAACTTTGTGATAAAGCTTATGATTCATCACAGCCAAATGAGCTTTTCTGTGATTCTCTCCCCTCCAAAGTGTTAACCTTAGAGTTGGAGAGAAGGCGAGAGCTGCAGGGGGTCTTAAAGTATTATCAGCACTTATGTCCAGCTAGGCTGAAGCACACAACTTAATAGCTGCTTCAAGCAATTATTTCGTTTTTGCTCACTTGAAATTTTGTCTCTTTAAACTACAGCTTAGCTTAAGGCTCCATATAAGCAGTACTTGCACTATAAAGCTATATACTGTGTAGAATTTCTCAGTTCCTAAAACTTCCTCACGAACCTTTTAGCAGTAAAATTCTAAAGGAACTACTAAAATGCCACGCTCGGACATCCACTGATTTTTTGACCAGCCTACCATGCCTTCCTCTTATACCAAGATGTCCAGGGCAGTGAGAAAAACAGGTCTGTGATAACCAGGAAACCTACAAGGAATTTATTAGAGTATGTTTCAGTTCATAAAGGAAAAAAAAAAAAAAAAAGGAAAAATAAATAAATATTCTTGACTTAGCATTGACCTATGTTTTAGAAAAAGCTAACCAGGACTCATATAACTCATGTATGAAGCAAACTCTTCTGCTCCCAAGGATACTGTAGTCTATGTCCAAAGGTAATGCCACATCTAAATAAACACAAAGAGAGTATCTTCTAATATTAGACAATTATAATAACAAAAAGCAATGATTAAAGTTCTTCACAGTTACAATCAACCACATGTATTCTGGATTTTATTAATGTAAGATTATTATTGTTCAAAATATCTTCAGCCTAAGGATTTTAGAACTCACTAAGCAAACAAACATTACACCAAGACCTAGAACATTTTGAGTATAAAATACCCAATTTATACTCAATTATATATAGATATATACACACAGACAAAAACACTTTCTCAATACGAAACCATATTAGACACAATCTGAACTTCTATATTGGCATTTCAGAAAAGTTCTTGCTAAAGCAGATTTCCCAAACTCCTCRCTTACTTTAATTTTGTTCACTAGATAGTCTCAGAGCAGAGGGAAACAAAGCAAACAAAAAAAAAAAAAAGGGGGGGGGGGGAGGATTCTCTGGCATGAAATTACACTAGTAAGTGTAACCCTAAAGAACATCTAAAGGGGTAGCTCTGGCGATTGAGATCTTCAAATCTGAACTTGTAGCAAAGCCTTCCAAAACACTTACAATGTAGATATTCTGTTTTCAGGAAATAACTGTTTTTGTCTGCAAACCTGCCATTTTGGTGTCTTTCTACTCACTATTTACACACACAGCTTTACTCACAAATAAAAGGCGTACAAGAAAAGCTATGCTGCTTAAATCACCTTTAAAGTTAAGCATACAAGTGACATAATAAAACTTGGATCACCTTAGCAGCTTTATCTTGAACTCACTATGCCTGGTAGGTTGGTTCTCAGTTGTTTTCTCTTCAGTATGGTGCATTATTTTGAGGTAAAAGCCTGTATTACCAACGTATTCATTGGGCTGCCCAACCATAATTTACAGGATTTCTTCCTATGTTATTACAACTCCACCGCTACAGGSAAACATTTTTTCAGGCACCTTTCTGATGTGCCTTAAATTAAGTTTAAAAAGCGTTACTGTATAATCATATGCATGCCACGTTTATACATTATCTTTGACAGTTGCTGTGGTTGCTTTTTTATTACTACATATTCAACACGTGTTTTAGAGGTCCTGGTTGCGCATGAATTTACGACGACTGTGACATTAACACGCTCGAAACGAAGAACGCGAACGTAATATGACAGAAAAGCAGGTGACGATTCCGCCACAGTTACTTCATTTCCCACACGCCCCGGAGCGTGCCAGGGATTTCACCGCACGGAACGGGACGGACGGGATTTGTACCTTTGTTTACGGCCTAAAAACGAGTCTGTCCCGGCTCCCACAGCGGGCAGCGCGCGGGGGGGAGGCACCTGGAGCGCGAACGCGGGCGGCGGGAGGGCGAGGCCGCCGCGCGGTGCCCGGCGCTGGCAGGAGGCCACGGCCGCCGCCCGGGGTCCCGCCGCGGGACGCACCACTGCGCGGGGCGCGGGGGGATCCAAGGGGACACTCAGTGGCATCGCCCGTGTAAACATGCCTGAGCTCCCCCCGCCTTCGCCAGAATGGTGCTGCCCTGTCCTCCCCTCCGCCCCAGMCCAACGGCCCGCGCCAACGGGCGCCGGGCGCCGCGCGCCGCTCACCTCCGCGCCTCCCGCCGCGCGGGCACCGGGGCGGCGTCGGCCGCCTTCCTCCTGCCCCTCTTCCTCCTCCTCCTCCCGTTCCCGCAGCCCTTACTGCTCCGGCCCCGGCGGCTACGGCCCGACTGCGGTGCGGCCGGTCAGGTGACTCCCGACAACATTGCCCACCGCACCGCCCCACCTCTTGCCGCTCCTCCCCCCCGCCCCGCGCACGCTCATTGGGCGCCGCGATCCCCGCCGACGCGCAGTTGCTCACTGCGCCTGCGCGCTCTCGAGCGCTCCCCCCAACCAAGTGCGGCCGTTGGCGGTCGTTGAGGAGGATGGGGGCGCTTGTCCTGCGCTGGGGGAGCCACCTCAGTATATGCTTCGCTTACGTGCTGATCAGCCCCTAGAGCGCTCGCTGATGGCCTGTGCTGTGCCTAAAGGGGACTGAGCGTCTGGAAGCGACCCCTCTGGGAGACCCTTCCTAGTTTTGGGTCTGCGGTGTCAAGCTGTTATCAAGCTCTGTGCTATGTAGGAGGAGATAAGATGGCGAGTAAGGCCAAAAAAAAAAAAAAAAAAACCAAACCCTTGGAGCAAGCTGGCATGAAGAGATAGCCCTCGGCTTGCAACGACAAATCTAATGGTGGAGCTGGAAACTTTTGTGTTGTCTGCGTTATCTGCATTATCACTGTTGCCCTTTTGAAAGGCAAACTCGGATGCTTGGGGCTATGCGGGCATAGCTTTCCTCCTGGCAATCCTGCAGCTTTTGGGTCTTGCCTTGTGTATGTGTGCAATGTCACGTACCTGTGCAAGTTTGGTCTAAGCTATTGTAGGGATGTCTTTAAAAAGCGCTGGCTTGTTCCCTTCTGCAGGACTGGAGAACTTTCTGGACTTTGTTAGGTACTTGTCGCCTACTCCTGGGCAACTTGGAAGAGATGGAAGTGCTTTCGTGCAGCTACAGATAGCAAGAAGACAGGATAGCTGCTTCYCTCCCATATCGTCCTGAATGGAAATGCAAAGCAAGACATACTGCTCTGGTGTTCCCAAGAGATGAAAAAGTGGGGGAAAAAAGTCTSTGTTACAGATTAAAACCAGGCGAATTCAGTGTTGGATAGACCAGAAGTGAATGAATTCTGTGAAGTCTGTTTATTCAAAGGTGCTGAGGGCACGACCCTTCCAGAAGCTGAATATCATTATTCAAGCATTAACGATGGTAGTTGTGAATAATGCTGCCAGGCACCATCAATTTGGTGTTTAGAATTCAACAACATTGTAAATATAGAACAACCCAAGCGCAGAGAAATTCTACACTTCATTTTAGTTCTTATGCACATCTAGAATGATAAATCTAATGAAATTCTTTTCTTTATTTCCAATGTTCAGGATAGGTAGAAATTAAAATGCTGAAATGTTTGAGGGATCTACCATTGATTCAGCCACAAGCAGTGAACTAAGAAGCCCTTGCACATAGAACAGTTTCATTTTCACTGCAAATTAGAAAGGAATTTTTTGATATCTTAATAGATCTTCTATCAGATTAAAACTCAGAAAGGAAATCCCWGCTTGTTTATTGAATCGTCTGTTAGTTTAAGAGAGAGTTATGAATGGGATTTTTTTTTGGGGGGGGAGACAGGTAGTGGCTGCCTTTCATCAGGCAAGCTTCACTGGACCAAGTCCTTCAGTCCTTCAAGTCCTCTAAGTCCTTCAGTCTAGCTTSTGTAAAGTATACTATGTCCATATTTCTTTGTTTCCATTTCTTTAACTAGACATCTTCATTTTCACCCAAAATGAGAGTGACAAGCTAATGCACTATAAAAGCAGATTTGCAACCAAAGTAGCAATTCCTGAGCACTTACTCAAKGGTTCTTGCTTTCTCCAGGACACGAAAATTCACAATACGTAGGCTATAGATTGCGCATGAAAATGGAGACGTCTGTATCGTAAAACCATCTCTCCTCAAGCAACATTCAAAGTAGGTATCAGTGCCTCACCTAGGTTTGTGCCAGGTGGAAGTCAGTCTTTTTTCATTTTTATTAAGACCTGCTATGGACTTGACACATTTATCCATCTTTTCAACAGTGAGGCACCTTTCATTGGCTTTACACACTGCTGAATTCTTCAAGAACCTTCAATATGGGCTTGTATGGCTGCATACTAGCTGCCTTTTGTCCCTGACAATCATACAGAATACATAAAAGCAGTGTGGATAAAGTCAGTAATCTTGACTGTGTTGGTTATAAAAAAAGGTTTAGTGATGTTTTATCTACAAGGCCTACACTAATCAGGATTGTATRCCCATATGATCATCCATGCTAAGCACCGTGAAAAAACCCATATGCCACATTTGAACTGATGAGCCAAAGGAGGGTATCAAGTCAAGAGAGATGTTGAAAGAACATAAAGGACACAGTGGTGTAAAGTGAGAAAACAAGGAATGGAAAATATCTGTTGACTTAGTAACAAATTTGAATCTTCAGTTAGTAATATAAAATTGTGATATCACTTTATTTTATAAATGATGATCATTGTGARCAGTCTTAGAAAGAAGTATGATGCTTTTCATAWATGAAAAATATTTCCTTAGAAGGAAGAGTTGCCTTATAGTCTCCATTCACTTAATTTTGCATGGATTTCCTCTGTTGTATTTGTCCATGTGTATTTCTACTAAAAGGAAATGTTATCTCCATTACTTTATAAATTAAAATAATATGTCTTTAGCAGTTCTTTTCAAATGTAGCTATTATGATTTCTCTGTTGATATAACTCCCCTATTTTGAGTAAGAAATCATTGATGGCCCAGGTTTAMAACTGTATCTTTAAATGAGCRTGTGGAAGGTTTGTAATCTCATGAACGGTTTTGCAAAGTCACATGTAATGAGGGGAAGGAGCAGCTCTCTCCGCCCCTCTTATGGAGAGTGTACTGTGCAAAAATGTGGGGCTCTCAGTTTTGAGAAGAGCTGATAGCGACTTTCCTTTTGTGACTGGAAACTGTTCTCCACTTTACTACCTAAAGTTTCATCTCAAAATAACATATCAGTTTGTCAGCAAATAAATTTGTGAAACAATTATTTGATATTATTGTCTCAAGAGTATCTTTTTTTGCTTGAGATTGGATACTGCCAGTTCCATTTTTAGTATATACTTTGGATCTTAAGTTTTTACAGTTGCTCCTTGTATTTTCAGGGACATATAGCTCTCATATCCCTGCACGTATTGGTAATTTTCAATACTCAAATACTCTAGACAAGCATAAAGCAGCTTTAGAAAGACTGTTTAAGTCATAAAATACAAGTTGCAGAAATACTTGTTCTCAAATTTTAAGCCTAAGAAAAAATTTAAGTACCTGCCATTAGTCCAAGAGTTTTTTGTTGTTGTTTTGTTTTGTTTTCTGTAATATTGCACTTAAGATTCTAGTGAGGGAACAGAATGGGAAGAAACTAATCAAAAAAAAAAAGGAACTCTTTGGCTTGAAAATTGGCTACCAAATCTTGGACTGCACCCATCAAGGAGGGATCTTTGTCTCCTGTTCTCAGTCCAGAGGATGATGCAATGCTGCCTTCCCACACAATAGAGAATGAAATTATGATGTTCACTCACAGTCGGACTGAAGAACTGAATATGTACTTTCCTTGTTGAAATTAGACACAACTGGAGAGAGGAAAAATAATTTTTAAAAAAGCCCTTTTTTTTTTCTTTTCCTAAAAAGGAGAAGTAAAGGCAGAAAAAAAAATTGTGAGCTAAGCTGCAAAATAAGGAAGCAGATCTTCCTGCATATAAGGAATGGATGGCTTAAAGATTAAACAATATATAAATTGAGATGATTACTTAGAAGAAAACAAAGAATAAAGTCCCATTTTTTTTTGGCAGCAGATTTTTTTTTTTTTCTGATAGGCTGAAGGCATTAGTGGTCTTATAAAGGCCATAATATAATGTGCTCGTGTTTCCCTGGCTATACCTATCTCTTTGCTAGAATCRTTTACAGCCTCTGGCACAGTGTATGCTCCAGCTTCAGCTAGTGGCGAGATGGCCCTGAGTTCTGGCTAAGATGGAAGTGGTACAGTCTTGAGAGGTTATTTGGGTTGGATACTGGCACAGCCTGAAATCAGGAATGTTGCAGGACATCTTTAATGCTGTTTTTTATTTTCTCTGCTCTTGCCCTCGGTTMCCGTGCTGAACCTTAATTCATAACACTGAAGCCTGGCTAGTTCTCCAGAAGTTAATTGCAACATATCCCAACTCTGAAGGTGAGATTCATCCCATCTATCGTGAGCCATCTAAATTTTAGCTGTCTCGTCTAAGCTACTTATTGAGGCTCTTCTGCAGTCCAAAGAACCAGATAGGCATCACCACAGGGTAATTTTCCCCTTCCGATGATAAGAGGGCGAGACAGGAGTGATGAAACACATTTGGCAGATGCCTGTCTCCCTCCTTACCTTAGGAACATAGGTAATTAGGTTAGACTAGATGCATAACTTGCAGAGGACTACAAGTGAATCTCTGCCTCCSTATGTACTCTACGGGGTTCTAGGATAGAAGCATCAGTAAGAAAGTAAAGTTGCAGAAAAAAATGCACATCTTCGAGGTCCAACTCCTACCCTTTGCAAAGGAACCTGCAGTTTTTGAGGCTGAGCAGGATCCTTCCTTCAATGCCTAAAGAGGGTTTCTGTCTGCCCCGTTGCCTACCCTGTACCGGATTGCACAGGCATAATGAGCCCAGTGTTTCTGTCCCCAGCCAAATGAAGAGGTGGATCATGTATGGAAGAGCAGTGTAGCTGGCATAGTGGTGTCCTGGACTCACCAGTTTTACGTGCACAGGTTGAATGTGCCACATATGCTCAGCAGGTTGAGGCTTTCTGGAAGCCTGCTCATGCTATGATAGTATGAGCATGGTAAATCTGCGAATGTGCAGCAGTTTCCCCAGAGCAGCAGATTTTCTGTGCATATGTACTGCTGCTGAATTGCCTGTGTGCAAAGCAGGTGTGTGTGATGGCAGATAGAGGAAAAAGTCACGACTGGAACAGGGTTGTCCATGCTGGCATGGTTAAGACCTGCTTCTGTGTATTCCTGCGCTTGTCAACACTAGGAGGTTGCCAGGAAAGCCTTTTGGGTAACTGCTACCCTCCATTCCTGGCCCAGAGGCTGAGGATCTTACAGTGTGCAAATCCTTGTCAAATATGACTTCTGATACATACAAGCTAATCTTATGTGAATGAATGAGAAATGAGAAAACAAAGCAGTCCCTTATGTGAACTTGCAAACACAGAAGACATTTCTAAATCTATACTTGGTTTACATTTTATGACTGTAAATCTGTTTGTCAGGTAGCTATTATAGTATGGAGTGTATTTAGAGGTGACTAAAAACTTTGGATATAGCTATGTCCATATGTGCAGACTGAAAAGCTGACTCTTAGAGTCTTAAAAAATTTAGAAAATTTTTGAAGATTTTTCCCCTCATATTTTACTCTTAAGTATGTAAACAAAGAAGCACAGTAAATTTATTTCCATCTTGCCTTTTGCTGTGTTTGTGTGGTACTGAACTGCTATATCACAAGAAAAAATTTAAGTTCCCCATTCACTAAAAAAAAAAAAATAAAAGGGAGAGGAAAAAATGTCTGTCATCTAAAAGTACATACTATTCTATTAGACCCATACTATTCTATTAGACTGTCCTTTAAAAATGCAATTATAAAAATGATTATCTTAAGAAGTTACTTTGGTCCAAATTCTCATCTTAAATTGAAAAGTGGCCTCTCACTTAAAACTGATACTTTTCAGATACGATTTTAAAATACAGCAACCTTAGGATAAACAGTAATATTTCCATTGGAAGAATTTGGATTTTGTTCTTAGAATTTTGCATCAAAAGAATGAGATTTTTTTGAGAAGGTGAAACATATGTAAACAATAGGAAGAAATGAGAAACATGAAAAAAGTATCTAGGTAGATTTTTTAGGAAAATAAGAAAAAATAAGAGATAGGCTGAGGGAGACATATAAAAAAATTAAGGCATGAGAACTGCAGCAYGGCAACGAAAAAGACCTACCAGGGTACTTAGCTTGAAATAGAAAAACAATTGATATATTCCTGGAAAATAGTTTTGCTTTCCTGGAAACCTTGAGACGACCTGGTGATGGCTGTAATTTTGTCTAACAGAAATGCTTGATCAGAGGGATCTACAAAAACACCAGGTATTTTCAGGAGGTGAGGAGGAATTACTGTAGTCAGATCTCCAGACCCTGCATTAYCACAGTTGCTGTTTGAAACCTGGGAGGAAACTTGGGTGCATGTGAGAAAGCCAGTGTGTCTCTTGCTGAGTGTTTTCAGTCTCAAGTAATGCTGTGGGATAGAAACTTTTAGGTGAATTAGTTCGGTGCAGTAGAAAACCACTACGCCTGAAACCAGCTTATTTCTCAGCCTGCTGCAGCTCTGCAAACAGATTCATGGAGGTGCCAGGGGTTTSGGTGGGTGGAGGGAGTCCTGCTGGGTGAAAGACCCTGTGCTGGGGCCAATGGAGTTCATTCACTCTCTCTAAAGCTACCATACCATCCTGTGTGAGTGTTCCCTATGAGAAGAGGGCGAGGGAAGGGGTATCATTATCTCTCAAAAAAAATGTGCTTTATGGTAAAGAAGTGCCCGTCTCTTGTCTTGAACGTAGAATGTAATCTAATGCAACTCTCCTGAAGGAATTTGGATCTCTGGGTGGCCCCTTCACACAGCATAGACCCTAGTGTAGGTGGGACTAAGAGCTGGCAGTGCTCCTGGCAATTCTTCTCATGTGTGACAGGTTTGGGGCTTTTTTGGTTGTTTTTAGTCTAAGCTGCTGTAACTGAAGGCTGCTCATCAGTACTGCATTATCATCAGGGATATCTGGATTACTGCTTTGTACTGCTTTTCTAGTAAAATGTAGCATACACACCTCCCCCGGATGAAAACTTAGGGAATGGTCGTCATATCCATGGAAAGAGGTACCCTGAGTTCTCTGAAATGATGCAAGTGATTGCGACTGAGGCCCTTGAAAGTAGCGCAGAAGTGTTTTGTCTCTCATACCCTTGCGGCTTCATAAATCTCTACAATACTTGAAACAGATTAAAGTTTTGGAAAGATTCCCTARGAACTGTAGTCATACCCCTCAGAGGAGAAGGATGTTGAGTCATCGTGAAGAAAGGAAGAATAGCTGAATGTTTTTTCTATTACAATCATTGCAGAGGTCAGATGCAACCAAGACAGACAGATGAACAACAAAAACAATGGTTAAATGATTCAAAAGGGTATTTTTTTCTGGCATTAGACCCATTTCAAGGACTTGGAAAGAAAATGGGGAAATGAATTAGCACTCCAGTGTATCTAAACATATGTACCTTTTGAGTCCAATACCTAAAGAGCAATTAATGTTAAAGTGTTTGACTGGAAACTTTTTGAAAGTCTTCAATGTAGGTTTTCTGAAGGTTATTGTAAATATATCAGCATCAGAAAGGTGAATAATCAAGTTGTATTTACTTTTAGGGAGCTCTTGACCATGGCAAAAAGCCTAGGTAGCATAATCCTTTGCAATATGGTGTTCTTGAAACATCAATATGTGTATTACCAAAAAAAAAAATCAAGCTACTGTTATGTTTATGTRGTGCTTCATTGCAGTCACCGCTTGCCTTTTTGCACAGGATGACTGTAAAAGCAAATGATATGTTTGAAGACCAAGCTGSGACTGGAAAGAATACCATTTTGGAAAGAATATCATACATTCAAAAACTTGGCTTGGTTTTAATCTCACAACATAAGGTGCTTTTTGTAAACTATTACTTTTATATTGATCACACAATGGTTTGCCAGAGAGGGAATCTAACTCCTCCACATACTACTGCTGTTATTAGCTTTCTGAAAAGAGGATTTGCTTTTCCAAGAGTTGTACATTTTCCCATTTGTCATAACAGAGGAAAAGTTGATTCAGTGCCTGCTTCTGTTTAGAAGGGCAAATTAAATGCCCCACAACAGAAGCTGCTCRGTTCCTGCTCCTGATAAACCACGTTGGATTCTCGCTTGAGAAACCGGAGCAGTTACCAGTTTACGTGTCCCCGGGGTGCTCGGGGGAGAGAAGGGAGCCAGCCTTAGCCCATGTGCTCTGTCTATCTGGATTTCCTGCTGCTTGCCAAGCATTGGCCACTTGGTTTGTGGTTCGCTTGGGTGTGACTGCAAGCTGTGGTGAGTCACGGTCTCAGCGCGCAGCTAGCTCACACCGAAAGGAAAAGGAGGCCCAATTTTAACTCCACTTTTAGTTTTACCTCTAACTTCTGTGAAAGTCACTGAGCGCCCAGAGCTTGAAAAGGTAACCCTATGGACAAAGAAAGAGAAGGAAGTATCATCAGCAGCATAGGAAAAGAGAAATAAACCTGCTAGTCTCAAAACCAGAACATTAGACAATGCAGAGAGTAGCAGTCCTGTCTTTTCAGAGGATGGGAGATGCTGAGAACAGCAAGTTTACGATCAGCAAGTGTACCTACAAACCTGGAATTTGTTGCAGAAATGATGGGACAGATTGTAAAGCCTCATTTCCTGACAACTTGATAGTGTTTTGTCTTATGTATTGCCTCGGATGCAATACTCTGCTTGATAACTTCCTATTTTTCCTGCTTTTCCTYTCCCTTCTTTGGGCAGTTGAAGATCCATGCCTGGGAAGGCTGGAACTGCTGGCACGAGAGGAGAAACACAAAGCTTTTTTCCAGAAATCTTTCAGAGTTGGCATCTTAAACTGGAATGGAGGAGCTTCTTGAAGCCGCTTTCACTGACAACTTGTCTCAGAACGCGGTTTCTTTTCCTCTTTTCCTCTTTTCCTCTTTTCCTCTTTTCCTCTTTTCCTCTTTCCCTTCACTGGGATGAAGAGTGGAGCTGAAATTGGCCAAGCTGCCTGTTCAGGAGCTAAGCTAACAGATTTACTCAGCAAAAATCTCTTGTGCTCTTCCTGCTGCTTTCTGGTGATTGCAACACTTTCTGAGACATGTTCTTTCCCAGGYAAATGTGTAAAAATTGCCCTTGACAACAGTTGATCTTGGGTGTTTCCCATGCAGAGCTTACCTAGCCTAGGAGCTTTTCAAACCACTCTGCAAAAACACCAGAAAAAGTGTTACTCATACGCCCTGGCCCACACAGCAACCTCCTGCTGCCTTTTGCCAGGCTGACTATACAAACTGCTCACATGAAAAGTGCAGGCTTAAGCACAGCCCTGAAAAGTAGTGTCTGTGTGTTTTGGTGACACCTCCTAGGGCGTATCTTGSATCTTCCTGAGATGACAGCACAGCCCCTGTCCTACAGCAATTCAAAGACCTTTCATTTAGGGCTTGCAAGTTGCTTGCAYGGCCGATAATCCCCGGAGTATGTTGTGCATATTGCCTGCTCYTCTTTACATCCTTCCACCTAAGAGTGATTTGGAAACGTTGAGGTGCCAGGGTTGAGGTGGAGCTTTACAAGTCACACACGACCTGTTTAAATTCCTGTGCGCAGCCACGGCGSAACAGTCGTGTTTGGTGCTGATAAGACAGCAGCTTGCAGTTCTCAGTGCTTGTTCACGTGCATTCCCGCCATGCGAAAGCAAGTTATGCCTTACACTTTACTACAAATATTGTAAGCCAGAAATTGTTGCAATTGTGTCATGTGAAGTCCCGCTCAAAAAAAGAGCAAGATGCTAAGGTTCTGATTAAAATRTTTATGAATCACCACACACACACGCACAAAAGTGGCAGTGCCTGTCACATTTAGTGCAAGATCTCAGAAAAAGGGTAGAACATCCTGAAATGTGGTGGGTAGTGACAGTGTTGTGTGGTGATTACTATGTGGCATCATGAGATCTGTTATTCTGCGTGTTGCTTTCAGGCAGAGACACCTAGCAGAAACGGCAGACGCTGAAGTCTGACAAACTTCTAGAAGAAATCCTAAAAATATTAGTTAAAGTAACAAAGGCACGCAATTTTTTTTCTATACGAAGTAGAATATCATTTAGCTGTTTTTCTGTGAACTTAATAAATACATGCAGAAATTGTGTGTAGATGTATAAGAGTTACTATTGCCTTATAATAGATTATAGGGCATAGGTGAGAATGAATAGTCAGGAGTTAAAACGTTGGTGGAACAAAGTAGTAAATTTAAAAGAATAATTCAGGAATGGAAGTGAGCAGCCGTTCCAGCTGAGAACTTAAGATTTGGAATTTGAATTTATATCAATTATTATATAAATGTTAGCTATCACATGTAGCTAATGTTTGTGCAAAATTAGGCAACTAAGTACTCAGAGAGTAAAACGGAATATATTAAACACTGAGTCCCTCATTTGATAAGACATTTAACAGAGTACATATCATTAAGCAGAAAAGTGCTCGCAGTAAGATCTGAATTGCCAAGCATTTAAAAATCCATTCAAAATGTGTCCCATTATGTTTTATATCAGGAAATATCAGAACTTTTTTTTTTTCTTCCCCAGCTGAGCCTATCTGAGGCTTCTGAGCCTGTGCATCACAAAAGTCATTCAAACCAGCTGGAATGTAACGTGATGCACAGATAAAATACAGTTTGAAGTTCTACCAGTTCCGTTCAGTTCAGTTTCTTCATTGTGCAAATCTTGCCACACCAAATGAAATCAGTCACATTTCACCGTAATCATTTTCATTCGGACTGTTCCTCTGGGCTGTTCGTCTACCAGCAAGAAATTTGTAACTGTTTCTGTGTTGTTGGCAACTGGATTTGTAAGACGTGATGACTAGGCTTCCCAACGCCTATTAATTCAGAAGTACTCTGTCATTATCAATATCTGCTATTGCATAAGGTGGGAAATATTATACAATAACCACTTATACGTTGGTAGAAACTTCTCAAATACACATTGCGTTGTAATTTTGTGTTGAAAGTACTCACTTCCAACAATTTATTGTGTTGAACATGCACAGTGCCAGAGGAGTCTTATTTTTGTCAGAACATGAACAGCTTGCTTGTTTTTCCTCATTTGCCAATTGCAGTGGAAGTGATGCAGCACAAAAAAAAGTGCTGACTGAAGATTCAGTTGTATTTTCTAGGCACTCTCTAGTTTCAAAATAACGTGATAGATTATCACAACTGCTGCAGTAGCCTGGATTCAATTGATGCCCAGTTTTAATGCTGATAGTACTTATAAGAATAGAGGAATCTACCTTAAATAATGCCTCTGAAGTCACTTCAAATTGAGTATTAAATTTTAAATGTTTAGATTTTTATACAGGTTTGTGATGATATTCCTTAAACCATGTCGTTTCTTAACGCTTATATAAGGATTAATATTTTGTCTTATTGAGCAGCCATCAGTACTGCAGACAACTATAATTTACTCGTGTAAGGAAATGATCACAAGGCTGTGTATTAATATGTACTGGTGCAAGGTGGCACAACTCTGCTGCTATTAAAAATATAAGAAAACCCAAAATGATCTGGCGCTAGAAATGATGATAAAGAAAGATGATGATGCTTTCTGACAAACAGAGGCTGCCCTAAAGGCCTTCAGTTACTCATATGCTGAAATAGAGTCCACACAGGCAGCCAGGTAGATTGATACTTGTGGAGTTTTGCAGCAGTTTATATAGATGAGCCTTGAGTGAATCTAATGTTCTGAGTATCTGAGGAAGCATCACTATTTTATCTGGATTTTATGCACCCAGGTAAATTCTGTCCTAAGGTTAGATAAGGTAGATAAAAAGTGAGTCTACTTCTAAATAAATATCAAAGACATTTACAAAAAAAATGCTGAAAATTTAAAGAACTACATTCTGTTTGCAAGCATTGTTCTTCAGTGTTTATGCTGGAGAGTTAGAAGATGTAAAATATTAACCAAAGGTAACTTTACAAATCAAATAGCTAATGTTTCATAAAAACATTACACCTGGTATAACATTAAAAACTTTTGCAGTTGTGAACTGGTGATAGAATAGAAGAATTGCAAATACTAGACTGTGGGAGGCATCTTGAAATATATAAAACTATACCTAGGCTTATAACTATATCTTTACATCTAAAACTTGAACCTACTTAAATTCAAAATATCCTGATCTTGAGCACGGCTAAATTTCCTCTGTGCTCCCCTGTTTGACCTGAGCATAACCGGGGTTCTGCTTCATACTAGCCAGGACCTGAATATGTTGGGGCCTGATCCCTGCTTAAATTCTCATCCTAAGTTTCCAGGTTCCAGAGCGCTGAATAGCTCTTCTAACATACGCAGACTAGCAGATACTAGTAGACCCCGTCTTATGGTTACAGACAAGACTCAACATTTTTAAAAGTGCAGGACTTTCTTTTTTGTTTGCCTAATTGGTTGGTTGATTTTTTTTTTTCTTTCAGCACAGACACACCAAGAGAAGACACAACCAGTCATGGTGATATACATAGCATTCCGGTGGTTAGAAATACTCTCTCAAGAAGTATCTCCTGTCTTCCAGGAAAATACCCTAGTCTCCAAGCCAAGGTGGGAGTGTTTTCTACCTCTTCCCTTGAAATCGGATCCCTGGGTGTAGGAGAGAATGTGATAGGGGAAGAAAAAAAGCAAATGAAGCATTTGACTGTGGTGTTGTGACTGGGGCACCTAGCTGGAGACTGAAAGTACCCGAACTTTTATTTTGAAACTGTGAATTATATGAAAAAGTTTGTGCATAAAATCTGAGGTGCCCCCATGTCCAAGCTCCGTGTCTCTGTTTCCTGTTTGCTCTTGCGCTGGCTCACAGGTGTTCCAAAAGTCGCTGTACAAGGACCCACCTGTGACATGAGAGGATCGCAAGAGGGATTTTCCATCCACATGTAAACTTTAACCTATTTTTTGGTGATGGAGACATTCTCCTGAGACATCACAGGACTTTCTAATTGTTTCCTCTGAGTACCTTTGAACTGTTTTATATAGAGAGAGACATAGAAATTAGTAAAGAGTCAAGGATAAAAGCTGTGCAATCAATACTTTTCAGAAAATCTTGCTTCATTAGTTCGCAGGACAATAGTCTCTGTTGTTCAAATCACTCCTCTGTTTTTAAGCAACATAAGCACGTCAGGATTTCATTTTAATCCATGTTTAATCCATTGTTTTAAGCTTGTAATTGATGGCTTATAAAGATAGGCAAGCAGCTATTAAAAGTGTAAAAATCAGCTTGGATTAAAATGAGCTTATTCAGAGGCTGTCCAGGTTTCAGACAACAATATTTGATAATATTTGACATATTGCCAACTAGCTAACTTCCAAATCCCTGATGTACTTGATTTTTTAGACAGATGGCATTGTTAGATGAACAAGTATTATGAAATACAAATATTAAAAATGAAGCTTTGCCTGAACAAAATAATGGTATTTAAGTAGAAAATACCCTAGAAAATCCTTACAGTGAAAGCATAAATTTTAACCATTAATGGACTAGAGTGAAAAATTGATTAAGTTAGGCTTTTAGGGGGGCATGGCAAACAACCCGCTAGAACAAAATGTGTTTGTATGATCAAATAAAGGCAGGACACAAACTTCTGGGAAAAAGGGTTCCAGATAGGAAAGGTGCTTTTAGGTTATCAGTGCCAAAGCAGACACGCTAGAGAGAGTCCTCTCCTGACCCTACAGACAGGGAAAGAGAAATAAACTTGTATGTGGAAGAAAAGTTGTTGTTTCTGTTTTTAAAAAAATAAAGAAGTTGCTCAAAAGATCAATGAGGAAAAAGGGATCAGCCAGCCATGTTAGACTGGAAAGTGGAATAATTCATAAAACAAGTAGCACACTTTTGGAGACTCTTACAGTTGGGGAAAAGCGGGCTACGGCGAAATTAATTGTCTGTCAAGTCAGTTATTGTGTTGCTGTCAATAAATCCCAGATTTTTATAGATGATTTAGTGTGAATTTCAAATTATATTCTCCTACAGAGAGGCAGCAATCACCTGGAAGGCAGTGTTGCCAAGGCCGGGTGTCCATGGGTGTTCTCCTGCTTGTCGCCTCCAAGGACTGCTGCAGTGGTGGAGATGTAGCAGCAGAGGTACCTGGGGTTTGTACCTACAAACCCACACTGAGGCTGGTAAGAAATCACTGCACCCTCCTCTCCCATCATCCTCCAATCGTAAAGGAAATGTACCAAGAGAATTTTCCAAGAAAACCCAGAAGACCCACATGTGCAGCTGCAAGATTTACAGTGAGTATCTCTTTTCCTGGTTCTTATTCCTTTAATAATGTTCAACTATAAGTCCATTTTTAAACTCAAGTAAGCTGAAATAGGTTCGTTCCAAGAAACTGCAGGTTGAACTCTGGAAAAGCTCTGGTTCTCACTCAATAAAATTCCCACTCAAGGAGTTGTTACAAGAGGCTCTCCATTTTTATGTCCTATATTTTCACCGGAGCACCACAGAACRATTTGTTAAAACAATTTTTTTTTTAAACAGGAATGTTTCCAGTGTCTCATTTGCTTAATCTCCTTCTGCTGTTGAATACTCTAGAACCTAGGAAGCTGTAAGAGCATTAGTTTAGTCTGCAGGTTTGCAAGTCTTTGGGGCTTCTTTTTTTGCCATCCACTGAAGTCTGTGGAGCTGTGATGACAAATGCTTTTTTCTATCTTCTGAGTACTTCTCTATCTCTCTCCAGCCACATAAAATGAAAAAGTAGCATCAGACAGGCAAGGTGTGGAGCAAGCCCTTTTACTGCACTTTTCCCAGCAGAATTTGGAAGTGGCTCCGTGAGGGAGGGAAGTTGCTCCATGCTGCYGCAAAGCCATGCGAAGGGGCTTTGGGTTGGACACCGGGGTACAGGAGACCAGTAACTAAAGTGGAGCAGACATAYGGTAAGGATTTCAAGCTCCCTTTCAAGTGTGTGGATTTGTACCCATGCCAAACAGGCCGTTGTGCATCTGACAGAATAATTTGTTTACATGCTTGGCTTCCCAGAGTGATTTTCAAGTGAAGATAAAACAATTAGGTGCAGATGCTCCTCACAACTTGAGTTTTAGGTACTTTCTATATCCACATAAAAGTGAATGACTCAAAACATCACCAGTCTCAGTCTTAACAGTATCCCCAGCTGGGCAATACTTAAGCACTGAGGCCCGAGTTTTAGGTGGTGAGAGGCTCTTTACAGACATACAAGATATAGTAAGGTGRTTTTTGGAGTTAGAGAGTGGGCGACTGGACACAAAGTAAGTGGAGAAGACAGAGATCTCTATAGGAAGCACTTATAAGACTGTCTAAATAAACACCTACTCCCTGCTACTGACTGTGTTCCCAGAAGAGCATCAGTCCTGGATAACATTCAGTCTGAATTGCACATGATGTTTTTGAACTGGGACACTTTTGGTGCTGTCCATGTCCTTGAGAAATGTCCAAGGAGGTCTTAATACAGTATACGTTTTCAAAGGTGAAGTCTGGCTTGCTGTGATGTGTCCATGTGGATATGTTTAAAGAAATCTGATATCGAGTCAAGTCCTAATACCTAGTTCTTGATAATCAAGCTCTGGGACTTACTTCATTCATTACTGCATTGCTAGTTAATTTTGAAAAAATAAATTATCTGTTGAGCTATCTAATCTCAGTGTAGCCTAGTCCTCTTCCAACCTTGTCCTTTAGTTGGCATTGACTCTCATAACCAAAATGGTTATACAAAATTAAATAGGGCTGGAAGATTTTATTTATTTATTTTTAAACAAAAGTTTTCACTCATGCTCCAGTAAGGCTAAGACTAATTGAAGATGATGTATTCCCCAAAGCCACTGCTTACTTCAGACAGAGATTAAATAACTCCTACTCTTGAAATAGGAAGGTGCGTCATCAGACAAAAAGCTCCAAATGCTTAAGTTCACACTGAAATAGTCATTTTGTTTGTTCAGCTGTACATGTCTTGGTAGGTCTGAGCTCACTGCCTATCTAGTGTATTTAGAAAGCCCTGCCACTTAAGTTGCTTATCTTTTCTAAGCATATGTTTTAATAATCCTAAAAAGAGAACATTCTTTTAAAGAAAAGGAAAGAAAGCAATAGAGAGAGAGAAATGGAAGAAAGGGAGAAAGAGGGAAAGAGGGAAAGAGAGAGAGAAAGAGAGAGAGAGAGAAAGAGAGAAAAAGAAAGAAAGAAAGAAAGAAAGAAAGAAAGAAAGAAAGAAAGAAAGAAAGAAAGAAAGAAAGAAAGAAAGAAAGAAAGAAAGAAAGAAAGAAA
>PTEX01000141.1:1962324-2048216 GCA_003342815.1 Eudromia elegans | reverse complement strand
GTTGAGTTTCCTCAGGTGCTCTCTAACCAAGTCTTCCTCTACTCGGGGCAAGTCTTCCTCTCTCCAGTCCCTTCTCATTTCCCTAGTGTCTGGGACACTTAGGGGCTGCCCTTGAGAGTTGTCAGCSCTAYCTRGGCTMTGYAGTTCCTGGGGACCAGCCCTAGCAGAGAAGACTGAGGCAAAGAAGGCGTTTAGTAACTCTGTCTTCTCCACATCCTCTGTTACCAACGCACCCTCCCTATTCAGCAGCGGACCGACATTTTCTCTAGTCTTCCTCTTGCTGCTGATGTATTTGTAGAATCCCTTCCTGTTATCCTTGACGTCCCTCGCTAGTTCCCTCGCTAGGTATTTTGCTCTTTCGTGTGACATGACATCTTCCTCCACCATTTACAATGACGAAAAGAAGGATATTGGTGGCATGTGAGAAGTTAGGAGATGAAATCACAAGAAAAATTGTCATTGGTCATGTGTTCCTGTGAGAAGCATGCTCATTTACAGAGCTCTTGAATTACAGAGCACATTGAGCTAAGAAATACCTTAGCTGTTAAATCCCAAGTCTCTACCTATGATGTGGAAACTGAGATTGTATATATTTATTACATCTCCAAAAACTGATCAAGCATTCATTTTGAGAGCAAAAAATATATTTTTAACCTAATCACCCTTCTGCCCAATTCCTACTTCAGAGACAGAGGAGAGAATGTAGTTTCTCAGAGAAAGGCTGCTACAACCTCTACAACCTCTGCTCTGAGGGATACTTCTTGCTCTGTGTCCTCTTTGAAACAGCTGGTGCCTCTTATGGGCGAGTAAAGAGTTACGGATGGTGCTGCTGAATTGCACTGAGATGTGGCAGAGATGCCATAAGGGGAACAACGGGCACTGTCCCCAGCAGGAACACAGGGAAGTGGGAAATCCTGTGGAGCAGGGAGGTCTCCCCCTGCTGAAGACAGCACCAGCACCAMGCTGGACATGCTCCCTGACAAGGAATTGAGCCCCAGCATAATGATAGCGCAGAAAAAGCAGATGCCCTTATTGATCTCTYGAGAGCCTTCTGGAAGAGGGGCTTGGTAGGAATGACCGTAGCACAGTCACGTCCTCCTTCCTTRCAGTATAAAAGACAGAGGAGTCCAGCGTGGATGAGTTGAGCAGGGATTGGAAGGGCCCCTGAGCAGCTTTTCCATGTGGGCTGTGACCTGAGTATCCCTCCCCTGCCCTTACCGTGGGAGAGCTGGCTGAGGCAACTCCTGGTGAGGCTGAGAGGCCCCTGTACATTCAGGGTATAGAGACGGCAGCGTACTTTCAAGTTGTTGTGAGGCTGAGAGACCCCTGTATATTCAGGGTGAAGTAACACTGTAGGAATTTCTAAATTTTATTTCAGTTTGTTTTAGTTTTTTATTTTTATTTGATTCTTTCTTTTCCTCTGGAGCAAGCAGCGTACTCTGTTTAGTTACGCTAGTTGCTAACTGCTACTTGATAAGCTGATCTCTTGTAATAATTGTACCAGGTAATGGTGCATGTTGTTACCACAAAGATCATGTCTTGCTGAATAAGGTGAACTAACTGAAGCCCAGTGGTTGTTGTCCCTCTGGATTATCTTACTGTCTCCCTTAATGACAGATAGTGCAACAATATCCTATTGGAAGAACTGGAAGGGGTATGTAAAGGGAGGGGGAAGGAAGAATGGGAGATATCTGACAGAGAAACCCGTGGCATTTCCCTCATAGATCAGCATCTCCACTACTTTTTTCCCAATAAAAAGGAGAATCAAGAAGAGCATTCCTAAAATATTTTAACAGTATTATGCTGTTAACCTTGTAGTTAAGAGCAATTTGTAAATGTATTTTATAGCATTCTGTATGTATTTGACCTTTTTTTTCTCTTTTTTTTTTTTAACTCAGTTCCACACAGTGGCTCTACAGAGACACTTCGTAAGAGCTGGTAGAGCTGTAGCTATGTGAGTGGGAACAAGTGTGGTTAACAGGAATGACAAGCAGGAATGTTTTCTTCATTACTTCAACTCCTTACCCCAGTGTCTGCTTCTCCAAGAGCTAAAACTGGACCTAGACCCAGCTCAAATGACTGGAACAAGATGCCTGAGTTTTGTACACACTTCGGTGTGATGCACCGCACGGAGGGAGATCCCTCCTGTTACTAGAGTATGAAAGGGTCTGTTTASTTCATTTGCAGGCAGCTCAGCCGAAAGGCCCAGATGCAGCACAAGATGTAAACACTCCAAGCACACAATTAAAGTTTACTTAACTGTCAAGTTGCAAGTTAAAGCGCTGGTCACTTTGGCCTTGATCCAAAAAATCGCTTCCGTGTCTGAAAGAAACTTCACTACTCTGTGTAGTCGTAGTGGCAAATCAGTGGGAAGGGCTCACAGCTTCAAGCTAGATATGTGTTTAAGTGCTTCCTTTGATGTGGCCACGGTGCCCCATGGTAAGTGCTACGTTGAACCAGGGCCTAAGTCCAGCTTTCCATGTGGTTTGTTCCTGACTTTGCTGGTTGCCTTCCAGACAGCCTTGCTCCCTTGGATGTGGAGTCTCTCATTTCAGAATTAAGCTTAAGCACTTTTAAAAGCCACTTTTGTGTGTGTGTTTGAAAAGTCAGTGATTATTCTCTTTTCGATAATAAGATACTGCCAGCTTTACTGCAGAGCACTCTGCCAGTCAAACTTCGAATTAACAGTCTCTTGAATATAAATCACAGGTTTAGGAGAGTACCATAAACAACTGAAAACACTATATGTAGAGCCATACTCAGGAGATACACAGCTGTCATAGTGAAAATATACCACTGCCTTTGATAAAATCCTGCTTAGTGTTTCTTTCCTCACATTTMAATACTGTGTAACTAGAATTTTGTCTCTTACCAGGTTCCACACAGGCCGAAAGAAACTTCTTGTTAATTAAAGTGGCCTTCTGAATCAACTAAAATAGCAAAGCGAACTTACCAGCGTGCTTTTCCTGCTCTTCCTCCTCACAGATGTTCTGGGAATCCTACTTTTCCAAACTGCCGTTGCTCAGATGGATTGGCGGGGTGCGCGTCATTCCCCCAATTCACTGTGCGTAAGAGCAGTCCTGAGACACCAGCACAACCCACGTTGGGTCATTGAAACCTGAACTGTGGCTGGGCCGCGGCCAGCGTGCCGGGGCGCCCTTCCCAAGGATAACCCTTGAGGCGCTCAGGTTACTTAGCCTACGTAGGGAGAGAAAAACTGAAAGGCAGCACTTGTTTTTGGGTTTGTAAGAAMGCTCCTTGAGAGAACCAGGGCGGACTGGCCTTAAGACATATTAAAATTTTGGAAAAAAAAACAGCTAGATTGATATCGGCCATTTTGTACAGTGAGTTTTTAACACAAAAGGCCTGCATTGAGCTAGTACTGTCTAGTACTTTGAAAAGGTAAAGTCATGGAGGCCAGATTCCTGAGCAGGCATCAACATAAACTAATGTAAACCCAACTGGAGTCAACAGAAACGACTCACGGAGGAGAGACTACTCTGGACAAAATAAAGATATTTCTGCATAATTTGTAACTAGTATGAGCTGTTCTAGCTTCCCTACAATGTCAGACCTCATTTAATCCRCATGTTCATGTTACCTCTTGCATAATACCTTGTTGAAAATAAMACCTTTGAGTTATTTCTGGTATGTTAAGAACACTGGATCTCCCCTTTTGGTAGTTTCAGGCAGATGTAATCAGATAGTGAGAAATCGGTATACTATCCCACAACTACAGAAAATAAAGAATTGTTAGATAGAGAAACTTAAATACTGGGCTAAACATAATTGCGAATCTCAATGGTGTCTGTATTTCCATTGTAGTAAGTGGCAGATGCCACATGACCCACCAGAGGGAGCTCACAGAGTCCAAGGTGAAAGTACTTTAAATTTGAAGACATAAATTAAGAGCTTTTTAAAGGGTTATAAATAGTTTTACAAGCATTTTTCACAATTAGTGCATAAGTGTCTGTATCTTGTTATTTTATCTGWATCTTGTTATTTTGTCTGGGCAATGTTATGGTAGATTTTTTCCTAGAAAGAATATTCCTTAAAAAAGAAATCACAGATAGTTGTTCATATTCTTCTTGACCTGCAGATAATTTCAGCAGCAGATACTATTTCATGTATGAGATGCGGGCTTTTTGTGGTTAGATACWTAATCTGGGACTGAGATCCCTGTGCAAGCTTGATATTTAAGGCCATATCTGTAAGTGTGTATGTTTGAATGTGTCTCTATCTTCCATGAGCATTAGCACCTGTATATTTTATACTGAGATCTAYTCAGTTAACTTACTTACTGAAGTACTTGTACAACATGAATACAAAAGTATCTRACCACAAACCGTTTTGTCTTTTGGCAAGTGCTGTTTTCAAATGATCTATTTCTTTCTGCCTACTCTTTTAAACATTTCTGAGGGTTGAGGTGTCTCAGTGGACACAAACAGAGTAGAAAAACGTGGCAGGAAAGAGTCGCATGAGCAAAGCAGGGAGAACAAGGCACCGAAGCGGTGAGTGAGGAAGTGTGCAGGGATAAGACAGCGTGGGTTGTGCACTGAGATGTGTCGTACACTCGTAGGACAGTCACAAGACTGAAGGGGAAGGTTTTTGATCCTGAACATCACACCAATAGCTCCTCATGTAGGTTMCGGTTGATGCTAGTATGTGCTAGCTAATATGAGCATCAAACTGTATTTGTACAACGAAAACAGTAACAGATGATTAGTGGGGATGCATAGATGCATCTTTACCATAAGAAAAGAGCYGAACACTGGCTATTCCTCTTTTCTTATGAGACTGATCTACAAAGCTATGGGCATCTTTATCACTGTGCAGCTTAGTCTATCCTAGGCATGTTAGACAAAAACATGTACGTTCCAGTATGAAATGTTTGTGTAAACCAGGCTTGAAGAAGTCCTGGAAATGTGCACAGAAGGGTTTTTAGATTCTGAGCGACGGACAACAGTCTGTGCCTCCCACTGATGCAAGCCATTAAACGCAGGAGAGCGAGCAGCTAAGGCATGCAGCCCACTCGCCGGTTCCGCTTCTTAGCTGCGACTACTTCCTTTCCATCACTCACAGTTCTCMTATCACTCCACTCATTCCTGGGATCCAAGAGGCAGTCTCACATATAGCCATACATTTGTTACATCAGCACACACATCCTCATTTCATTTCCCTAATTTCTGCGTGAAAGCTTAATACAAAATTCAGACAAGTCCCTGAAACCGGAGGCCACCTGTGCACACGCTTCCCTAAGAAGCTGTTCAGGGTCACGAAGGTACCTCCCACACAAATTCCAGAATGGGGTGAAATGCCTGGCTGCCGTCAGCCCGTCCCAAGCCCCGGAGCCTTGTGCAACCCTGACTCTTGGCAACCCCAACGAGCTCACAGCCACCGTGGGGCCAGTCATGAYGTAACCGCTCGACTGGATCCGAGCTCCAGACTGATGCTGCTGCTTACTCAGGAGCCGGGCAGGAGATACGTGGCTTGTGGTCGGGCRGGGGAATTAAAGGAACCGAGGCTGAGAAGGGGGAACTGATGTTTGCCGTAGAGAAGCGCTGGGTGACTCATACGCTAAAGCTTGTGCTAGACCACTCAGCTGTGCAGCCTGGAAACTCGTGGTCAAAGTGGACAGGGTTTTGTGAATGGTTGCCATCAAGTGGGTAGCAAATATGCCTAATGATAATAGCCATGACACTCCTTTAGTGTCCTTTAGGAACGGTAAAGAACCCACAGCTTGTTATTGTTGTTCCAGACAAGGTTGATTTTTTTTTTCATTTACTACAAAACAATACTCTTCAAATTTAAAATATCAGTTTTACCATTGTGGTATGCATCTAAGCATCGCCTCAATACTTGGAAATTTAAGACTGCAAAATTAAAGGCTCAGATGGGAAAATAATAAGATCAAGGGCTCCCCATAYAATTTTAGCTTGATTCCCTCCCCACCTTAGCGTGAACTATAGCAAAGTGGCAAAGACCATGTGACTGTAACTAAAGACCAGGTCCRACCCGCTCCTTTCTTCAAAGGGAGATGATGTTCTAGCAGCGAATGGGCACGTGCCAGAGATCCGTACAGTCTTGCCAGAAAACACTCCTGTGTTGTATCCCCGTGCATTTCTAACCACGGGGAACAACTTGGAGTGCTCATGAAAGCTTGTAGGCAATAAAACAATCAGGAGGGAAGGACACTTCCAAAGGCCATTAATTCACAAAAACAGCCAGAATAGAGAGAATCCTGGAAAGGCAAACGTTAACTAAACAAAGAAAACCCACCTGCAGATGCTTATTTTCAAGGTTTTTTTCAAATGTTAAATCACCCAAGAGTTTGCCAATTTCAAGACRGCATGAGTCATATCCTCACTAACTGGAATGCTTAAAAATAAGCTTGTTCAGCACTTGTTACGATGGAAGGAAGTCAGTAAGAACTGATGGGAAATGGAAAGCACAGGTTTTGTTTTTTTAAACCCTTGTTTTTTTCTGGCTGTTTTCTGAAGCGATCTGAGGCAAATGCATTTGTCGGTGTAGAGATACATTTATTTTTGTTACCCTGAAGAACCCAAGTAATATGAAGAAATGCACGGCGTCTAACAGATTACACCTATCCACTTTTATGCTTTTAGAAACCACTTTTGTCACCTGAGCCTTTCACTCAGCTTTTGACCACTAGTGAAASGTGACCGAACCTTTCAGACTGCTCTGGTGGTTTGCTGATTATAACTGCAGTCGTTACAGGCCGTGGTGAGAAGTTACAAAACTGGATGTTCCCCTGGGGCTTGAAATCTGGAGCTGAAACTCTAAGTTCTTTGGTGAAATACAGTGTAAAAACATCATTGAAACATTGGCATAAAACAATTTTTTTTTAAAGGGCTGTACTTCAAATGTGCCTAGCAAGCAGAATAATGTAAGATCTCACCTTGAACAACAGAAGGACACAAAGCATGAGAGCCATTTGGAAAATACTGCATAAATAGCACAGCAACAAGGAAACCTTCTCTTAAGAGGGTATAATTTAAATTACTAAGTTAGCAGAGCTAGCTATTTCTAATACATAGAGAAGAATCCAGCATGTCAAAAACAGACATCATTGAGTACGAAAACAGTTTTTAATTAAAATGAAAAAAATCAAGAGATGAATGATAGATACAGCTTTTACCTTTCAGTAGGTTCTTCCAGCCATTTTTACCCTTTGCAAAATTTGAGTGACTTCTGGGGTGATCTTGACTTCTCTGCAATTTAATCGCACTTGTCCATGARGTTTTGGGGAATTCACTCTTCTACCCCTCTTCCCATTGAATAACATCTCCCCCTTAATTTTTCCTATTTTGTTTTCACTACACACTTTAATTTTTCTTCAC
This sequence comes from Eudromia elegans, assembly GCA_003342815.1. Lineage (NCBI taxonomy): Eukaryota > Metazoa > Chordata > Aves > Tinamiformes > Tinamidae > Eudromia > Eudromia elegans. The sequence continues at coordinate 2,040,855 of PTEX01000141.1, read as the reverse complement.
AGGTACTCCTAGCTTAGCTTTCCCCATTTGGACTGCCATGCAATCTCTCGAGTCACTATTCTCAGACATGAGCATCTATGCTGGCATGAACTAAATACTGTAGAACTAAAAATAGGAGGAAAAAATTGATTGCAAATGGTTAAAGCAAATAGTTAAAGACCAATCRAAATACAGATCTATGAATTCAGGTAGCTTGGGGTGTTGAAAAACTTCCACTATAGATCCTGGGTGGTAACTGGACCACGTCAGGAATTTCATGTCTATGTACCTGTAAAAATGCTTCCCAAAGACTTCCACAGTGATTAATACCTATAACTTAGAGGACTTAGAGCCCACTTCCACACAAAGCCAGTCAGATAATGAAAGACACACAGAATGTCTTTCATTACCTTATCATTTTGTGCAGTTTTCACTGAATTTAAAATTCTTTAGGAAGAACTGGGATCCTCAAGTTAATTTGTSCTAATACTCTTCTGTGGAGTCCAAGGTAGTTGAACTTTCTGACATCTGTGGAAGTCAGAATCTAAAGTCAGTACCATATAGACCAGCTGCTGTTTTCAAAGCTAGACAGAAATTCTGTGACTAAATAAGTCAAATTTAAAAATAATCCCCTTGCTTTTAAAACATGTAAATAAAGAAATGAGGAATACATCCCAAGCTGCCGTTTCCTGTGCTCAAAGTGAAACCCAGAAGACCGGGCAGGGTCTGTCTGCCACCAGCCACAAAACTCAGATCAAGGCTCTTGCAGGAGACAAGGTTGGACAACTCGGCTGCCTCCCTGCGCTCTCCTCGTGCGCRGGGCTATTGAGTTACTGGGGAATACTGCAGTGCCAAAGGACGTTCCTGGGGAATTGTGCTGATTAACCTAAAATCTTGTTTTTATTCCAGATCAGTGACAATAATCGAAGCCAAAGTTCCTGTGGAAATCTTAATGTCACAGCTTTCAGTTATTAAGACACATTTTAGTACTAGTGACACATSAAGCTTGTATTGAATTCCCACCTCACAAAAGTGTAACACGCTGCGTCTGTCAAGCAGAGTTGAAAATACAGGGTGTTTTAAGAATGTTCAGAACATAAAATGGCTTTTCTGTATCTGCTTTTAATGAGAAAAAAAAGGAATGGGTAGAAATGGAAGTATAACAAAAAAATGTCAATCAATCTAGGAAAATAAAGGGATAAATAGAGCATGTAAAACAAATACTTTAATTCCAGGCTATTTGTATGTCACAGACCTCCTGTCCTGACTTAGAGCCACTTACGTTTCAAAACAGTGCAGAAAATAAGAATGAAATGCCCTTATGGTACTTGCAGTGACATATTCTCAGTAGAAACTTTGACAGTAGGGCTCATATACTGGTTTTCTTTTTTCATTTCTGTCGTGCCAAAAAGTACAAAAAAAAAAAAATCACAGTTATCTTTATGCTTGAGGAAGGAAAATGATCTCATCTGTTTCCCTTCAATTTCATAACTTTCAAATTATTACTGACAAGCACTCAGTTGATAAAAAGTGATTGTGTTGCTTTAATTTTTTAATGAGCAATTTCGTGRATTTTATACAACACTGTAAAGTAGCTGTGGCCGCATAACGCATGTTTTCCACCCATAAGGAGATCCATTTTAAGATAACTTCCAAACACTTTAGGTATGAGGAAAATAATTTAAAAAAACCTTCACCAAACTAAAATTAACATACATGTATTCCATATATTAACATCACCCCTGCTGTATGCCTTAGTATGGTCCAGATTCCCAACACAGAGACTATTTATATCATTTTCTAGTGTGTCCATATCTTCTTAAATTGGAAGAAATATGTTTAGAAAAGAAACCTGATCTACTAGAACATATAATGGGGATAGATTAGCTTCAATTATGTTACTTGAAATAAAATATCCATTATATAATGGATGAAATATCCATTATATTAAGCTACTGGCTGGTAAGCATTAAATCAAATATAGACTTCTACATACTCTGTATCTGTAGTAAAGTATTACAACATATTAAACAGACCTTTATTTTAAAATCTCTTTCCAGCACAGGAACAATCCTGTGTTATAACTGCCTCAAATAAGCTAGCTGAGAGTTATGAGGATCCCTGCCTTTTTTGATACTGTATTCTGAGCTTTTCCAGTTGTTCTACACACTGCGTCTGGGCCAGCTTCAGTGTTCGATTCTCCTCTGTCAGTTCTGCATACTCCTTAGCCAGCTGAGCAGCATCCATGCTTTCTTTTTCCACTTGTTCCAGCCTGGCAATCAGCTCCTTTCTGATGATTATGAGAAAGAACACAAAGGTTAAGAATCGAAGCACACAAGAGTCGAGTAGCTGATAGGTTAAAGCTGGACTGTAGGTTGCTAATATGGCATTTCCTGCCCTGCTGTGCAATAGAAAACTAATTGAGCCCTCCTTTTCTCTTGAAATATTAAACTGTCAAAATCTCTGGTATGTTTGTTCTTCAGTGACCAAACCTGCAAAATGCTGACTGCCTYCAAATAGCTTTAATTTCAATTAGAGGTGAACATGCAGAGAACCAAGTGTGCTTGGTGCTGTGTGCTAATATTTTGCCTGTATGGCTTATAAGAATAAAAATGCCTATATGGTTCATAAGAAGAATATAAAACCTATTTGAAAGCAAAGGTTTTGTTGTTGTTGTTGTTTTGGGCTTTTTTTTTCTTTTTTTCTTTTTTTTGGTCGGTTTGGTGGCTTTATCGGTAGAAGCTGTGAAATATGCCTGGTTTCCTTTCTCTGCCATATTAGAAAAACGTTCCTAGTAAAGAGTAAGCGCATGACCCTGAGCTACACGCATTATTTTTGTACCACTTTAAACACATTCAGACCTCATTTCTACTGCAAAGCACTTCTGAACTGCAAACCTGACCCCTCCTGGTCTTCTCAGGAGCAGACACTTCGAGCTGTGCCTTGTTCCAGGACGGAGTCTCACAGTTCCCAGTGTTCCCAGAGCGCTGCCGGAGCAGCCGTCTCCTGGGCAGCATCACTTGCCATGACCTCAGCGGACGTTAAGATAAGAGAGGTCTGCAACAACAGAGTGTGAGTAACTCCTGGCATATCTAATCGCKCTCCACTTAGTTAACCCAGCAGATTAGCCTGGCCTGGGCTTTTTTTTTTCCCTCTCCAAGTCAAATCACTTCTTCACCCCTGCTACAGGAAACCGCTTTTAAAAGGTTCTTAGCTCTTTTGATCATCCTATCTCCAAGATTAGTTAATCTTTAACTGTCCGTAGCCCTGTGACTTTATTTCCCAGTCATGCCAAAGCAATGCTTGTTCGTCGCCGGGGCAGGATGCAACGTCCTCATGGTGCAGAGCTTTTTCCACAGGCTTTGAAGGGCTCCAGCCCTCCTGTCAAGCTGGACCAGAGCTTTCAGGCAGGAAATTCTTACAGACTAGTAAACTCCATCTCTGCGTGTCACAGAGTAGTTATAAAATGCTAAGTCTTCAATATCTGCATAAGGAAATACGTGTTCTTCAGTACGGCCTTCCCTCAGGACCAGCCTGATCTCGTGCTGTTTATTACAGCTCTCAGTGACAGCACAGTTTGCTTGGGGCTTAGTGGGGTAGCTGCAGTCACAGTGACTACAGCACAAGGAGAGACTCTGGTACACTCTTCTCTACCAACCTGCTTCCCCTGCAAAAGCTAAAAGAAAGAGGAGCAGCCACTATAGGAATTTTACACTGTCCAAGCATTGAAGCATCCAGATATCCTCCCGTAGCTACATAGCGCAGCTTTGTCCTATACTGCTTTGGGTTGCGGTAGCAAAATCCTCTTCCCGTTCCTTTCCTTAGGACTACAATATACTCACCACGTGTATCTGAACAACTTTGCAAGAGGAAACATTAGGGCTATATTTTTGTTTAGCTGAATTCTATTAACATTTGGCAGAATTCAGTCATAAAACCTGTAAAAGGAGAAAGCCATTAACAGTTTTATTTCTCGTTGCTTAGGCCATGCCAGACCAACCAGTTTTCAGATTGCCATGATAAACTGACCTGGCTTAGAAAGGTCAGTATTCGAGGTCTTAATAATGGGTTATRGGCCACAAAAGTGAAATTTCAAGTATATTTTAGGGCGTAAGCAATGCATCTAAGGACGATCAGATTTTATCTGTTAGTTTAATCATTTCAGTCACTTAAAGCRTTCTCTGGGAGATTTCTGTTTCTTGAGACAAGTGTGAACTACAGTAGTATTCCTTTGCATTTTTTCTGCTTCCGCAATGCTGGTCTGAAGGATGAAACTTTTCCAAAGTACGGACTCTTCACTCAGAAGTGTAACAAAAAAAAAGCATTCAGATTAATTCCTCCTTACTTTTCTTATGCTTATCAAGTTCTTACGGGAGGTGCAGTGAACACACTAATAAGTAATCAGCATCTCCAAAGCAGGTAAAACCTTTTCCATTTTAGTATGTGTAAAAGGAAGTGCCAATTACTTTTCGTGGAAAYGAGCCAGGACTGGCACTAGCAGACAGAGTGCAAAACCAAACAGCTCTGCTAATGAATGTCAATCTGGATTTGATAAGAGGAGGCTCTTTCCAAGTCTGGCTCCCATGCTGCTTTCCAGTGAAACTCATGCAGCACAGATCACTTCTTTTTTTTTTTTTTTTTTTTTTGTTTCCACCTCCCTGAGATTTAGCTTTCCTATTAAACAAGCTATGAATGGGCTAAGATCAGAGCAGGTTTGTTTCTGTAGAACCTCTCTCCCAGAAAGCAGCTTTCTTGAACTGAGGTAGTAAAATTGCTGACTTCTGAGTCAGCAGAACCTACTTATTCCCTTCCCATCAGTATCAACACCTGTTTACAGGGAGGGTGATGTTTCAAGCAAGTACTGCCAGCCTGCCACAGAGATCTAAAATTAGAGTACCAGGGTATTGCTAGATGTTATGAATGGTGTGGTTTACGAAGCTCACAAAAGGATGAGGACACTAACTAACATTTGCTCCTGATCTCATCCGGGATTTGAACTAGCCCTCAGAGGTTAAAGAACATCCCACTAAGCTCTTGCACCATCTAGCCTTTGTTATGGATGCTTAACAAATGGGCCTGGTGTTCTGTAATCTGTGTTTTCTGTTAATGCCTACCCTGTGCTTAAACATTAACAGCATCCACAAAGTCTTTTCTACTTTGTGCYGATGTGCTGGAAGCTTTGGGACAACCTGTAACGTACTCTCGGTGCCCTCTTTCAGAGAGGTGTTGGGGTGGGAAGAGAAGGCCAGGGTGATTTGCATCATAAACCAAAAAACACAAGCCACACCACAGCAGGAAGAAAAAAAAGAAAAAACACTAACAGTGTCTTAGTTAGAAATTACTCTTCTTGTCCTTTAAGACTACCTGTGTGGACGCGGAGCAGCCTCACAGCAATACACTCAATGAATAAATACCAGGACAAGTTATTCCTGCTAGCTCACCTCTAAAACATGGAGCAGATAAGAGTTTTTGGAGGTAAGTGTATTTGGAGATGGAGTGGACTCCAGGAGAACAGCTTCCCCAGGGTGAGGAGGCTGTCTCGTCCTTCTCCAGTTGTGGACAGTGTATTCAGGATCCTGCATCTCTGCTGCTATATAGTCCTTCCCAGGTGACATGAGGTTGTACCTTCCACTACAACAACGCGGTAAGGTATTATTCTGTTCCTTCTGGTTTTGGCATAGCTTTCGCATCAGAAGGAATCAGGAGACCCCAGCGAGCTGGCTGCTGCCTTGGCATGTTCGAAGGGTAGTAACTCATTTTTAAAACAACGGGCTATCCTGTTTTAATGTAAATGATAAGTTTTAGCGTAATGACACCACTTCTCAGATGTCAGCACATAAACGGAAACTACGGTAGACAGGCTGAATCTTTTCTTTGATTGGAAAAGGTTTCATTTCCATTGATTTTGGCAGGTAACAGATATTTTGGATATGCGTAAATTGATGAGAAATCAAGTCTAGAAACATTACTAAGATAAAAGTTGCTGTCTTTTTGGTTTATACCTTTTTTCTTTTTTTTTCCTTTTCTCTTTTCTAAAGTATCTGAAAGTCAGACTACTTGCCCCAAGAGTGTGGGGAGAGGTGATCTAGACAAAATGTGTCTGGAGAAATCACTTGGACATGAGACCTTGGAAATGCTCCTTGGATCATCAAAGCATTCTAAAGCATAAGGAATGACCCCACAAACTAAAGAGACACCTCCAAGAATGTCCATGGTAATGTGTGCATATCTATGGCAAAGAAAAGGAGTGATCCCAAATCAGGTGGTGATCAAATTATATTTTCTGAAGAGTTATATTAGAATTGTCTGGGAGAGAAAAAGAGATAACCAGCCTGAGCTAAGAATATAAGATATAGCTAGCAACCATGGCAACTCTAATATTTAACTACATAATCTGGGGTCATTATCTAGTAATAGCAATATAACTAGTGCTCAAAATAACCAGCCATCCCATCCCTTTCACCCAACTTAGATACTCCAAAACATCTGTTATGGAAATACATGTGTGTTTCTGGAACATAAATTAAATTACATTCTGCGACCTAAATGTGGTGTGTTCTCACTTCCACACCCTTTTCTTTCTTTTCTATCATGTCTCCCATTCCAGACTGATCTTATACTTCGCTTCACATTTTATTGGCATAAATGGGCAACATGAGTGAAAAGAACATAGAGAGCTATGATCATTTATATTAGCAAGAAGTCCAACCAGTTTTCTTATAAATTCTTTTGAGTTTTTCCTTATTTTTATATATGAAATTTAGAATTGGGGGGAAAAAAAAAGACATTTTGTAGATGTTTTTTGCTTTTTCCTAAAAGGCTCCAGCACTGCTAAGGACATTCACGTCAGATTAACTTAAAATGAATTTCTCCTAACCAGCAAATCCAAAAAATTTGATGAGTCCATTTTCTGCTTGGATCCTGATCATCATTATCAATATTCCAAGTAGAGCTTTCTGCTAGCAGACTTCACAAGTGCAGGCAGTGACAGATGGGGTCTGACTTTCATGAATGAGTTAATCTGTTGCGAGGAAGTTAAGAAAACTGGGAGGACAATCATCCAATAGCACTCCTTGTTGCATTTATTAAAAAATATAAATGAAAGAACAGTGCACAACTTACTGTTAATTTACATTATAAAGAATAAAACTATATTTTTGTCCATTTTATTGCATTTAATATTAAAATAACTTACAGATATCAAGTGTATTAGACATGTGAACACACATCTCCATTCCTTCAAATTCAGATGTAGAGTAAGATCAGAATATTTGCAACTGTTCCAAAACTGCTCAAATTTCAGAAAGCTCCAAACAACTCCATCCTTTCAATTTGATTACATCTACTTTTGGGGTTAAAAGCTGTGCATCACATCAAACTTCTTTTCTAAAAGACAAAATGTCTCCTCTTCTGAGAAGGGAACATTCAGTATGGATATCATCCCAGCCATCATGACCCAATCTTGAACTCTTCAATTCTGCATATGATACCCCATAAACTTCCTTTAACTTTCAAACTGTTACTGTTGAGAGTAAGTTTTTATAAAAAAAAAGCCACTGATCATTAGACAAAAAAAAAAAAATCTTGCTGACTCCTTCACCACACACATAACCTCTTTCTTTTCAGTTTTATATAAAATCAATGTTAACATGATCAGATCATGCATGTGTATGTGTGTATATCTGAATTAATTGAATCCACATTCCAACCTCAAAAAAACTTGATGGGGATGATGCGATCTTACATAGAGTTGGGTCTTCACAGGTTTTATGAAAATATGCTTACAGAAAAGAAAGACACCAAGAAGGATGGAAAGGCAGTATCATGAGCCTCTTCCACAATACAACACATAGGAGAATCTACCTGGAGAGGGACTTCATAAACAGTTCCCAGATGGAGAAAGAACTTCAGCTGGCACTTACATCTTTTTTCAATCTCAAAATCAAATAATCATGGCACACCAATCTGCAGGAAATTAAGTACCCTTCATTCTGGTGCTTGTAGGACCACTTCTTCAGATAAGGGAACTTGAAAGTGGTGAAAGGTGCTGGACATCCTAAGGTCTAGGCATTTCACAGCTATATAGTGTGTGAATATCTAAGCCCATAAGAAAAACAGGAAGGGAATTTGCTCCATTAATGAGCGCTCTTGTTTTAGCATGTGCTTACTGGGTAGTGAAGTCTTTTATACACACAGAGCAGGTTCATCAAAGGTAGCAATAGTGGAAACTTCCTCACATTGTTCCAGTGCTGACAAACACTCTTGGAGTTAAGATAAATGCCAATGTGAGGCCTTTTAATCATCCAAGACGACCATAGCTAAGGGGCTTATGGTTTCAGAGGTTGATTAGGTGAATAATTTTGTCATGCATCTGTCATTCCCAAGGAGCAAAATACTTCCAATTTGACTAATACCATAGATTGCAAAAATGCAGACAAAATTTCAGTCTTGTAGATGCAAAAATATATGTCTAGCCATTAAGAGCCTCAAACTTACTTGTAAATATGCAGAACTAATCAGGCATGTGTCAATAACAGCACAATTATATTAGTACACTCCAAAAAAGCTTTTTTTTTTTTAGTTTATACATGTAAAATTTACATAAATCACTAATATTTCATATTCAGTCAGATTTTCAGGGAGGTGAAGCATGCATGGTTCCCACTGAAGTCACTTTGTTACAAAAGACACATGTAAGCAGCTTACTTGACAATTAGTTTGACAAATCATTATAAATTTAATTATGTTCTATATTCAGCTTTTAAAATTCACCAATTAATTTTGATTGGCCATGTTTAATTAACAAGATATCAAATGCAAATACTGGGAGAAGTTAGTGTAAATCTCTTTTGATTATTTTTTTTGTTCACCTCCGTGCTAATCTGTCAGCAATGGAAGGGGATCTAGTCATGGGAACCCTCAAGCTAATTCCAACGTGGTAGGCAGAGACTTACCATTATTGTGCCCATAGCCATCAATGCCAGTAAAGACAAGTCTACTTTCCCACCCTGTGTAGTCTGGATTGAAGGAGATGCTTGGCTATCTTCACTGCTATCTTCACGCAGAGCCCCGTCTGGCAGAGCTCCTGTGCTCTCTGTTGCCAGACATCCCTCCTTCATTCAGCTCCATTCCCTCTTTCACTGTGCACTGCACCATCACAGAAACCCCATGCAATATATGGTTTTATTTTCTCAGGAAAACCCAGAGGTCCACATTGAGGTAACTCTCCCTTAGGAAGGGAGAATTGCTTGAAGTCGACCCCAGTGAGAATATGAAATCAGAAAAGCCTCTGAAGGAACAGGAGAATTTACCTAGCAGTAACTCTTACTCTTGGGCTTGGTTGTATGGTAAATGCATTCTATATTCATCCTCCTCCTTCTCTCTCTCTCAGAATGGTTTTGTCAGTCTTTTTTTGTGGAGAAGACCTGGGAGTCATTGAGTGCACTTTGTGACTTGAGAGTCAGGTGAACATGGAGGGAGTACAAGTACAGGCCATACCCAGATAAAAAGTCACCTACTTAAGCAGCTTGTCAGTATAACCAGAGGCAACACACCCAATAGGATGCTGTTAACTGATTTTAAGTCAGGTAATCTAAACCAATGTGAGGATTAATGCACTTTTCACTAAAACACATGAGGTTAAGTTGAAAATCCTTAAAACTAGAAAAAGTCCTTAAAACTAAAAAGGAGGCTTGCACCAGCTGAACTAGATTTCTGTGTAACAAAGATACAAGTGTCCTAGAGGTTATCAATGAAAGTTTTAGAGAACAGCTGGATAATGGAGGACCCAGAGCTAGGACAATGCAGTGTCCTTAGCTCCCAGTGCATCCTAAGGACTGATGGCCTAGTTATGACTGTCAGGCAAAGGAATAACTTCAGAAAATATCATCTGAGACGCACAACTTCAGACTGGACTTTACAAAGAGAATATACAACAGAAAATGATTTGGTGAAGTTACTTACTTTCTTTCTTCCAGTAGAGCAATTTCTTTCTTGACCTCATGGTACTCTTCTGCTATTTTGCAGTGCTGTTTGTAGACCTCCATAGATTCTTTAGAGTCATGACAAGGAGGCAGAGGCTTTACAAATAGAAGAAGAAAAAAAAATATATACTGTTTTTGAATGAAATATTAGAATAAATGCATTAGTTCGCTGATGATTACTTAGAGAAAATTCATTTTAACTCTCGCTGCAGGATCTAACCCAATAGTCCTAGTAACAGTCTTTCACAGAAGTGATAAACACTTTCATGTATAAGAATAGGCATAAACCTTCAAAACTTACTATTTTTTTCAGAACTTTCCTTGTATCCTCAAGTATACCGGAAAGATTGTTCAATAAAAGATTTCTCCCTTACCGCACTCTCTGCTATAAAAATGATAAGGTTGGTTCACTGGTCATATCCGTATCTACACTGTAACATAAAAGAGCATATTTTCACTGTAGAAACTACATCACCAAGCAGGAAGGAAAGATACGGAAAGCTATCAACTGTTCTTTTTTCACAGACGTAATGCTTTTCCCAGCTTAATATGAAATGGGACAGGACATGAATTGGAAGACCAGGGATGGGATGCTGATCCTGCTGGACTCTACAGAAGTTGTGCTCCTGACTTCAGTGAAGCCAAGATTTCATGACAGGTTCAATCCTTAGAATGCCTCAATCCAACATACTTAGTTAAGGCAAATGATATAAGAGTTAAATGTTATATTTGCACAGTGTTTTGAATTTCCATGAGATGTGCCAATGAGAGTTAATAGCAGAAGCAAAACAACAGCAATTAAATAATAAAAAAGGAAAAAAAAAACAGATAAAAAAAGAGACTATCTACATCAGAGTAGAAAGGATTTTTTTTAATGCACACTGAAGGTAATAAATATGTCAAAGAAACCATTGTATCTTGGGATACCAACTACATACCATACCAACCATACCATACCATACCATACCATACCATACCATACCATACCAACTACAGCTAAAATCTTGAAAAGATAATCTGGTTAATTGTCAGTGCTTTTTTTGTTCCTTAATAAGAATGCAACTTAATTCAGGCTTAAGACCTGACTGTCACATTTTGGCCATAATACTTTCAGGAAGTGTAACATTTTTAAATGATTAGCTGTGAGAATCAATTGCCTGTAAATGAATTCCAAAGAGCATGCTTGAGCCATCTGTCTGAAGCAAAAGGAAGCACTTAAAATAGTTCCTTTACTGCCTAGTTAAAGAACATCCAATTGCCTTTCATGGTACAAGTGGACAATTTCTTTACTTCTCATTGACCTACTTTGCCTCATATTTGCAGTATAATACTCCAATGACACTGATAAAAAAAAAAAAAAGCACAAGGTCTTGGACATTTCCTGTTTGTGAATTTGCAACCTTCTGTTTTAGCGAATTTAAATTTCATTAAACCTATTCAAAGTCAAGGATTAATCCCACGGGCAGGGTACATACAGATGTACCTCAATACATAGATGTAACTAGCATATGGACCTTTGCAAACGCTTGCATATGGTACATAGTTCCTCATGGATATTTTGAAGCAGACACTCATTTTCCAAGTTTCGAATGAAAAATGCTATGTCAGAATTGCTTTATTGAACAGCTCTTGAGAACCTCAGGGAAAGAGCTGTCCATTGCTTGGTGAAGCTGATTCCTAGGAAAGAAATACTAGTTGCATTTCACTGGGGATAAGCAATAGCATCATTCATATAGTCACTCAAATAATACGCATAAATTTAACAAGACAGAATATAGAAGTCTCAGTGCTCTAATCCGAGAATGCAAGAGTGAGCCAAAGTAGCTCTGGTATCTAGCAGAGAGCAGCAAACAACAAATGCATCACAATAAAACCACTTTGAACAGTATCCAGGGGGAAAGTCCCTAAAGAGTCCCTTCAGAACAGAAAATAATTGCTGTTGCTTTCAACTTAGTTTCTGCAAATCTAGCTGGTGTAAACCAGTTCAAAAAGTAAAGCAGCATTCAGTTTCTATATTCCATCTTCCCACTCAAAAGTTATATTTAGAGAGCTAAAAATTATCTAGTCATGCTGAGACTTAGTATCCAATTCCCACTTAGAACCAGTTGCTGACTTTCAAACCCCTTCCTCTCATTGTTTCCTCTTCAGTGTCATTTTTTCTTACATTAACATTTTAAGGTTTTCACTTAAAATGAACTTGCAACAAGAAACAGTCATTTACTAAAATTTTCTTCATACAACTTGTTTTCAATCTTGGGTGATGCTATCAATTGCTAAACTGAGAAGCTTTTTCACTACATAAAGCTGCCTGTTAACCATGCTAAAGTTACGTGGTAACATTAGGTTACATTTTTACTTAAAACTACAAATTTGATTGATTTATTGAGACCGGATGACTGATCATTTTGGTTTGCTTTCTTAACAGCTTGAAATTTCTATCCGAGGTTTTTGCAGATACTCACAGATAACATAAGCAATATTTGCCCGCTAGCGCATGAAGCACAAGCTCATGCGTTCTTTACTTAACAGATTGCTCTACTGCGACAAGAAAAACGTGGAGATAAAATATTCAGTTTTCTTCTGTCAATCAGAAAATGTAAAGCAACACAAAAGCACAGACAAATTATTTTACGCATGTCTGTCAGACTACTTTTTTGAGATAAACAAGAGTGCAAAGAATTAATGACATGTCTGTGCCCATGAGGAGAAGCATTTTCAGAAGATGTGGGGTAAAACTCCTCAAAAGAACAAATGCAGAAACAAAGGCAAAACTTTCTTGTTTCAAAGCAGTAACCCCAGCTAGTCAGCAGATATTTACAGTACTATTTTCACAAAAGAGAGAACAATAACAGAACAGTAATAATTATTCATCTGAATGGAGTTGGGAGGAGTCTACAAAACACTTGAATCTTGTCCCTTGCTATGACAGGCAAACCCTGGGATTCACGGGTTTATTAAGTTCTACCTTACAATTTAAGTCCCCTCACCGAGTCAAAAGACTGTCTCAGAGCCTCACCAAGGACTAGAAATCTCAATTTCCACTCCAGTTTTATTGAAGACAAGTTTGTACATGTCTTTCCAGTGCCAGCATCATCCTTAACTAAATCGCTCTTCTCTGTCCTGTCTGTTTTACTTCTGTGATGTATTATATAATATTCTCAAACCTACATCTTGGTAGGTCAACCCAGCTACGTCCCTCTCATCTCTCCTAGGGGATGTTTCCATTTTCTCTAGACTATTCTATCTATCTTGTACTGCCCCCAACTCCAGCTTCAATACCTTTTTTGCATGCCTATGACCAAACCTTATGTAGTATTATAGATGCGACATGAGTGGCATTCCTTTGGCAACTCACCTCTGGCAGAGAAAAAGAAATGGAATTCTGAGGCAAAGTACTTTTCATCCATGAAGCCTGTCTTCTGTTTCTTGGGAAGACTTTACATGGGCAACTAGTTTGATCATATCTGAATAACTGTCAGTTTTCAGTTTGTAATTTTTCACTCAGAATCCAACAAACATACTTTAATTTCTCCTCAGTACCACTCTAGCTTGCTACTTCATGACATATCTCACCCATCCAGAAATTAATATACATAAAAGCATACCCACTACATAAGCAAAAAGCCCCTGCCAAAGAAAGTTATATTTAATGGCAACAGTTGCTACTTTTAATCCTGCTTATTTCAGGCTTCAGTGTCATCCACCCTCATTTTCCTGTGCTGACAAAAAATGTCTGTGCAGCATCTCTGGTTTTCTTCACAAAGCTATTACAAAAGCTACCGCTTTCACTGATACTTCTGGTCAATCCCGCTTTCCCTTATTTTCGAAATGGGAACAGTTCTCTGTAGTTTATTGAATAACTCACTTTGAAAAATTTTTTACAGAGTCTAGATACTAAAAACCTCTGTTATAGGCTGTTCTGCAACTGCAAAAGTGCATACATATATATGTGCATATAAGCATATGCACATAAGTACAGGTATATATATATGCATATAAGACACATGCACTACTTGTTTAAATTTTTATTTGAATTCAGAAAAGAAAGATGTGGAAAGATGCTATGAAAAGACAGTTCATAAGAGGAGAGCCTGAGCTGATCTGTTTTATAAGACAGATCGAAGCAACTGTTCTAATTAAAATCTGAAAGATGGCAGTTTTCAGTCTTTCTATTCACTTCAGTTGCATCATGACAAAGTGTACTTTGCCTTCTTCTTCTTTTTTCTTTTTTTTTGCCTTCCCATCTTAATATGAGCATTCTGAATCCACACATGTTCACAGCTGCACTGGCAAGGTCTGTGTAGTTGATAGAATTACCCAAGTGTCCAAAACCACTTTGTTTTTTAACGTACTTTGGGTTGTTCACATTTACTTTTTGACTTCAGGCTCTTTGAACTAAAAAATCAATCGAAGTGTGCTTCTGAAAAGATGAAGGTATACGGAAAAATACTGTGTCATGCATTTTCAGCAGCTGAACATGTGGACTCATCTAGAGGGAAGTTCTCAGTATTGGTCTAATTAAGATAAGTGGTGCCTCACTTTATGTAGACTTGGTTATTTGCAGCTAAACAATTTTGGAGAACCAGAAAGTCCATCGACAACGGCATGGTTTTGCACATGGCCGTGTTAGTTACATGGCTTTGTTTACTCTTCCACAATGGGAACAACCAGACTGTTGTCGTACCAAGCAAAACTGACAGCTATACATTGCAGTCAGGTCTCGTTGAGCAACTGCAACCCATCTGCTAATCTCAAATATCCAGTCGAGAAGAGCTGTAGTCTAGTTCATAAGTTTATTATGAAAATAATCAGCACTCTTCCCTCCAAATATTTCGAAGAGGCTAGATGGAGGAAATYGGCAGTTTTGGCCTCCTTTATGAGAGATCTTCCATTCTTTCTCTAATCTTATTATGGTGCTCTGAATCTGTCAATAATAGGCTTAATTTACATAATCTAAAATAATATCATAGTAACCACAGCAATATTAAAACAGTCTTACTAAGTGMATAGGCCATGCAATCTAATTCTAGGCTGCCAAGACACTCTGGAAATTCTCTTAGAATTTAATACATTTTCAAAAATGCCATATATTATAAAACACAGTATACTTTTCTAGCTTTCTAAAATTATCTGCATGCCTCTAAAGAGKTTACTGACAGTAAAAGTGAGATTTCCATTATTCAAGTTCTAGAGTAAACAAGGTTTCTGCTAAATGTACCYGTCACATATAACAAACTAGCCTTTCATAACATAAAATACCTTCATTGCTTTTTTTTGTATAGACATTTCCAACTGAAGCATGAAAAACATTCCCTTGACTTTATACACTGATATGATAAATGACTGGAGCMTCTTCTCTCTTGCAGCAATTTTATGGTCATCTAACTCCATTGATTTCAGAAGATTTATAGCACCAAATATGATATAAATGCCTCTATCAAGCTCATGATTTCATGCGGTGAGATGGCACAGAGTTATCAGACTCCCTGTACTGTRTATGAGTTCCGTTCTTCTCTATTCAGGCTGAAATTCTCAGGTGGAATAAAGAGTTTCACGGGGAAGAGACAGAGAGAGAGAGAGAGGGAACTGAGCAAATCACAGGAGATGCTGGAACAGGAGAGACAAAACACAGAGCTAAATAATGTAGGCATTTACCATGGGATACCTTCATCTATATTCAGTGACCTAAACAACAAGGCCTCAGATGCTGATGCAGTGCCTAAATATAGCAAATAACCAC
Source organism: Eudromia elegans (assembly GCA_003342815.1). Taxonomy (NCBI): domain Eukaryota; kingdom Metazoa; phylum Chordata; class Aves; order Tinamiformes; family Tinamidae; genus Eudromia; species Eudromia elegans. Next base: position 2,025,153 of record PTEX01000141.1, on the reverse strand, counting down.
TAGTAGACTGTCTGTCAGAGAGGCCACTACCCAAGTGGCAGCTAATCAAAGAGGCGCCTTCCAAGGCCAAGGCCAACTTTTACATGGGGCAAAGGTTAATTTTTCCCAATAACAAGCTGACAGACGTAGCGAGCGTAAGCACTTCTCTGCACTTCTGACTTCATTAGCTACATACAGCAGAGAAAAAAACACTGAAACTCAAAAAAGCAAGTGCTTTATCCTTATGCAAAGTGCTGCTCTTCAGCGGGAAAATAAAAAAATGGATGGCAAATGAAAGAAATCAGAAGAAATGAAAACAGGATGGCAAATGAAAGAAATCAGAAGAAAGGACTGTATTAATATGAATTTTTTTCTACTTGGGCATCTTAGGAACTACATGATTTTTATTAATAAACCTGRAAAAAAGACTAAGCTTTTCCTGTAYGTAATTTAACTCCTTTATTCTCATGTACAGGGCTTTTCTCTGAGGTGGCCCTACACAATATTTCTTAAAAACAAGATAAAATAAAAAGTTTTGAGTTAGAGTTTTCTTACAGATTATTTACTGGAACGTCTTCCCCTAAAAATACTGGAAAACGTAGCATTCAGAAAGGTAATTTGAGAAGGTAACGTTTTCAGTCTGCACGTAGTAGTCTACATAGTAGATCAGAATGCTGGACTGATCATTTTTATTCTTCAGAAGGAAGCTCTAACTTTCTGCTGTCCTGTAGCAAGAGTGTTTTTAGAGCATTGCATACTTGCACTTAGTCTTCCAGAAATACCTTTTCTCAAGTCGGCAAAGTTGGCATCAGCGCCTTGAGTGCAGGTCTCACCACCCGGACYGGGGCAGGCTGCAGTGAACTTTAGCCCTGCCATTGGATACCAGGGAGCAGGCATGGTAGGCTTGTAGTAGGAAAAGTGGGAACGCTAGGTACCTCTGCTCCAACAGCCAAGCTGTCTGCCAGCGCCTAACATAGAAGGACAAGGGCTTCAAGCCCAAAACAGAGGTGCAAAYTGCTTGAGACTCAGGCTGTGGTCTGCTGCCTGCATGCATAAAATTCTAAGGCTCCCATTTTCCAAGTCATTCCRTGAACTTACATATCTTTCAAGCCACTTGCAATATCCAACCCAAAGATCAACTAATTTGGGCTCTTCATTCTTACAAGTTTTAAGATCTTCCTCTATATGTTGGAGAGCTGGCAAGTTACCACATTTTTTTAAGTGCATATTATTATATAGCCACCTACCAGGCATTTATAGTTTGCTTCTTTAAATAAAATGCTAATGCCTTTGATTGTATTTATGGCATGGTGATGAAAATCTTGTGGGTCTAGCTGTGATATTTTTATTATGAAACTATGTACCAGCATTCTTACAAATTCAAGCGTTTCAAACTGCTGTGCCACAGCTGATTAAAGGGTACATTTTCATGCAACCTCATGTGTGCTGCTTTATACTAGCTAACTTTAGGATAGAGAAGAGCGCGGATGGAATGACAAAGGACTCCACCATGCAATCCTTAAACAGGTCCTGCTTAAGTTCATGTTGTTACAGTTAAATACCTATTTAATATGGGAACTAGCTCTTCTCCAGACTGCTTGGTTACATTACATAAATTGCACCCACAAGATATACAGAGCTGATGCAGCATTACCAGTTTGGATCACAGCAATTAAAACAAAACAAACAATAACTTAAATAATAAGAAAATGCAACCTTTGTTTCAGTTGCTGGGTGTTTGAAACATTAAAGCAGTTTACATATGATGCAATTATATTAAATGGTTATAAATTTTMAGGTAAGGTGTGATCCAGACTGACAAAAGCAAGGAAACTCAAGTATTTACTGCTAAAGCAGAAAGCCCTGCTATCACAGCATCAACTCAGAACCTTGTGTTGATACAACTACCTAGACATAAAGACATAAAAATATAAATGAACATATAAGCTTGAAAAGCTGAAGGRTAAAGCACTAACACTGACTTCAGAGTGGCTGAGTCAGCCAGATCCTTCTCTTAAGTTATCCTTTGAACTCACTGCCAAGAAAAAGTTTCTGAAGGATAAYAAAAAGAATATTATCTGAGTCAAAATCTTAGATTGTTTCTTTGAATTTATTGTCATCTTGAGATCATGAAGGTAACGGAAAGATTTAGGCTTCTCTCAAAAAAATGCTAGGTACTTAACAGATCAAACAAATGTACTTGGTGGAATTGCTCTGTGTGCACTCAGAAAACTCTTACTGAAGGGCTATTATTCATCCAACGGACTTCAGTGCTTCCAGGGCAACAATTTCAATCTATCATGAAAACACACACTTAGAAAGTACATTATAAATTCCAGAAATGGGTTGTAAAAGTCTTAATAAAAATCATCATTTTGCCTGTAAAGTACCAACACCTAACTCTGGTAATTTTGTTTTTACATACCGATGTAGTAGCAATGATAACCATACTYTGCTCTTTTACAGCCCTCATCACCCACAGATCTCCATGTTCTTTAGTGGAGAAGATAGACATTATTAACCTTATTGCACAGACAGAGATGCAGCAACTTCTCCAGGACCACAATCTGTCATTGACAGAGTGAGAAAAATAATGCAGGTTCTTAAATTTCAATTCAGCACTTCAGCCACGAAACAGTATTGCTTTTTTCGAATTTATTYCTGCTGAGGGAAAAAACACCAATTGTCCTTTGCTGTGCTGGAAGGTCAGCAAAATGAAGAGGCAAACATAGAATCATTATGGTTGGAAAAGTCCTTTAGGATCACCAAGACCAACCAAAAACTAAACTTACTTCCCTTCTTTTCCCCTCAGTGCAGATCTGAATTTGCTGTTCTCCCCTTTAATCTTRCCCAGCTATGCCCAGTGAAGGAACCTGCCTCTATTCTCAGGATTTGAGGGAGGGAACAAGATGAGTCCCTGCCTTTCTCAGTTCCTTCTCCAGCCATCCTTTGATGACAGCAGAAGGAGAGAAAATAGATTCCTTTAGATCAGCAGCCCTCCCGTATTGTCTCGCTAGTTGATGGGGACAGGAAGGGTGACATCATTGGACAACATGGTCTGCTAATGCCGCTCTCACTTTACACTCAGGAAACAACTGGCTGCATATTGAAATATAAGAGGAAGCCTAAATGCTCCTGGGACACAGACGATCTGAAGCACCTTGCAATGGCCAGCAAACACTCCAGCACGGCCACAAAGGAAAGGGAAATAATCCCTGGATACAGACCTGGCTCTGAGCCCACTGAACCATGGAGTTTCCACAGACTGACGTCTGACTGAGCAATGCACCAGGGCTTCGTCTTGCTGCTCCAGCATCACACATTAGGCCCATCACAAAAGCATTCCCCTCTTTTGCTCTGCAACCACTAGGTTATGCAGAATAAACTAACATAACTTTGAGGGTTCTATTATTCATAGCGGCGATCAAGCAAGATTAGAGACAAGATGTCACTGCAAAATATACACCTGCATTCTCTTGGAATGTTTCAGAGGAAGGTTATGGCACTGATCTATCTTCACACAGCTTCCAGGTGTTAGCATATAATACCTGGCTCATACCTTCTCCCACTGAAAGCAGAGAAACTGTTCACTGCAGGGCAATTGTTCCTGGCCAGGTTTTGCATAGTAATTGTAAAAAATAAAAAAAAACATGTGAGATTGTAAGAATGGCCATAATTTTCTACAATTAGATTAAATATATCAACTGATTTTTCTGCAGCTCTTGAAAGAAAATTGTTTCCTTTTATGGGAATGTAAAGTCTCAAGAAATGTTAACAATGTGAAGARGCAACACTGAAAATCCTATCTTAGTGTAACATCCAGATTTTTCTAATATAACAAGTGTAATAAACATGAAGTAGAATGGTAATTATAAATTAATACATAMATACATAAATAAACAAGTTTACCTGCAGCTGCTGATCTAGTTCTGGAAAAGCCAACGGGAGGTCATTTTCAGGAGAAGCATCATCTAAAAGGTAAACATGAATTTAAAAGCTAATATCTACTAAAAAAGGCAATTCAAATGATCTGTTGATGTAGTTATACATTGACTATATCCATTATAATATCCAGATCCTTCAAACATCTTTGTATATGCTTACTTTTCTACTTCAGATACTTTAATAAACTCCTTAGAAGTAAGAAAATGTTTAAGTGCTGGAAAGACAGAAACCCTAATCTGTGTTGTGGTGACCAGGAAGCAAAATCAAACCAGTTACAAGAATTGAACATGTGATAATGTAAAAAACAAAACAAAGCAAAACAAAACAAACAAAAAAACCCCAAACCCAGTAAACACAAACAGTCTTCTTGAGCTGTCCATACAGTTCAAAGGATTAAAGAAACTTCAACAGGCAGCATCCTGCTGTCAGAGAGGTCATGACTTCAATGAAAGGGAAAAGCCCCATCACAGTACAGTGGCTTAGTGGGGCTGAAACAGCAATAACAGAAATGCTTTCTACCACCTTTCACAGGCAACCACAAGAATGCAAAAACCAGACCAGCAAAGCTGGAACTAGAAGCCTGTTACCCACACAGACACGATTAGAATGAACAACCATAAACCACTTCATACTGCAAAGAAACATCTTTACTATGACCTGTATGTAACTCTCCTTATGTGATAGGGTCAGTTCATTCACGTCAATCTGCCAAACTGTGTTTTTATTTTATTTTTTATTTTTAGCACAGGCWTCCAGCAAGGTGGGACAGAGCGTGCCAGTTACGTCAGCGTTGTGATGTGGACACCTGCCCACTAGCAGTTGGACTGGGATCAGAAATATGAATCATGCTCGGTAGCGTCACAACTGGCCACCGCAATATTTCTTACTCAGTGACTTTCACACTATCAGTTCTGCATTGGATTGTGATGACTGTTTACGTATCTTACTACAGGTTACGGGAGGTAAAGAGAAGGTTACTACGAGCTAGCTTACAGAGTCAATTATTTGTAATGGGTCAAAATTAAACACGGATGTCATCTCACAGATGAAAACTGCTAGCATAGGTCACATCCTGCAAACTGCCCTGTGCTGGCAGACTTGTACACAACAAAATCCCCAAAACGTTAAAAGAACCACATATCAAAGCAGTACTCTGCATATTCTTAGTGAGTATAGACTGAGATCTACATTACGTGTCAAATATATTTTACCTCTTTACCCTGCCACCAGTGGTCACACAACAAATTAGGCTAGAGGGGAAAAGTAAAATAAGCCACCATGTACGACCAGGAATGAACACACCACCTAAATTACAGTCCAAACATTATTTCAACTAGCATGGCTCGAGCTGGGCACCAGGGAAACAAGCTATCCCTAGGCTGTCGGGATGCCCTTGTGAAAACCTACGCAAACAACAAGTTTTAGGAACAAGTTCTCTGCCCTTTGGGGCAGAATTCTTGCTATTAACAAAAAACATTACCTCTCCCTCCCACAACCCTTCATTTTGTACACCTTGTCCCAAATATTCCCCTCCTGGAAAATAACTAAACTGCTGTGATTACATAGAGCTGTATCATCATGATATGAAAGTGTTTATTAAGTTTTTTAAGGTTTTTTAAATTTATTAAGTGTTTATTTATCTTTAAGTTGCTGTTGTTTTCTTGTACCATATTTAAAAATAGACCAATATTCTAAAAGAAGAAAGATGAATCATATGGCAGGGCGAAAAGGAAGGACGGAATAGGACTCAGTTGGACTGGGTGTACAGCTGCTCTACAAATATTTGGCTGAATAGTTGTTAAATATTCTGACAGCGATACTGGACCTGAGTCGTGGGCGGCAGTTAAGCTGATATTTGTTTTGACCATTCCAGGACTACAATCTTTGGTACAGGAGCCGTACAAAGGGACATTTGATGATTTTAAGCTAACAGAAATAAGGCAAAAGTAATCCAAATAAGTTTTGAAGGGAAATTAGCCTCTTTTACTCCTGATTCATCTATTATTAATAAAAAGAAGTCAAAACTGTATCAGCATATTAAGAAATATATTTTATTCCCTTCAAAAAAGAACTCATAAAAAAATTCAAAAGCTTGGAAATACTAAAAAAAAAAGAAGATGGAATAAAGAAAGCAAGCACTACAGAGGAAATCCTTTCAATAAGCAGATGTTCCTTGCTTATTTTCTGAACTCAACTGACTGAGTCAATGGCACCAAAAATAGAACGTATCGGTATCCTGACCATTATGGCATACCATAGTACATTTTATAATGGGCCTGCCCTAGCATCTATTGAACAGCTGCTAGGGTTTTTTTTAGTTATGCTAGTTTAAGACTTATTTAAATCGTATGATGTTCTGCACATCAGATAAGCTCGGGACTTTGGTGGCTTGAATCTTTTTGAGTTCCTAATTCTCTTAGGCTCTTCTGAAATTCTCAGCTTAACTATTTAGTCCACAAAAATTGACGGAAGTCTTTACCTGCAAGCTTGTTTCCCACAGTATAAAGAAAAACTGTCCTTGCAGCTTCCAGTGAAATAAATTATTTCTTCAGGTCAATGTGTATTTCAGTGTCATCAAAGTAACAAATACAGCAACGAAAAAACATCATTTGGCAAAAATTAGGCACGTGCTTAGGTTTCACAGAGTGGGAAATGGCAGCAATCACTCACCTCCTAAGACTCTTTCAAGGATATTTTCAGAAAGTCAAGAGGAAAGCTATAACCTCCTGCATGTTCTTCCAAAAGAATCTATTGCCCTGACAAGCGGGGACTTATGCAGGAAGTCAGACTAAATCACAGTGGCTTCTAGCCTTAAAAATCTAGGACTCTTTAAATTAGAAATGGTGGAAATATCTGAGATGGCAATGTCAATGAAATGTCAATTCTGAAGATTAAAAAACCCTCCCAATTATCTGCTTATCTACCTGTATTTGTTCTTTTCTATTCTACATTTCCTTCACTGGACAACTGAACTCAGAAAATTCTCTGTATTTACTTTTCTCATGTTATTATCAATATTTAATAAGTTCAGAGATTGGAATAAGGAATCATTGATACAATCAAAGACCCTCTTTCTAACAGTCAGTGACTTTTCTATGCCTTTCAAAAAYTGAAAATAAGCAGGCTGATTCTACACCAGATACAAACTGCATCTCGCCTTTTTGCCTTCCCTCTCCATCACTCATAACTTGGATTTATAAATGAAGATGGTTATTCTAATAAAACCGAATTTGTTAAAAAAAATGCTAAAACCAGAGACTTGCTGCATCTGTAATTGAGTCAAGATTCTGGCCAAAACCAAAAAGGAGGGAAAAATGTACATGTGTGTGTTTTGGCCATCCCTGYAAAGCCACTCTCACTGACCCATGATGTAGGACAGTCAGAGACTTCAGCACCRGCCTCCGAAGTTCAGGTAAGCATGCTGCATGATTTCTAAATAAGCAGTTCTTCCTGATTTTCTGTAGATCCTGACCTTAGTTTTAGTTGATGATTTRCTCATGTTCTGGCCTTCTGGAAGTCCCAGTAGCCCAAACCTCCGTGATGGTGACAAAAAGGAAAATTGCTCCTACTTTACTGTGTGCTTGGGACAGTGAAGGGTATCAGCCTAGTCTGTTCTTATGTGGCTGCTCCGCTGTGAAAAACAAATGCTTTAAGGAAAATATCTAAATATACTTGTAGAAAAATCTCACAAATTACAGTTTCCCTAGGATCTTCACAGTTAGAGAAGATCCTGCATGCAAAGGTAGATAGAAATAGAAGATATAAATTTGAATGTGTTAAAAGCATATTAAGGTTGCTAAATCAGGCACTCAAAATTTAGGAAATGCCAATCACAACTCTGCTTCCTTGAGTAACTGAGTTATGATCCAGTCTTTAATTATATGATCARGTACTATTTTTTTCTCCCCAAGCGTGGGCAAGTGTATTCAGATCTCTTCCTCCTAAATTAAAGAATCAAACTGGTAATGTAAGTAGGCTGCCATCCTGTAAGCGGATCAGCCCTTGCACCGGAGCAGCGCTCAGACGCTGCTGCAAGTCGTGCAGCTAGCCGGGGGGCAAGAGGGGATCGGATMGGATCGGATTGGATCGGGGGGTCCAGCCTGGCCCTGGGAGCGCAGCAAGAGCTCGTGGCTAGGGCAGGGGTTACTGACAGACACACAGAGACTTATCAAATTCATCCTGGAAGGCTCTGTGGCTAAGTGACTGAGACTTGGCAGGGGCGTATGAAACTCCCTGGGTTCTATTCACAGCTCTGCCTGAAATGACCTTACACAACCTCTCAGTTACCTCACYCATAAAATAGTGAGGAATGGTCACTGCCTGACCCAGGAATAGGCTATGAGGGCTTGCTCAGTAAGAGTTGTGGACATCCCAAAGATAGCAACAGCTCATACCAGAGGAGATAAGCTTCATCTCYAGCATATCTCTAGCTCAGTAAGCCTTCACCTATGCCAAAAAGGTCCTGTGAAGAAGATGCAGCCTCTSCCCCTCTGAGGTTTAACTTCCTTAWGTTCCTCTCAGACTCCCACACAAGACAACCGTGGGTATTTCCTGTCCCAATGAGGTCCTGCTCTAAYGATTACTTAAAGATGTGGGGCTGCAAAGACATGTCTCACTTTCTCTTAAAGTAATAATTTCTCATTTATATTACAAAAGTGCTCAAAGGATTCCAAAGATGGACTGATGCTGAAAGCCTCTGGACAGACAGCCAAAGAGAAAGCATTTCTACCCTCCGGAGCTAAGACCATATTGTAAGCCAGAACAGTTCTCACCATTTCCAGAAATCAAGGCGCTTAATCGTATACTGAGTACAGATTTAGGAAAGGAGCTTTGTAAATTTTAGCCCACGCCAGTTTTCAATCAATACATTGTCAGCTGGAAATCACCTGTTGCTATTAGAGCCAAAGTGATGTGAGCAAGGATGTGAGGCAGCTATTGAAGCAGCAGCACACCCTTGCATTATCAACCACAAAAGAAAACCCCAAAACCAAAAAAAACCTTCATGGTCTTGAGGATAACAAGGAGCTGTAAAATAAGTCACTTGCTATGCTTGCGAATACAGCTTCTGCCTTTGTTATCAGTGCTTTTTCTGCAGAGTGCTTATTAAAGATAGACTAATTTCAAGCAAAAGAAATTAGGAATAATTTCAAAAGCAGTCGTTTACCATCATGTGTCACCAGCAAAACTCTCCAGCTAGAATCTGACTTTTATTTTAGGAAGGAAGGTGGAGGGATGTTTACGTATAAAGCTTTCCTAGGAACAATTACACAATGCAAATCCACTATGCCAAATTTAATAAAGCTCCTATTATAGCCTATCTTAGCTTGTGTATTAAATGAGATTTAATGATATAAATAAATACATACTGAAYTTCATTGGGTTTATTAAATTGAAGTTGCTAAATAAAAAAAAAAAAAAACAACTTCCCTTTGGGAATGCTTATTTTAATTTGAACACCATGTTGAATTTAACTTCCACTAATTCCCAAGCATATAAGGTGTGCTGAAATAAAATATCTCAAACTCTTTAACTTAAAACAGTACCTGAACTCAAACTGGTGCTATATGTCATGCAGACACACCCTGGGAAACCTAGGTTTGATGCCAGATTAGTGAACTTCAGTTAGAGACAAACATAGGTATCTATATATACAAGAATAAGAGACACAATAAAATTGTCTTCTTATATAGCATCCCTGTCAGCAGCTCAAGRGCTGATTCTGTGACTTTTAAGGAAYTGGTTGGCCAAGTTTCACATTGAAAATACTACACAAGGCTGGCCAGKATTTCTGYCATTGTGTGTTGACTGATAAATAATACAACATAACTAAATAATTCTTGTATGCTCAGGATAAGCCAAATCCGTTCTTGTAAGTCCAGTTAACAGAAAGTAAGCCTCTTCTCTTGAGAGCAGTCTCTCCTTTCAGGGCTTCTCACACCCCAAGCACTGGTGCTTGGTCACAATCCTAGCCAGTGAGATAATCACCACCCAGAAGAAACATTCCATTTCCCCTTTTTATATCTAGTTATGCTGCAAGTTCCTTCTAGTAAGCAGTTGTGCAGCTCCTGGGAGGATAATACGGCTGTACTTGGTGAAACCTGTCACTGCACCTTTCAAATGAGATAAAATTCAAGAGAAAGTTTAAATCAGACAGATTCCCACTCCGCTTAGCCCTGGTGAAGGACTTTTTTGCACACCCTGGCGTCCAAAAAAAAAAAACCACTTAGTGCTTTACGATCACACTTGAAACTTGAGCAACTTCTGTTTGAACTGAGAACCRTATCCTTGCCAAGGAGGAGAAACATAGTAGGAACCTTTAAATATGCATGATAAATGACTGAAAATTATAGAAAAAAGGAACAAAAAGCAACGGCAAATACTACCTTTCTGTAACTGAGACTCTATAAACTCTAAGAGAGAGGCTGGAATTATTAACGAGATAGAAAAGTAAAAAATAAAATGTGATGCAATGTTAAGGAAGTTAAAGCTTCCTGCCTTTCATATCCTTCTTCTTCCAAGCTATTCACAACCTTGTCATTTCCTACTGCCGTCTCTTGTCTCAAATTATTCTACCCTCTTTGATTTTCCCATGGTCTCAGCTTTCCTTGACTTGTTTTCACTTTCTCACATAAGCATTCTTTTTCCATAATTTGTAAGAGCACTCCTCTTTCTTTCACACCTCTCTTTTAAGACAAGTAAATTTAACAAATTTATCCTGTTATTGAGAGTTGAGAATTTTTCATAATTAGTTTCTATAGTAAAAAGTCATTATTTTCACTTATGAAAAAGAGGCTCACAAACAGCCATGTGTATTTCATTATACTCCTTCTCCCAACTACTCAGTATCACTTATCCTTATGAGATTTAAGTGTGTGTGCAATGATGTATGAAAAGGTGTATTTTAAGTCCCCTTGCACAGGGAAGGAGATCGGACCTCAGGCTTGTGACYACCGAGGAATATTACATAACAATTAACTAAGAAACCTGCTGTACATTCCAGAATATTTTGAATGCCACAAAGATGTACCCAGGCCGAAACGGTATTTGCACAAAGCTCAGGAAGCTTCCTGACATAGCACCCCTACAATGCATGCCGTCTCACCAAGTATTCATAAACAGGGGATTTCAATTACCGTTATCAGAGATCCTTGTATTTCATGCCATAAACACCTCTCGACTTCTCCGCCTTCAGGCACTCACCTCTAGTAAAAGCACACCTGGTATTTTTGGGTGATGCTTCCCAACTGCCCATTTACGTTATTTTATTGAAATTTTTACTGTATGCCAAAAGCTCTCTAGACCTTAACAGACTTTCAAGTACAAGCTAGCCATAATTTTCTAATCCAAAGGAGTCACATCTGCACAGGTTGCGTAGGGGAAGTTAGCGCTCGCTCAGCACTAACTGACAGGATAAACGTCAGTGGAATTTCTGCTGCTTTGCTGGGGAACATGCCACGTGGGGCATCCGTTTCCTGAGAGCTTTCACCAGGTTGGGCACGTGTGGCACTTTTCAGCCTTCCTGTTGAAGGGAAAGTCTCTTCCTGTTCTAGTCTTCAGTATGAAGTTCTTATCTTTCCTTTCTTGTTAAAAAAAATCCCCAAATCAGATATGCTATACATGCAAATGAATTTGATMGTTAATTACAGACTTAGATACGTTCCAAAGGCTGTTGAAAGAAAGCTAACATCTGAAATGTCAGTCAAGTGATTTATGTCCAGTGAAATTTTTAATGAAAACATTAAAAGTTACTAGGCAGGAAAACTGATCATATGCTACCACTCAGGAATAAAATATCCACCCATAACACTGGACTTCACTCAGTACTGTAAACATTAGAAAGAACATGTAAAACGTAAAAAGCAATTATTTCTCTATGGATTACTCTGTAAATTACACTGTACCTGGGGACTCATTCAGGCTGAAGGCAATTCGTACTGGCTTATCAGCAGGTACCCTGGCGGTGGTGATCATGTGGGCACTCGAGTCAACGCTTTTACTCGTTTGTTCCAGCTGCAATAATATAAACAATACATTCATTACAGAGCACGTGTCACTATCCAACAAATGAATTACAATGTTTTTTCATGCATTCAGAGCTGCCTTTTTCATTCCAGCTAAGCAATGTTCAGCATCAAAGTCAAGGGACTGCCATTTCATTTTCTTTTTTTCCAGTTAGAAAGGATTTAAGTGCAATTCAGTGCAGAGACTGCCCTTCCTCAGTTATTCACAGATTAGAAAGCGCAGTGGCACGGGAAGCTTCCCCTCTCCTCACCTGCTTGCTCCCTGCCATTGCCCCTTCAGCACGCCTTGACTCGTGGCAACGCTGCCYGGTTCTGAAGGTGAAGAAGGAAGAAGGGGTGGGGAGTGGAGAGTAACATGACCCCCAGGCTGCCATGTGATTGGAAACGTGCACACCACTCCACATGGTGTCAACGAGGAGGAACCCGGCCTCCCACCTTCCACCCATGCCCCCCGAGTCAAGCTGTGCCGCGTAGACGCACGCGCAACGGTCACAAAGGTACTGGCTCTCCAAACCCTGGTGGTGTTTCCTCAGGGGAACTCTGTGCGGATGTAGGGGTCTCCCTGCATGGGTTTGACTCCCAGATCGGGACCCTTGGTCAGTCCTTGCTCGCTCTTCCAAGACTGACTCCAAAMAGTGGTTTCAGTGAGATGAAACCCTGTCCATTAAGAAAACTACTAATCCATTTCAAGCAGGTCACCATGGAGTCACTGAGCAACAGAAAGTTTAGTTACTTCATATCTGAACTAGTACATAAAGCATCTCCAAATAAAGTTGCACTCATGGTTCTATTATATATATTCATCTTTTAGAACACAACGCTTTGGTACAAGTCTATTAAACATCTAAACACAAAGTTATTCTCCTCATATAGCGAGCACCAAGCTGCTAAAATTCACAGTTGTTAATCTTCCAATTAGCTCCATGTGTGCAGAACATGAAGTCAATGGGACTTAATGCATGGAAAGGATCTGCCCATAAAAAAAAAATATTATAACTGAAGACTATGCTATCCAGAGTGCACTGTACCCATACCAACTATGTGGACAATTATGAYTGCACTTAAGTTACTGTAATAACTCCTCAATCAATTAGATACTTAAGTTCTTCATGAAAGTACAATGAATTTACTAGAAGCCATGCAACATGCCAGTAGATAACATAGCACTTAGCTAGTGAAAACAGAAGCCAATCTATTCCTAAGCTCATATTTTGCAGGTGTTCAGTGAAGTGGTTACTGTATTGCACTGAAAACCTAACTACCCATTCTAATTTAATTATTGGCAATCTCAGAAAATCAGTAGAACAGAAAAATGTTACAGGATTATAATCTTTCTTGGTGATGGACGAGTGAATCAAATTCTTCCCTGGTATCACTGCCTCACAGTCATTGGAAAAGTACCAAACTTGCATTTGGTCCATTCATTTCAGCATTTCTTTTTCATTGGCTTCATCTGTCTTAGTATTAAATCTGATCARAGAATTTGTTGTTTAAAATGTTTATTTGAAAACAATAAGAAATATTCTAAAATCATTATTTTGAGTTATCCTGATTAGCAGCTGAGTGTCTCGATCCATGAAGGATCTCCAGTGTAGTTTTTTATGCCTCATTACTAATAATCATAACACAGAGAAACTGAATTGATCGATATGAACTGGGCAGAGACACAGAAAATGTGCACGAAAGAGCCAGTGGATATTTGTGATCTCAGGAAAAGATCTCTGGGGGTAAACTGAAGTATTCTATTTTGAAGAACACTGTATTGCACTAAGTAATTTTCATCTTCTCAAAGTTATTGATCTCTTTTCCCAGAGCCTCACTTTTGAAGAAACATCTGAGATATTTCACTCTTTTTTAAGAAGAACAGCTCAACTGCTACCCCAACATTATTTATTATATTTCCCTTCCATTCTTCCCAATTTAAGGTAAAGCAAAACAAAACAGAAATAGACAGTGAACAAGGCTCTAAGACATGAGTCTATGTTGGTGGCACACATTCCCCTGACGTTTATTTACTAGCAGCAGCGGTCTTGCACATCAGAAGATACCTCACATTTCATATCACAGCCTAGGAAATTAAAACGACACGTTCAGCTAGAGGATTTAAACTTGCCGTAACAATGCTGCGAGGAGCAAATCTGTTGACTTATACCAGTCACACACTATGCGGTCTTTGATATTTTTAAATTGCCTCTTTGAACCACCTGCCATGAGAGGGCAAAAATCAATATCCCCTTTGGTGAGTAATGGTGAATTCCATCTTCACCCAAAAGAGCCTTTTCATCATTCACAAAAGAAMGAAAGAATCTCATCTCTGTATACCCCAGTTACCCTGCTATCTGCATTTTTTGCTTTTTACGCAACACTTATCCCTTCACCCTTTTTATTTATTATTTTCTTAATGCAGATTCCCCAAGCTCCTCATCCCAGGGGGCAAGCAAGCAGGACAAAGCAGGGACGGACGGGAGCGCTGTGCGTGCGGAGCGGGGGATGCAGGAGCAGGCTGCCTCCGCCGTGCTGGCTGCAGGCACCGGGAGCCGCGTCTCCGTAGGCAGAGAGGTGGGCGAGCGGGCAACCYGTGGAATGCACTGGGACTGAAGGAGCAGCCCCCCTTGTTGCTGGCAACTGCCTATAGAGCCGGCTGATGTTTCTATAGGGAGAAAGAAGAAAGAAAGGGAGAAATCCGCGGCGGAGCTGAGAGGAAGCGTTGCTGGAGCGCGATCAGTTTAGCCCGGTTTTCACACCTGTCGCCTTACCTCACTTAGTGGAGTGTCGGCACTTGTATAATCCGGGGCCAGCCACTGCCTTGGCTTCTCGCTTAGTGCCTCTCTGCACTAAGGCTTCAATAAAAGAAAAGGCTGCACCTGCTGCACAGCAACAGGCTGACACGCTCTGAGGAGCGGAGACAGCTGTCAGGGCAACATGCTGCTACCTGCACTTCCCACGGGCTCCGCTGCCCCGACGGAGCCCCCTTTTCCGCTGCCCGCCACAGTTCCGCTGCTCCTTCCGCGCCTCGCCCGTGCCGGGGGGTTACGACGCTGTCACGCYTCGTGCAGGAAAAAATCCTTCTGCCGCAGGCATTATTAAGCAGCAAAGTGCGGTGAGCGGAAGATTTTTAATTCATTAGCCCTGGCAAACCTAAAATACAAACAGACTTGCTTCATGGGACAGGAATGTTTTCAGCATGACCCAATCAGTGTCTGTGTCTATTCCAGCAAACTGGCAAAGATAGCATGACTCCAGTCAGCAAAAATGTCTGCGGCTCCAATCAGCTCGGGGTGACATTGCCAACTTGGAGCGGCTGCGGGACGACTACCGCGCGCTGGGGGCGGCCGTGCGGGCGAGCCGCGGGGGCTGCCCTCGCTCCGCATGGGCCTCGCTCCGCGTGGGCCTCGCTCCGCATGGGCCTCGCTGCAGGGAGGCCCGTCCGGGAGCGCGCGGCGGGCGAGGATGGGGCTCCACGCGGGGATCGACCCGACACGAGGGATTTACCGGCACGGGGTTTACTGGCAGCGCTTGCTGCTTATAGAAGGGTGGGCAGGGAATAGATGGATTTYGGAATATCACAACAGAAGAGCGCTCCTCCGGCCTCAGGGTCTATCTGCTTAGCTGTATCGCAAAGCCTGCCTACACGGCCCTGTTTGATTGATTGCTATCACAGTGATTAAAACAAACGGARGATAATGCAGAGCAATGACAGAATGATTAGCTCTAATACCATTCTATTTACTCTCCTCTGCTTGTGGTTTTTTACTTTTGAAAAGTCCAAATGCAAAGCCTTTTCCCAACAGAGATCTCCCCTAAGGGCGCACTGCTCGATTCTCTGGGCTCAGCTGGGGAAGGCAGAGGCTGCCGGATACACAGAGATGTGAAGGCCTGTCTTAAATCAGATTCCATCTCTCCTCACACCCGCGTCTCACTCCCTTAGCTCCGGATTGCTCTGACCAGTGCAAATCTCAGGAGCCCAGGAGTTGCCCTTGCAGCCTCACAAGACCTTTTTCATACTTTGCGATGACTGCACTGCTAAGATATTCTACCTACACTTCCTTCCTTCAGCATTGACCCCGGAGGGTATCAGGCAGCAATTGCCTTACTTAGGCATCTGGCGAGGTCTTCTCTGTAACAGCACCGTGCCTCCGAGCAGACTATAGGCTCTGGCCAAAGGGGTAGCCAAAAGCAGCAGCATGTCCCTGATCACGCTCACCGTTTTCTTCTCTTAATTTGGTTCTGAAAAGAGCGAGGATTCCTTCCTCTGTGTCCCCTTTGGAAGGGGAGGGAGCGAGATCTGTGTTTGCTCCCAGCCATCGCTGCTAATAATACTCCATAACACAATGCCATCAGCAGTTGATATTGATCTCCAGCGCGGCGAGTAATTATTTTGAAAGTATTTATTTAAAGATGCATAAAATCCTGGCTCCACTGAAGCCACTGAAAAATATTGTGCTCCAGTTTCCATGGAGCCAGGGTTTCCCCCAAATCACAAGATTCTCCGGTGCCTTGTGTGGACAGATGGTACTTACACCGCMTGAGTGACTTCATTACATGCCGTAAAATAAAGTAAAGCCCGAAAAAGAAGCTCTACGTAAAACGCGAAGTCTTGCGAAATCTTCCATAGCCATCACTGCAACGCTCTTGGTAGCTCACCGACATAGGTCTTACATAAGCAGTTCCATTAAAATACTAACAAAATGGACTGAAATGGTGGCTGAATAGCCCAGGGATAGTTTTTCCACACGGCTCCACATTTCATTTCCAGGGTGACACCTTATTTACCTGCAGTTTAAACAGCACCTTCACTTGCAAGCTGGCTTCATAATCATTCTGTGTTCTGTAAGCAGATACATACTTCTCAAATGTTAATGCTTCTAGTTAAATCCTATAGTCCTATATACACTTTATAAAAAAAGGTGGAATCATCTGTGCTTCACTTATTATAAACATTCCTCTTCTAATCAACATATTGCTTCTGAAGGCTGTGAATCATGGGCTAAGATATCAAAACTGCAGAAAGAAAAAAGCCTCTCATCTCCTTTTAAATGTTAGCTCTGTGCTTTATGAAATATTTAGTCATCTGGAACTGCTACTGAGCGAAAGACAGCATATTTTAAAAATATGAGAATGTTATGGCATTCTGTATATACAACATGCAATCTGAAACATCAGGATAAATGATTAAACTGTACCTATTTTATCATCTATTTATTTTGGGGGTTCTGTGTCTAAAAAAATCAACATGGATGATGGTAAATGGGTTTCTCAAAATGATTTTGTAGCAATGATGTGGGTAAGATTTAGTATATCCATTTTAAACAGAAGTAAACCTGAAGCACAGCATTCTTCACTTCTGTGATTCTGAGATGTTTTGCTCACTTTAATATTCCAAGGCATTGTAAATCTTAGGAAGAAATAAATCTCACTTCTCTTACTTAAATAAGTAGGATGACTGAAATGCATCTAAGAAAATTACTCTTTATTGCAGTGCAATAAATACATCTTTATAACAGGCTACATATGCAATTTACATGAAATCTCCATGAAATCTCCATGAAAATCAGACTGCTGGTAGCTCCTCCTTTTTTTTTTTCTTTTAGTCATTGGATGCCTGGTACCCAAGCAAAATTATTTCAGTACTGTCACAATATGGAACTGGTGAAAATCTAGAAGAGTGACACACAGGATATGTTCTATCTATCAGAGCAATTTAAGAAACATTTAAGATCAGCAACTCTGGCACTTATTGATATCTAGCAAGAGAAACATGCAAATTTTAAATCATTTTTTAGGATGAGGTATCAGTTATTTTATACTTGGAAAAAAAGGCCAATATTTGCTATCTAATAAAACACCTGTTGCCTTCCCTTTTTTTAGCTCTGCTACTTTCAATTCATTTCAATTTCCCAGTATAAGTAGTATTTTAGTAGTGTATGACCTCACTCCCGCTAAAGTGGTGTTTCAGAGATTGCCAGTCACTGTTTAAAAATATACTTAAAATACTGTAGCATATGGAGGATGTCGCAAGGAAAAAAAAAATCTTAAAACCACTTTGCCATAAACTTACACAGAATAAAATTTTCACTTTACAGCACCCTCTGAGTAGAAACAAATCATGTTTTTGGGAATTTCTGACAAACATTTTTCTGCAGCAAAATCTGGGTTTTTTTTTAAAAAAAAACACTGTGGCAGGCAATTGTTTCCCTTGACTTTCATTTGGGCTGCTAAGGGTGAAGTTGGTGCATATTGTACATAACTAATTTTGAAGGTAAAAACATTGTTTAGTCACCTCCTGTAATTCCATATTACCTGATGAATTTCTAATCGAATTTTGATTGCAAATTTCAGAATTTAGTAAATTTCAGAATTTACTAAATATTAAAAGCTAGATGGGATATTTTAGCAGACTACAATGATAACTAAGTGCCTTCAACTATCTGCTAAAATATAAGCTSTCTGTTGATCTGATCTCTTCTTGGAGTCTAATAGAATAGTCATTTCAAGTCTGCATGGAACTGAGTAGAGAAGTTTGGGGGTTTTTTTAATGTTTGTTTATTTGGTTGGTTGGTTTTGTTTTTATGACATCAGCTATACTTGGTGAGATCAYGGACTACAGTGTGGTCAAGCATGACAGCCACAACGTTCCCAGCTGGAAATCCAAACCCAGCACCAATGCTGCTCTCTTGTCTTGTGGGTAACAGAAAAGCATGTATCAAATATACATAACTGAAGTCTTGTGGTACTTCATTCACAACTTAGCCTCCCAGCTCCTAACAACTGGAGTTGCTACAGAGCACTTCATTACTGYTCTTAAATTCCACCTCCAGTCTCTGCCTTGGTCTCTCCCACTTTACAGGACCGCTCTCTRTTTGCTTGCCAGTCAAGCCCTGTGTCCTTCTGTCTCAGCTCTAAGATTCTCTCGTGTAGGCTGAATGCCAYAGTTTCACTTCCTTTTCTCCTTCCRTCAGTTTCTTCATTTGTTTTTTTTCATTCCTTTCTTGGATGTTGTTTTTACTTCCTTCACTTTCAATATGGCAGTTCTCTTTGTTCCTCATCTTATTCTCTGAATATGATATCAGCAAYGTCCAAACTTTCTGAGAAAATCATGCTCTAGATTTTATGAAGCTGGAACAGGATCTGATAATCTTAGGTAGAGTAGTTTCTCTGAGAAGGGAAGAGGTACATTTCTGATGAAAGTGCTACTATCTTGAAGTATTTCAATTCTTATTTGAAAATAAGAATTTGAAAAGAACTGAAAAGAATTTGAAAAGCCATTAGTAGAAAATATCACTGGTAATTTTAACAAAGATAAGATCATGTGCTTTCTCCCAAGCTCTCAACTCATAAATGCCTGAACACTGTCAGAAGAAATTAATCAAAATGCCTGTTTTTTTTTTTCAAGGTCATGTGATCAATATCCATGAATATGAGCACTGACTTGATGAGTAAATATAACATGTAAATTCTTACAATTCACGGCAAATATCTGAATACAGTTTTATGGGATCATGTATATCTAACAAAAATCTAATGAATCGATGAATATCTAATAAAGAAAAGAAGAAATTAAGAATTGGTTCACTCGGGATAACGTGTAATTACAAGACCTAGTTCAGCAATTTTTGTTTGCCTTATGACCATCTAGAAAGAACAGTTAATCTTGAATCATTTGGAAGTCTGAGTGGTGAGAAGCTCCAGCTCATCCACAGAAACCTCTAGACAGAAACTGTGGGAAGCTAATGCTGCTGACAGGAATAAAACTGAAGCCTTTGAGATATGATGCTGCCAAAGATCCTTGCATATCTCTTGGGCGAAAAATAAGATGAAAGCTGAGTTTAGAAATATTATTGGAAAAGGCTCACTCTGTTGTCAGAAATCAACAGGTGCAAACCTATATACTTCGCTTGCATCAGCATGAAGATGGAAATAACCTTCAGAAACTAATTTTGGGAAGAATGGTGGTAGGTCATCTCGACAGAGGATAGCAAGGGAGGATATGGATGGAGACAGTGTAGCAGTTTGCTAGGAGGTCAGCAGCTGARTGTTCAAAGCTAGCATTGGCTTGAGCAGACTTCTGGAAATACTAGTAGAATGTCACAAATGCTTAAAACCCAAGTACATAAATTTTGCTTAATGATTGTGTCACTAATCTACATCCAGCACTCCAAGGGCAGGAAAATAATTCTGTTACATCATGTAGAATTGCAGTCATCACTCAGACTGGATCCATTATTCCTTAAGGCGATTCTTAGACTATCTTAAGRACTTACCTTAAAGACATTACTACAAGACATTACAGGCTCACTGGTTGATAGCTGAGGTCAACATGCTCTCATGCAGAAGACTTTTGACCCAGYATTTTTTTACTGATCCTTGCTACTATCAGGAAGGGATCAACACCTGGCAGAACCTGCAGTAAAATCCCCAGCAGCAGCTGGTGTGCTGCGCAYAGTCGAACCCCACTGCTGATACAGCACTGGAACTGCCTCTGCTTCAGTGCTAGCTGCAAACATGGAGGGGGCTTTACTAAAGAGTCTTTATTAGCCATAAACACTTCATCATTCCTCATTTCARTATTTACACACAACCAGTAGCAGGCCAGGATGTCCTTATGCTTCCTCTACATATATATTGTCTTTCACCCAAAGAGGCAATGGATATGGCATTACAACTAGCAAAGTGCAGAGCAGGGCAGACAGTTCCAGAGTGCAGTGGATGCATCAGGCACTTAGGTGTTACAAAAGACCACAATACTACATGTGTACCTGCATTCATATTGTCCAATAGAATTAATTACACTAAAAAGGTAAAATTACAGTTACAAAGTCAAACATTTTCAAACTTATGAACAGTCTGTCTACGTAGAGGTAAACCTTTGTGCATCTATGATACACTCTTTAATGATGGTGCCATGTTCTATTCCCCCAGGAACCCAAATCAGAAAAACCTGCTTRTTCAAATGAAAGAAGAAAAAAAAGAGATCAGCCTTATGAATTTAAAGTTCTTTTATCACAGTTGTTTTATCTTTATACAGATAYACTAGTTAAGAAAAAAAAAACAAAAAGATTTTGTTCTGGCAGATGAATTACCCAGGACATGTTCTAAGGTCAGCTTACTCACCCAGGAGACTTTACCCTATCTTCTACTTGGATGCTGGCAAGACAAATGGGTTAAGTAAGCAGAAATTGCCTCTTTTTTTTTTTTTTTGTTTGTTTGTTTCTGGCTATGCCCTTGAGATTGAACCAAATACTACCATTTTCTCATTATTAATGTCATATTCCTTCCTCTTACCATTTTATAATGGAAAAAAATGTGTGTGATCCAACATAGAGGACTAACTCAGAGATATTAATACTCTAGAATAATTGCACAGTTAAGTAACTACAGTACTGTTTCTTAGGTGCAGTACTGTCAGACTTGACCTTATCTAATTCGTAGTAGTTGAAAAGATTGCATTGCTTCTAGAAATGGCATAATATTRGTATTTCTTGCAGGAAGGTAGAAATGAAAATAGTGTTTTGTTTCTTCCCTTCTGCCCACCCCCCAAAAAAAGACATTAATTAAAAATCCAACTCTTGTATATCATTTTTAGTATTCCGTAAGGGAGAATGCCAATATTTTAGCACTTTTATCTGAAACATGTCTGCTACTGGATTTTTGACAATACTGACCCCCAAACGTATTGGCTACCTTTGAAAACCGATCATTCCAGAAAACAGAATAAACACTAACCTGTTAGACCCTTACTTACATGTAGCGCATATTAGCAGAAACAGCCCTTTTCAGAGTATCTGTTCTTCAATGCTACCCCCTAGAGGACACATGCAAGAAATTCACCCATCTCAGGACAAAGATCCTTTCAAGACTGTACAAAGAGAACTAGATCAAGACAGRGCCCTTCAAAGCTTCTTGTGTATTTTGATGCTAACATTCACGATTTTGGCATACTGAGATGTAAAATTCCTTAATTACTTTAATMAATTGTAATTAATTTAAGAATTTTTGTTTGCTACATCAATTTTCTATTTTAAAAAATTGGCTGGATTCCCTGTACCACTTTTGCCCTAATCCCTTAGCAGCATTCTGATTTTCATAYCAATTTTTCTTCTTTGTCATCCACAATAATTCCACAATGATGTGAGAATAAAATGAAATTACCAGTACAGATTAGAGGTTGACCTGCTGGAAAGCAGCTCTGCGGAGAGGGATTTGGGAGTCCTGGTTGACAACAAGTTACCCATGAGTCAGCAATGTGCCCTCATGGCCAAGAAGGACAATGGGATCCCGGCCTGTATCAGGGGGAGAGTTGCCAGCAGGTGGAGGGAGGGGATCCTGCCCCTCTGCTCAGCCCTGGTGAAGCCGCACCTGGAGTGTTGTGTGCAGTTCTGGGCTCCCCAGTGCAGGAGGGACATGGAGCTCCTAGATAGGGTCCAGCATAGAGCAATGATGATGATTAAGGGACTGGGACATCTACCGTATGAGGAAAGACTAAGTGAGCTGGGCCTGTTTAGCCTGGAGAAGAGAAGACAAGAGAGGAGATCTGATCAATATGTATACGTACCTGAGGACCAACTATAGGGAGGAGGGGGCCAAACTCCTTCATAATGGCCAGCAACAGGACAAGGGGTAATGGGCACAAGCAGAAACACAGGAAGTTCCATCTGCATGTGAGGGAGAACTTCTTTCCTGTGARGGTGACAGAGCCCTGGCACAGGCTGCCCAGAGAGGCTGTGGAGTCTCCTTCTCTGGAGATCTTCCAAACCCGCCTGGATGCCACCCTGTGCCCCATGCTCTGGGTGTCCCTGCTGGAGCAGGGAGGTTGGACTAGACGATCTCTAGAGGTCCCTGCCAACCTTAACCATTCTCTGATTCTATAAAATTTCCAAGCTAAATGTGTGTCAAATCTCCCTTCCCTTCTCTTCCCCTTCCCCTTCTCTTTGATACCCCTAAATACTGATTAATTTCTAAAAATGACAGGAATGGTATCTTAGCAATGCTCCTGCAATTGCAAATTCCTACAATGGCAAGGAGGTATTAGAAAAGACTGACCTCTAACACAGGTGAACTATGARCTCCTGACAAAAGTGTTTAAGAGTTCCTTTATTTTCATGCTTTTGAYGGTTCTGGGATATTTTAACTATTAAATTTTACTGCAGAATAACTAAACAAACCTCACCAGTTCCAGTACCAGTACCTTTCCAATGCCAGTAATATGTTGGAGCCTTAATGTATATACTGTATATTTCACTGTTTCATCTTGGACTATGGCTCAATTATGTAACATCTTTATTGTCTTCTAATTCCTGTTCTAATTCAACTCTTCTAATTCACGATCATTTTCAAGGGTCAAAAGAGTTCAAATGAAGCCAAAGCAAAAMCACACAACAAACACAGCAGTACGCTGTGAGTAGACTGTCTTCATCACTCCTTTTGGTGCAAGTGGTGTCTTTTGGATCCGCCCACCTAAAATGCTTGTAGATGCTCAAATGAGGCAATTGCTGTCTCAGAGCTTCTGCGGGTGTTGGGAACACAGATTACTCCMCCCTGAAGCGATGGCACGCTGATATTCAGGGTGAGAGAGCAGTGGTTGGTATGGCACACTGCCACCAATTGTCCCACTTCAGGCACTGATTTAATGCATTCTACTGTCTCTTTGCCAGCTGGCTGATAAAAAAGGACAGGTGTCAGCAGATGAAAAATAATTTACATGAGGCGTTAATATATGTTTTGGACCATTTTCATGCAGATGAATGAGTAATAGAGAATCTTTCATGAACCTCTTATGTGGCTCACTGATGGACCAAATTTTACTGAACAGAATTCAGCACCTGGACCATAAAGAAACACACAACAAATAGTCAGGCATTCATTTTGCTATTGATTTATATTAAAAAAAAATAATAGAAGTGGAAAAGCTCAATGTTTTTTTTTTATATTAAAAAAAAAATAATAGAAGTGGAAAAGCTCAATGTATCACAGATAAATTCTGTTCTTCACTAAGACTTGAACAAATTAGGCTGTAGAGTTGGTAAGATAGAAATACTGATGATAAAGAGCAGTTGTGATCATTATCCTTCAAAAACAAAAAAGCAGAGATTCATTTATTGTTTGGTACTGTCTCAGGAATCTTAACCCCAGTATAGAGTTCAGAATGAAATCTGGCTGATATCCAGCTTGAAAAACTGCTACTATTGCTGAGTCAGGGATCTGTTGTCACCTTCTATCCCTGCCTGTTCCAAGGTACTCCAGTGTGTTGTAACACCTTCTGCCTCACTGAGCTTTCCAGTGCTCATTTAACCCATTTGTTGTATATAGTAGGTAAAACTGCTACAAATCCAACTTTGCAAATACATTGGAATCTGGGTGGATAACCTCACGCAGTAATTAAATAGCTGCAGATATTGCCATAGCACTGTACAAACACTACTTGCTACCATTCAGYTGTACATTAAAATAATTTATTTATTAAATAAACCTCCAAGACATTAACTTCATGAACTCCTGTTTCTGGTGTAGCGTACATAATACAAGTAACTGTTTAAAAGGTGCTTATTAAAAAATGTTCACTGCTCTTTTTTATATGTAAACTGTGTTGCACAACTTAAGTGCTGCTTAGGCAACTGCCCATAATTGTTATCCCAGATATTAATATATAAATGTTGTATTATTTTTATCTACTACCTAATTTAATTGACAGTATATTCTTCAACTTCGAAGTTTTTAAGGTACTAATATGACTTTACTGCTCAGACTATGGTTAAGGGTCACAGTTTTGGGAGTTAGCATGTGCTACTGGGAACAAGTCTTGTGCTGTAGTCCCCCATCTTGGCATGGATCTTTTCTGTGGCGTTTGGCGTGCCATTTGCTATCACTAGGACGTGATTTCCTGATTTGTAACATGTGGAAGTAGTACCTCCTTCTTTGCTGAACTGCAAAGCTTTTATTCATTAATAATGTTTTTAAAAAAGCTTCAAGAAAGTTTTATGAAATACTGTACATTACATGTGCATCTAATGTACGAATGACCACACTTAAAGCCATGACTCTTAACTACTGCTAAGAAGTTTATGTAGCACGGGAGAAAAAGGGCTGCAAAGGTGTCCTTGGAATTCTTTTGATTCACAACCAAGAAAGAGTCAGGCCAAYTTCCTAGCTGCTGGCAGCTATATGGGGCTCATGGAGTAGCCAGGAAATAACAGGATACATGGAAGTTCCCTAGGTCATGCTGATGGTCACACTCTGCTGGCAGCAAGACAGAGAGTGTTCTACCAGCCTGATTCAAAGACAGCAGGGCCAGGAGACTCCCACTGATTGAGTTATGGAGACTTTATGGACTTCTCAACAGCCTTATTCATATCACATATAATCAAGAATCCTCAAATTCATTCCAAAATAAGAYCAGAGCTCCAAAATAAGATTTGGAACTACCTGGACAATGTTTTTAAGCTTAAGAGAAAARACTTCTAAATATTAAGAAAACTCTCCATCTTTGTCTTGAAGTCAAGGTATGACACAGTGAAGATAAACTTAGAAAATCACACACCCCAACATTCCCAGTGCCAGCCATCATGAGGTGTGGTCTTGGCCTCAGAATCCTATATTTTAGCTACAGTTCTTGTAGTGTTCACAGAATTGAAAGTAATCCTAATTATGTGAGTAGCATCTTATTTCTAGGAGACTGCAGATAGCTGGTATTTCCTTTATGCTTCATGACCTCAGATTGGTGCTATTTCTGCAGAAGTCTTTAGCTATTCAGTCCYCAATGTGTCATCTTGTTCCAGTATCCCCTTTCCTTTGCAAGAGCAGCCTAAAATGACTGACCATTTCTCCTGCTCGTCATTTCCATGTTCTGAGTTTCAATATTCCTKAAGTACTGATAAATCATTCCCACCTCCACTAAGAATGCCCAGATTTATAATAGCAGCTGGCTTACATTTCCAGGCTGCTGTGTACTTCCCTGTAGAAAGCATCCATATGACCACACTTAATATTAAAGAGAAATGCTTCTCTAGGCCTTATCTTACTGGGGACTTGAACTCCTCATGCAAAACAAAATCCATAATCTAGAAGATATATTGTCATTTTTACCTAGTTAAGCAGCTCWTCCTTTTTGTGAGATGAAACCCGAAAAATCTCAGTAATGTAGCTTTCTCTCATGACAGACACCCTTAGATTGTATTTTGGAGTGTGTTGCCCTGTTGTCATAGCAAGATTTTATACCTTGATTGGATCTGTAATAAAAAAGAAAAAAAAAGCATCACTTCCATTCTTTGCCTATCATCCTTTCTGACCTTGTCTGTTCAGGGTAACCTCTAAACTCTTGCAACATGTTAAGTAAAATCTAGTTTAGTGGCTCCTTAATCAGCCAGGGCTGTGAATTCTCTTTTAAGTCAACACTTTCAAACAATTTCAYCTACGGCTCCCATGCAAGAACAATACTCTTCTAAAATCCCCTGAAGTGCTTTCCAGTGACCCAAACTAGCTGGCTTAGCTACAGCAGAAAGCACATATGTTGAGGTAGTTTCAAAATCTGACTTTCCTGTCTAGCCTGGAGCTGTCTTCACCGTCAAGCAAGCCAAGTCCAGCAGTAGTGCAGCATTTTAGCCAGGAGCTGTGGACCAATGACTTAAGGAATACTCATAGGTTGACTAAAATGCTCCTTCTCACTATGCCACAAGGGACATGAGCACAAATTGAGACAGGCTCATGTAACTGCTTTGCTGTTACTAAGAGAGAWATGTCCACCTTGAGTACTCAAGTCTGCAAGCCCTATGAGGTTCTGTGTTTCTGGAATAAATATCATTCTTTGCGGACCAGGTATGAACCTCAGGCTTCTCTCAGCATGCCACTCAAGCTTTTCTTTGGTCCAATATCATTGTTATTTGGCAAACACAGTTAGATATTATACTTTCATCAGACACTTTTATATTCTTTATTTTCCAGTTGTTCAGGTTCTCATTGATAAATAAGTAACTAGAAATTAAGTCCTTTAACATTCTGTCCTCTGCATGAACTTCTCAAAATTGTTTAAATTTCACCATCCCAGAATTTGACAAACATGTGGCTACAGATAAGCTGGGGATTTCCATTTGTACAGTAATAGATTTTGGCTGGTGAAAGGGCAGCCAACTGCCAACAGCCAAACCTCTGACCTTTGGATGGTCCTTTAGCATGGCAATATCTGTGCAGAATATAAACAGAGTAGATGAGTGGCTAAAAAAAGATCAAGGCCAAGACAAAGTCATAATTAGACATCAAGCCCCAAATAGCTCCCGTTTGGTTTTAGTGATATTTTTAGAATTTTTTTAGTGATGTTTTAGTGGATTTTAATAATGGTTTACTATAGATACATATAAATATATATGTATGTATATATTTATAATCACACACATGAACATATATTCACTAGCTTTAGTGAGCTTTTGGCTTAAAAATGTAGCTGGCATAAACTTCCTTGAAGATACTGTACCTACAAGGCAGTTCCAGAAATATTGTAAAATAACATAAGGCAGCATTGACAAAGAAGAGRTTGTTTCCCTGTCTCTTCATTCCTTTTTGGGCCAGCGCAAGTTTTTGCACAGCCACGTAGTGATAAGGCTGAAAGTTGACCGGGCTTCTTTCGGTTTAGTTTTAAGTTAAGATAATTGCAAATGGGGATTTGAGTGGAGGAGGAGTGTGGAATTAYTGACCACCACTCACATTATGAACTTGAAATATTTTGAGTTCAGCAAACACTGTGAAGTTTTACTTCTGCAAAAAGACGCCTATATTGAAGTGAACTAGATAGCTGGAAAGCTGAAGAGGAAGTGCTGAAATTATGGGGGGTGTTTTGTTCTTCTGAGCAAGTCATGTGTGTATTAGACCAAACACTAGGCTGCAGTGTAAAAGGTTTTATGACTGGCTACTGCCACCAGTGACTCTGGTAGCTCCTAGCTCTGCTGTTGGACTCTGTAACACTAAATGTACTCAGACACAGGCCTGCGAAGCAAGAGCCTAAGCTGGACAGCAAGAAATACTTTTCAATGGAGCCAGCATCATCCACCATTGCGGTACTACCTAGAATCATAACATTTCCTAAGGATAATGGAAAGGAAAAAAAGAAAAAACACCACCACGTTAGAGCTCTTTATAAAAACAGGCAGTGACAATAGTAACAATATAGGGAGGGAAGAAGCTACATCGCTTGCTTCAGAAAAGTATGATTTTACCTTTACATAAAATGACAAAAATGTAAGTCAGCTCAAATACTGTAGAAATGAAACGTAACTGGTTTCATTTAAGCAAAATACCAAGCCACAGGAAAAAAAATAAAAAAACCCACAGCCCTAATACAGTAGCCTCTAATCGCTGCCCTTTCTCAACACCACATCTCCTTCCAGAAACTCGAGCTTCTCTCCGAGGACAAGGCTTCCAGGGAAGTAAGTTTCCCATCCCCGCGGCCTGCCCTGTCCTGTTTCCTGAGTCCCGGGTCTGAGGTCGCCAAGGGACCCCGGGAGGCACCACGAGCCCCACACGGTACCGCAAGCCGGAGGCGCCGCGGCCGTTAAGCAGCCCAACGGCTCCCTCCAGCCCCGCCCCCGATCGACCTTCCCGGCGAGCGACTCCTGGCGCCTGCGACGAGCGTGGTGCGCGTGCGCAGCGCGTCGCTCTCCCGTGGTCCCTGGCGCGCGGCGGCCGGAGCGGAGCGGACATGGCGCTGCACGTCCCCAAGGCCCCGGGCTTCGCCCAGATGCTCAAGGAGGGCGCGAAGGTGAGAGCGGCGGCGAGCGGGCGGGTGAACGTTGCTCCCGCTCGCCCGCCCCAGGGCCCCCCTTCCTTGGTGGTGGCGAGGGAGGGAGGCAGCATGGCGGCGCGGGGAAGCTTCTAGAAGCTTCTGTAGGCTGGTGAGGCCGGCGCTCCCTATCCGGTACCTCTGGGCCTCGGCCCGGGACTGGGCCTTCTGCTGCCTCCCTGCCGGCACCGCTTTCCCCAGGTCGGGGTTGGCGTGGGGGGCGGGGTCTGGCGCCCTCGGCTTTCTAGAAAACTCTGCCTCCGGGTGGTACTGGGGAGTTGTCCCTGGTCGCCTTTGAGGGGCCTCAACACGAAGGATCTTAGGGGCGCGTTTGCAGGGAGTGATCAACTCCTAGAGCTGGAGGAGTTCTTTAGGGGCCTGTCTAGTTTCTACTAATGTAATAATTTATCTTGATAGTTATCAAATGTCTGCTGGAGTGTCAGACTAGTTCAAGAAAGCTGATGGAAAACACCCTTTTTTTCCTTTTTTTTTTTAAATGTGCTAACTGTACATGAAAGGAGATTAGGCAACTCAGAAAGCCCTGTATTTCCTTTCCAGATTTTTTTATGGGGATAAGGGAGAAACAGAATAGCACAGATCCTGGTTCTTTAAGGTTCAAGAACAGTGCGAGTTGTATTTCACAAAACAAGGGAGCACTTGGCTCACTAAGATGCTTTGTATTTGCGGAATACTGGGCTATATCACTATACCTTACTTTCCTGTAATGTTTCCCTGTTCTTTAGATTCTTTCTGGGGATTCCTTCATTTTATAAGGCTTTCAGATAGAAGCTGAGTTGATTAGCCACTCAGTTGCAACTATTTCCWGAGTCATTGTGACTTTTTTTTCCCCAAACCATGGATGTTTATTTGAATACAGAGTAGAATTGATTCATCACTGTAGAATGCAAAGATGTGAATAAATAGTGTATGCTAAAACAGAATGGTCAAAAAGCTTGTGCCTTACCAAGCTGATAACATTTTTCTGTGTAGCATTATTCAGGACTTGAAGAAGCTGTTTATAGGAACATCCAGGCATGCAAAGAGCTTGCTCAAACCACCCGTACAGCTTATGGACCAAATGGTAAATAAATCCTAACATYGCTTAATGTTTTTGAGAAAAAGTCTGATGTTCAGGGGCCAATCCCACCTTGAAGAGGACACTGCTCATTTGTTTCTTGAAAAGTTGCATTGGAGTCTCTATTGAATTCTGTATTCAGTCTTTGTACTTATAAAGATTGCAGCTTCTATTTATTTGACTCTGAAGTTTTTGTAGTATGACTGTTTTTGTATAATTGTATGTTTTCGTTAGCACTATGCTGAAGGCCTACAACATCAAAGGACAGTCATAATTAGTATARCTGTACTGTATTCTGGCAAACATATGAAAGCAAGGTATTGCCATTATTGTTTAATTATGTWACATACAGATATCTCTGAAGAGAAACTGTTATTCAGATGTGAATGCTTTTTTTTTTTTTTCTGCATATAACATTCTGAAACCTAGATATCTTTTAGAGTCTCTAAAAAGTTGAAGTACGGCTAATGTTTTAAGGCATAACATATATCTGTTCTGATTATGAAACAGTATAAAACACACTTTATAAAYACTTTCCCACCCCTTAGGGATGAACAAAATGGTTATTAATCATCTGGAGAAGCTTTTTGTTACAAATGATGCTGCAACTATCTTGAGAGAGCTGGAGGTAAGTTTTCTTATTTTGGAAGATTTCAGTTATGCTGAGTTGGTGTTTCTCTTTGTGTGGGCCACTGCATTTCTGAAAGTTAGTAAGGAGGAACGTGTCAACCTGCCTAGTGACATACATATGTCATTTTGTAAATCATTTTGAGTTTTCACTGGATTTGAGTGTGTAAAGTAAATGAGCTATCTCTAGGTTAGAAATAAAATTCTGTAAATCAACAATAAGCAGTTGCAGTAATTGTCTCTCTTATTTTGCCGAAAGAGTGTAGATGTAGAAAARTGTGTGTCTAAGCAATACAATTTTTAGGAAACTCTGAATGAAAGAGCTGTTAGTCATCTGACACTTGCACTTGGTTTATTCTCCTGTTGATTTAGAACATGGTAGCTAGAATATGGAGGTACATGGTAGTGGAGTACAGAGCTGTAGCAGCATCTGTATGTGAACTGACAGAAGAGTTACAAAAAAAAAAAGTTGTCCTGGGTTTTCTCTTACTATCATACTATCTATATCACTACATAAACATTCTACTTTATGTTCAATGTCTTATTGGTAGAAATAATATTCTAGAATAGTAGCAAGAAAGTACTGCAAAAGTAAAACTGTTTTGAAAATTGTATTTATTACATTTAGTAATGTGTAGTGTTTGTATCGGTGTCAGTGGAAAAAATTGTGCAAGTCACAGTACTTTAAAAATATMTACAAACTAGTTAATTTCATAAGTTTTTTCATGAGACTTTCTGGGATAAGATGATAGGTACTCTAAATATATTCAGGGATAATGTATTTTTATTAGACCTGGTTGAAAGATAAAATAATATGTCTATGCAAATGGCAAAGCATTAGAATTAACACACAATGTTCTCTGATTTGAAGTTATGGATATATGAGCTCAATTTGAGGGTCAAAACATCAGACTGCTTTTTGGTTGCAAAATTTGATTGTGAGCCGCTGCATCTTGTCAAAAACAGGGTGTGCATATAATTCTTGTTAAGTTCTGTAAAATTTCRTAGATACAGTACTTCCTTTATGGAAATCAAGTTAATTGTATTTCTCTCTTGTGTATTCTTGATGTGATTAGATATAATTTGAAATCAAAGAGCTTTTACTTGAAGCATGGAAAAGTCCAAGTAGGACTACCTAAATTTAATTTAGCATCTAAATTAAGACATGCAATTTCTTTCAAAGGTCCAGCATCCTGCTGCAAAAATGATTGTGATGGCTTCCCATATGCAAGAGCAAGAAGTTGGAGATGGGACAAACTTTGTCCTTGTTTTTGCTGGAGTCCTTCTGGAGTTAGCAGAGGACCTTCTGAGAATGGGGTTATCTGTATCAGAGGTAAGTTATAATTAATTATTTGATGTAGCCCTAATCAGATAGTTATTGGTTCAGTATCATACTGTTTCCTTCAAAATTGATTTTTAGATAAAAATCTATGAAGAAGAACAATATATGTTTTATTGTGTGTGACTGCATCACTTATAAGCTTTTTCTCTTTTTATATAGTAGTAAGTTTTATATCCCTTTCTAGAGAAGACATGCGCAGTAGGAATGTATAGTGATATATAATAGTGAAATTCTGTTGCCTGCTATACAGGTGATTGAAGGATATGAAAAAGCTTGCAAGAAAGCCCTAGAAATTCTTCCTGACTTGGTGTGCTGTTCTGCAAAGAACCTTCGAGATGTGGAAGAAGTGGCCTCCTTGTTGCACACCTCAGTGATGAGTAAACAATATGGCAATGAACAATTTCTGGCCAAACTTATTGCGCAGGCCTGTGGTAAGTGGGCGAGTGTGGTTGCATTTAGAAAATGGTGTGGGTTGAACTTGATCATTGCTAATATTTTCATGTAAGATGAAAAGRTATGGTTAGTTTATCAGGTTAAATTAGGCTCTGCAGTGAGTGTAACCTTTTTTCTTTTTCRTATTATTGTGGCTCAGATAAGGTCTGTTTTCTAGGAAATGTTTATAGAAGTAGCATACTGCTGCACTGTCTTTCTGCACAAACAGATTTTATYGTCACTTCTTGTCATTTAAAAGATGCATTACACTTCAGAGAAGCTGCATGATAGTCACAGCCACAGGACAGTGAAAGCAAGAATGTGCTAATGTARTGAGTAGTGGGTTTCTCCTTTTAGGCCTCAAGAAATAACCCTCATGTCTAGTATAAGTGTTTCCTCAAAATATTCTGGGTTACATCTTGTTTAAATAGACCTCCAGACTTAAATTAAGTGACTACCTTGAATAAATGTTAGTTTATTTTGATAGTTATATTATAAAAACAAAATTTATGCTCATCTCATGATGCATTGTTCTTAATGGATTATAATTGCTTTAAATAGCTCAAATCTTTGAGTTCTAGTACTCAGGAAAAAAAAAAAGCTCACTGTATTGCTTATGGTGTCACCAGTTCACTTTGATAAGCAACAAAAATTCTTTTTTTTTTTTTTCATACAGTGTCTATTCTTCCTGATTCTGGTCATTTCAATGTCGACAATATCAGAGTGTGCAAAATTGTGGTAAGTTGGACATAGCTCACTTTACTGTAGAGCTAAGCTCAAAAGTTTARTGAAGGGAATTAATTTTTAGATCTTTGAACTTTCAGACATTTTTCTATTCTGATCTCTAGTCAGTTGTACCATGCATGATTAAGTTCTGGAAACTGATCCGTGTTTTAAAATACTTCARAGTTTCATGAACAGGACTTGTGAACATGGAGAGTTTAAGCTAAGTCAGGTCTGTTAAATTAATTATACCCTGGGATACTGATTGAGCTTTTGATTTAAAAGCATTCAGATGGCCAGACAAAGACAGACTAGAAGTAGTAGTCTAGTCTTACTGTTTATGTCAATGGAATATTAGGCCTTATTTTGGCACAATTCTAGAGGCCATATTTACATCTCTCATGAATTTCCCTGACTTTTTATTCTTTGTTAATAAATATACAAAAAGTTCAGCATAGAAAGTGTATGTTACAGGCTTTGATTACTGTTCTCAAAGAACTCGGGTTTTGTGCTGGTAAGTCCATGTTTGGTCTCCTCTGCTGCAATCAGAACTTAATGGTTACATGCAAATGAATATAAGGACTGCTTCTTGCTAGGGATAATGCAGCTTTCTGGCRGTAGCTGATAGCTAATGAGGCTTTGCTCCATTACATCTCTCTCCTTTCAGGGAGCTGGTATCTCTGCTTCATCAGTATTGCATGGCATGGTTTTTAAAAAAGAAACTGAAGGAGATGTTACCTCTGTTAAAGATGCAAAAATAGCTGTGTATTCTTGCCCTTTTGATGGTATGATAACTGAAACGAAGGTATGTAAAAGCCCTGGATAAGTTTTGTATCTATTTAAGATCTAAATCTTTTATTTTAGACTGAGTCACTATGAATCAAGAATATTTATAGTTGAGTTACTTTTATTCATCACTTCATCAGTTTTAAAAGGTTCATAGATATTCTTCGAAATTAATTTTGCTTTATAGTTTACTTGTGAGCCAAGTATATGTTAAAATACCTGAACCTTGAGTTTGTTGGGTTTTTTGTTTTTTTTGGTTTTTTTAAATGCTAGAACTGCCTTCATTTGACTGTGGCTACTCCATTGCTTGGGAAAGGTAYCAAATTGATAAAACAGAATGGGTTGAGGTTATGAATAGGTTGACACTAAGTCATATAAATAATTTTTCTTACTTTTTTAAGCATGTATGCAGTTAATACTGAACTGATAATAGCATATTTGTTTGCTAGGGCACTGTACTTATAAAGAATGCTGAAGAGCTGATGAATTTCAGTAAGGGAGAAGAAAATCTGATGGACGTACAAGTCAAAGCTATTGCTGATACTGGTGCAAATGTCATAGTAACTGGTGGCAAAGTGGCAGACATGGCACTTCATTATGCCAACAAATACAACCTTATGTTAGTCCGGTAAGTATTAAAATATTGTAAAACTTTTTATCTGTGAGGTTTATGAAATTTGCTTACRCCATCATATTGATTCTTGCCTCTCTAACTACTTTGCAAAGTATTGGTGATCATTTGGACTTCCTAGTGGAGCAAAACCTTAGTAACAGTTTTGTTGTGTTCCTTGATAGCCTTTCACCTTTATGTGAAAGCTAATTGGGAAGTAACTTGTGTGTGTGGTACTGGTGAGCTGGAAAGACAGTTAAATTAACAATTTTAATTGAAGTCAAATGTATATAGAATTTGTGGAGTTGAATGGAGACTGTGTGGACATAGAGGTTAAGACAAGACCATGCCCTAATGGTTCTTCCTGGCCAAAGTCTACATATGAGGCTTTTTGGAGTGCCATAAGATACTTCCTTGCATTGCTAACATACTGACAGATGGGAGAACTAAYACTTAATACTTTCCTATGTTTTTTCTTGTGCTGGGAGGGTGTGTGGTCGGTCTTAAATCATCTCATTTTTAAATTAAGTATACTTGTACATGTTTAAAATCTCATTTTGCAAAACATGAGAGAATTTTGATGGCATTTCTTCCATCTTGTTCAGAGAAGTGGTCCTTCTGTTGGAAATTATACTTGAATGTTGGTGTCTAACACAAAAAAAAACCCACACACACAAAAAAAAAAAAAACACCCCCCCACACAAAAAAAAAACCCCACCAAAACAAAACACAATTTTCTGGAGAGGGAACCTGGTACCATGACCTCATGTGTAACAGGAAGGACTAGAAATATAATGCAGAGGTATTTTAAGGATAAATTCAAGTGTAAGATTCCTGAAAATATATGGTTATAAATGAGGGTGAGGAGGGAAGGAACTGCCTGGATTTTGTGACTTGATGTCTTAGAATTTGATATAATGAACTTACAAAATATTTCCAAACTGTAAAGTGATATTTTGAATGCATAAACATTTGTCCTGAAAACTGTTTTTTTCTTTTTAAGGTTGAACTCCAAATGGGATCTGAGGAGACTATGTAAAACTGTTGGTGCAACAGCGCTCCCCAGACTGGTATGCAATTTTCAAACAAGAATCAGCATGGAGGGAGCTATCAACAGATTCTTCTTGTTAACTTTTTTTTCTTTCCAGACTCCCCCTACTCTAGAAGAAATGGGTCACTGTGACAGTGTGTACCTCTCAGAGGTTGGAGATACCCAGGTTGTTGTGTTTAAGCATGGTATGTATGTTCTGTAAAGTCCATATGCTGCTAATCTGCAAGTAGAATGTTTGTGGTTGTTTTGCGTCTAACAAACTGAATTTGATAATAATCATGCCCTCCATAACAGAAAAGGAGGACGGTGCCATATCTACCATACTCATTCGTGGGTCTACAGACAACCTGATGGATGATATAGAGCGAGCGGTGGATGATGGTGTAAATACTTTCAAAGTCCTCACCAGAGTAAGTAAAGTGAATGGTTTGGGTGCCACAGTGGAGCTATAGATCAGTTTACTGGATCAATGGGACAAGCCTACTGCTTGCTTGACATTCATCACTGGGTGCAAGTGCTGCAAGTAGCTATTTACATGGTCAGTTTAGGAGCGTCTGTGGGGCATGGAGGCTATCGTGTGGCATGATGCTGCAACCTCTGTCAGTACAGCGTGTGTAAGATTGAGCCTAGCGTGTGCTGCACTCACACTGACTCGATCTGAAGTGAGTCTTTGAAGATAAGTTTTTGGGCAGCATTTTTTAGCAGCAATCAAAACAGTCTTTAACTGTTACCACAAACCCCTTAATATGTCCCTTGGAATGCAGACACAGCAGAAGAGCTGGGAATGTGGTTTGGTTTGGTTTTGCTGTCCATCTGCAGAAACTGACTTGTTACAGACTGTATTTCTAGTTTATGGGTGACAAAATCTACTTACTCTACATGCTAATAATAAGGTTTTATAAATAGAATAATTCTTCAATATTTTCTAATCAGCTTTTTTGGCTTGAGCTTTTTTTTGGGGAGGGTGCAGAGGAGGAGCAGGTAAAAAGGAAAAGATTATGTATTTAGAAGGTGAAAAGAAAAAGATGGGAAAGTCTAGGGATTTTATTCCTAGTTAAGTCATGAGTTAAAATGAGATAGCATCTAAAAAAAGAGACAGCATTTCTATTTTCTTTTTATGAAAGATGATGTTTTTTCTTTGAAGATATTGGGATTGGGAGTCAGTTTTGGGGACAGTACTCTTAAGGCTTATTTGTTCTGAAATAGTGCTTAACAAGTTCTATTTTATTGTGTTCTTGCTATTTAAATTTGAAAGATAAAAGTGTTTTGCTACTGTAAGAAGTCTGTGGGACATTTTGTTCACAGGATAAGCGTCTTGTTCCTGGAGGTGGTGCAACAGAGATTGAGTTAGCCAAACAGATCACATCTTAYGGAGAGGTACCTTTTTATTTTCCTATGTATATACATGTGAGTGAGTGTGTGTGTGTTTATGTATATATAAAATAAATCAATTAATATGTGTATATGTATTACTCTTTTCTTAGATAAACATTCAAAGTCTATTTGTGCACATGTCCCTCCCTACCTTTCTGGTCCTCTTTCTGCTCATTTTTAAACACTAAAYGTTTTTCGCCTTCACTTTAGACATGTCCCGGGCTTGACCAGTATGCCATCAAGAAGTTCGCTGAGGCGTTTGAAGCCATTCCTCGAGCTCTAGCAGAAAACTCTGGAGTGAAGGCTAATGAAGTCATCTCCAAACTTTATGCTGTGCATCAAGAAGGCAACAAAAATGTTGGCTTTGATATTGAGGTAAATAGTCTCATACAGTAGTTGGTGCTCAGAAACAAAGGATCCTAAGTACTGCTCTCAGTATGAAGTGTAAAATTATTGGAGCTCTATTGTGTGTAGTCAAGAAGAGTATCTTTTAAAATGATCATCAGGCAGTTAAAATCAGTGTAGTAGAATGACCTTGTGTAGGAGGTGAAATGAAGAATTGAACCAAAATGGTGAAAAATAAGTTTTTAGTAATTACCTTTTTGTGTTTAGTCTTTCCACAATGGATTAGGAATGAGGGGATGTGTGTGTGGTTTTGTTTTCTTAAGAAGAAAACAAGATCAGAAAAGTTACGTTTTGTTCCAAACACGTAACTTTGAAAACCCAGTAGATTCCAAGAAGAAGCATGAGAAACCTGAAAACTGCTTTTTCTCCTCTCTGACAGGCTGAAGCTCCTGCTGTGAAGGATATGTTGGAAGCCGGCGTATTAGACACATACCTTGGAAAATGCTGGGGGATCAAGCTGGCTACAAATGCTGCAGTGACTGTTCTAAGGGTGGATCAGGTAAAGCTTAGAAGCAACATGGATGCTAAATTGAAACTTCTGCTCTAACTTGCAAAATACTTGAATGTATTCAAGTTTGTTGATGTTTTCTTCTGTTCCTGAAAAATGGTAGCACTCAAGAACTTGTGTTTTGGAATGGTACAACATTGCCACTTCATAGAAACACTATACATGCTATATATGTATGTATACTATACACCTGCTTGTGTAGTATACATTTCTAAGATTTAGTGGTTGATAGCACTTGATAACATGTCCAAAAAGTTACCCTATTCCTAGAAAGGTTTTGGTAAAAAATCCCATAGATTTGTTTTTACATGAAAATCCCATTTAACGGTGGTTATAATCTTACTGAGAAAACTGTTAGGTTTGTATGGTGTTTTGTGAAACTCTAGCAAAAATGTATTTGCGTGTAAAATTTCTGTAGATTATTATGGCAAAAGCAGCAGGYGGTCCAAAAGCCCCTAAACAGCAAGGACATTGGGATAAGGATGACTGGAAAGATGAACCTGAACAATAGTGTGCAGGAAGCTCTGTTTCTCCAGCAGAGAAGTATATGTGTGTGTGATGCATGCATGAATATATTGACACAGCCGATCTTCTTAAGAGCACACGTCTGACATTACTGCCCTAAGAAACATAATAATACTTATTTTTATTACTGCAAATCAACCTTAAAATCTCTAAACCCAAGCTCTCATTGAAAGAAGGCCAAGWGCAATTTTAGTGGTATGTTACTTGTAAGGTCATTGCAGCTAGTGTAACAAAGTGTCACCAGGGGACACTATTTTAAAAATAAGAAGTTTATAGACTCAAGAATGTAGAACTCCAGTACTAATAATTGTTCTAATGCTTCCTGTAGTGTGCAGCATGTAAACAAGTCACTGGCTAGTTTGGTTGAGCATTACACTTTTTCTAGACTAATGGAAGTATAACTTGCATGCAAACATGAGGTAAAAGTTGTCTTTTTACTCTGTGTCAGGGTCAGTGGTGTATGTGCAGAGCTGAGAAACTGCATGGATTTTGTGAATGCTGACGGCATCATATAGGGGGACAAATCTCATTCTATCTCTACCTTTTATCTCTCTGTGTTAATAGATCATCATGGCAAAGCCAGCTGGTGGTCCTAAGCCTCCATCAGGAAAGAAAGACTGGGATGAAGACCAAAATGACTAAACAACTGAACTGTGCTTCTTAAGTGACATGACTGTCTGAGTTTTGTCATGTTCCAGCTAGGGCCTGTCCTCATGTTCTCCCTTTAAGTTATGAGACTTATGTTGAGCAGTGTGCAGAACTTTGAATACTTCAATAAATCCACTTGTCCTTATAAATCATGGTGACTGTGAGTTTCTCTGAGCTAAGCCTGATTAAGTCTGTGAACAGGTGGATCCTTGCAGGGAATGAAAGTTTGTGGGTGGATGATGTGGAATGTGGCCATGAATGGCTTTAGGCTTTTTAGGAAGGACAGGCCAGGAAAGGGAGGTGGTTGTTGCCCTTTATGTGAGAGCGCAACTGGAATGCATGGAGCTGTGCCCAGGAGATGACGAAGTGTGGGTTGRGAGCCTGTGGGTGAGGACTAGAGGGCAGGCCAACAGGGGTGGCACTGTGATGGGTGTTCACTACACACCAGGAAGAGGAAGTGAATGAGGCAGCTGCAAGATGCCTCAGGATCACAGACCCTGGTCCTTTYGGGGGACTTCAACCAAGCTGATGTTTGCTGGGATAATCACACAGCTGGGAATGGACAGCCCAGGAGGTTCCTGCAGAGCATTGCAGATAACGTCTTGATGCAGGTRGTTGAAGAGCCAACAATGGCAGGGGCGCTGCTAGACCTGATACTAACCAAGAGAGATGGTCTAGTGGAAAATGTGAGGGTTGGTGACAGTCTAGGCTGCAGTGGCCGTGAGATGCTGGAATTGACGATGCTGCATAGAGAAAGCTGGGCAAAAAGCAGGATTGCTACCCCGGACTTCAAGAGAGACAACTTTGACCTCTCCAAGGAGCTCCTTGGAAAAATGCCCTTGCGCCAGGCTCCTAGAATGAAATGGAGTCTGGAAGAGCAGATATTCAATATTCAAGCAGCACTTTCTCTAAGCCCAGGATTAGTACATTTGTACTAGAAAGAAGTTGAGCAAGAAGGGCAGGAGACCTGCATGGGTGGGCAMGGAGCTGCTGGGTAAA
This sequence comes from Eudromia elegans, assembly GCA_003342815.1. NCBI lineage: Eukaryota > Metazoa > Chordata > Aves > Tinamiformes > Tinamidae > Eudromia > Eudromia elegans. The sequence continues at coordinate 1,985,341 of PTEX01000141.1, read as the reverse complement.
CTTTATGAGAAAAAGAGCACATCCATAATGTGGGAAAAGGGCTAGATCATGTGGGAAGAGTATAGGAACATTGTAAAGGGATGCAATGAGGAAAGCCAAGGGCTGTTTGCAATTACAGTTAGCAAGAGATGTCATGGACAACAGGAGGGGCTTCTATAAATACATCATCAGCAAGAGGAAGACTAGGGAAAATCTAGTCTGCTGCTGAATGGGGAGGATAGCTTGGTGATGGAGGATGCAGAGAAGGCAGAGTTACTAAATGCCTTCTTTGCTTCTGTCTTCATGGCTAAGGTTGTTCCCCATGAACTACAGAGGCCAGACCCAAGAGAGAGAACTAGGAGAGAGGGAGGCTTTGTGCTGTTCAAGGAAGATTGGATTAGGGATTATTTAGGCAAACTGAATGCCCGTAAATCTATGAGCCTGCATAGGATGCACCCAACAGGTGCACTTGGGGAGGAATAACCCCAGGCACCACTACAGATTAGGGGCTGACCTGCTGGAAAGCAGCTCCCTGGAGAGGGATCTGGGAGTCCTGGTTGACAACAAGTTACCCWTGAGKCAGCAATGTGCCCTCRTGGCCAAGAAGGMCAAWGGGATCCTGSYCTGCATCAGGAGGAGCGTTGCCRGTAGGTAGAGGGAGGGGATCYTGCCCCTCTGCTCAGCCCTGGTGAGGCYRCACCTGGARTAYTGGGTGCAGTTCTGGGCTCCCCAGKRCAGGAGGGACGTGGAGCTCCTAGAGAGGGTTCAGCAACAAAGATGATTAAGGGGCTGGAGCATCTGTCTCATGAGGAAAGACTAAGTGAGCTGGGCCTGATTCGCCTGGAGAAGACTGAGAGGGGATCTGATCAATATATACAAGTATCTGAGGGGAGAATGAAAAGAGGATGAGGCCAAACTCTTCTCAGTGGTGACTAGTGACAGGACAAAGTGTAATGCATACAAGCAGAAACACAGGTACTTCCATGTCCATGTGAGGAAGAACTTCTTTCCTGTGAGGGTGACAGAGCCCTGGCACAGGCTGCCCAGAGAGGYTGTGSAGTCTCCTTCTCTGGAGATCTTCCAAACCCGCCTGGATGCCACCCTGTGCCMCRTGCTCTGGGTGTCCCTGCTGGAGCAGGRGGGTTGGACTGGATGATCTCTAGAGGTCCCTTYCCCCCAAGCTCTGCCATTCTGTGGTGAGGTAGAGTGTAGGCCTGGTGCAGGGAACTTGTAATTTGTGGCAACTGCGATCTAGTCTCCCGGGCCTCAGTGAGCTGTGACACTATGCACCTTACTCAGATGGAGTGTAAAAAGCCAAAAGAGGTAAAAGGAGTCAGGTGGCACCAGGTCCATGTCTTTGATCAGTTTTGTTACATCTAATTCTTCACCCTTTCAGAGTTCTGTGCTCTCTAAAGGCCACAGTGGTTAATGGTATCTCTGGCTGTTAGAATGGGTTGAGCAGCCTTAAAAATAAATAGCAGCTAGGCAAAAGTCAGCCAGGCAGAAGTGTCAGGCTGATCATGGAGTGGGCTGGAATCCTTTAAAGGCATGTAAGGGGGAAACTGGGAGACCTGYGCTAAGCTCTTTACATGCCCATAAAGATTCTTATGCCTTTTAAGTTAAAAGGGAGAAGTGCAGTTGAAATTCAAGCCCCATTAATAATTACTACTTTTCTGACTCTTGCCAGCACTATTCCATTTCACAGCCAGAAGGGAGTGGGAGGCTAAATCAAGTCTGGAACTTTCTTCTGCCTAAATAAGGCTGCCCTACACCAGCTACTCTCCTGCTTGCTTTTTATGCAGTTGCTGGTGTGGCTGAAACTTAAACTCAGCAATTTTTCAGAGGGGATTGGCATACTGAATCATATGTGCAGGGACTACTGCTGGCACAACAGGAACACATATACGACCACCTCTTTTCTTAGCAGGTTGGTGGGTGAACAAATACACAGCTCGAAGAGGCAGGAGGAAGGTGCAGTTTAAGCATGCAGGAGCCAGRATTTCACTTGTGTGGATGCTTTSTGTAGCCTRGCCTGCAGGGAAGACATCTTTAAAYAAAAACTAYAACCCCTTTCAGCCCAGTTTTTCTGACTCGTGSAAGACSGGTTRAGATGAGCTGCTGTTAGKGAAATGAAAAGAGGAATCCAAGCCCTTAAGCTTGTCCTGTCGAAGAATTCCTAAGGAGTTTGCAATTCGAGTGCTTCTGTTCTAGAAATAAAGGGTTAGTGGAAAGAAAGCTGGTTCTGAAGGTCTCAGGTCTTACAATGTGCATGAACAGATAGCATCTTATGCATAGAACTACATGCAGATATGTAACTGAGACAATTATATATAGTCCAAGATTATGGAACCAGTCTCTTTAAAGTGAGATTTGCTGACGAAAAGCTATTAGCAGGTAAGAGACATTAAGAAAGCAGTGGCTGGTTGATCACACAAGCTATTCATTGGAAAATCAAAGCTGTAATTTTGATAAAAAGGCTTTTATTTAAGAGTAGTGAAAACTCTGGAAAAAAGTAGTATAAGTTAATCATTTCATTTGTCAGTATCTGAGAAGCATAAAGCATATTCCTGYAGTTGTACACAGTAGCTCCAAGGTGTAACAACATGATTTGCAAGTCCATCCCTTCTCTGAGGGAGCTTTGACATGGTTGCAGCGACAGGAGGGCTCCTCAGACCCCGCTAGAGCAGCCGCTCATAGAACAGGAGGTACGCTTGCGCGCTCAGCACCTTGGCCACAGACACGGCTTGGACGTGGGTATCGCTAATATGGAACCACTGTCCTTTTACCGGTTCAGTTCCTAAAGCTGTAAAAGAAAATTTAGGAGGGAAAACATGCTAAGAATATTCACGTAGACATGCTACTGCTCTGCAGAAAGAGCTAATTAAAAATATTTCTAATGTTTACCTTGAGTAGATTCTCCTCGGAGGACAAGCTCAGAGAGGTGATTGTTGATATTTCTCACTTTGGCATACGCAGTGTAGTGCCCAGATCTCATTGTGCCGCTGTGTTCCACAACTCCATACAGAGAATACAGCACTTTTGTATTCCCCTCGGCCAYGTTCTATAGAAGCAAAAGTGCAGGTTTGTCACCAAGCTACTGGATTTTAACAGGGCTAGAATATAAGCTCCTCCATCTTTTCTAGTGAAGCACAAAACGTTAGTCACCAGATTCACACAAGTTACCACAACCATGATCAGTAGGGGACCAGAAAACTAACAGATTCACATGCAAGTTACAAGACAGCCCGTACTATCATGCAGAATAACTGAAACTGAAACACTGGATGAAGGATTCTGTTAAGCACCCTAATTTTGAAAACATAGTAAAATATGTAAAGATGTAAAGGGAGAATCTGCTCCCCTACATCGTCACCACTTACTTTACATTTAACTGAGCAGAAAGGAGCCAGGTCTAACACCTCTGGAAACTTGATATGCCTGTTAACTTTCCGTAGATTAAATCCAGCCTTAATAGGACATAAAGAAAAAAAAATGCCAGTGTTAGAATTCAACATATTTAAAACCACACTTCTCTCATTGCTTACTTGCTATTTCATATTGAAGATCTAAGAATCCTAACAAGACACACAAAATTAGGCCTAGAGTAAGATGGACGACATGGCTTCTCTCTGCCTCTCTCCCTACCCCATCCCAAGCTTCTCTGGCACTGCTCCCTTGCCTCCACATGCTGCACTGATGCCTGCATTAAGGTAACTCTCGAACTCACTCTTTTGGTACTCTAGTGATGGGCGCACAAATGCAGAAGAACCTAAATACTAAGTCATACCTAAGCAGCTACTATGAAGGCACTTCTTGCTTCTCAGATACYGTAGAACTATAGCATGCCAAACAGGCTCAGTTCACACTGCCAGAGCTGAAGGAATTTCTACTTCTACCCTATTCAAGTAATATGCTTGTATCAAAATGGAAAAATAAATAAATAAATAAAATGGAAATAGAAGTTGTCTTTTTCTCAACCGTGTTACAGTCACTTTGAGTATCTTATGTATTTCTGTTTACTCTGTTGAATCAATTTTCATCTACTTAAGAGCTCCATTTTTTCAAGTGTTTTGACTCAATCAACTGCATGTTTTAAATTCAGAAAGAGGTAATACTGTCTCCCATCCCCATCCATTTCCTCTTTCTTCCTTGAAGCCTAAAGCGCTAAAAGATTCCCGTAACTTGGAAGAAAGGGTAAGCCACCTTTCCTTTGGTCTATAGGTAAGGTTGCCTGACTTCACTCCCCCTTCCCAGTACCTCTAAGGCTTCTACATCCTCTCTCCTCCGACTCACTGTCCTGTTCATTGCRTTTGTTTAGCGATGGATGTTCTCTGAACTGGAAGAGTCTAAGAACTGCTGCAGGAGCAGCAGGCAATTAATACGTTCGAGCTACAGTAAGCAGTAATATCAGCAAATGAATACACTGCAAAAATACATTCGCCAAAAATACTATGTCCCAGAAAACCTGCAGAATCTTCTTTCAGTTAAAACCAAACACACACTACCACAAACATAAGAAAAAAAACCCACCAGCGGTTCCCACCCCTGGAAAAAACGGCTTAACAGAAAATTAAAACATGTTAACATCAGTTCTGTGTTAAGCCAGAGCTATACAGCTGTCTACACAGTAAGCTGGTACTGTACGTGTATGTGCTTTGGCAACAACGGCCCACAAGTTACCTGCTGAAATCTCTTTAAATGAAGAGTTAAAATTGGAGGAGCGAGAGAAATAAGCATTTGTTTTTTGGCATTGCTATAAATATACTTCTTTTCACCTAAAGAAAACAAAAAGCACCAATTATTAATATCTAAACAAATGTTACGGCAAAAAAACAATAATTTTCACTGTTTACAAGGTTGCAATGTCACCTACGCATCTACTAACACGACTGAGGAACTGAACACTCCCTGTTAACAGGATTAGCGGAACAGTTGCCTTCACACAGAATCAATGTTCCTAAAGCACCCAGCTGGCACCATGTGCAGGCAGCATCAGATGTAGCTTTCTTCCATGTTCTCTACAACTCCTATATCAGAATCTGCCTGGGGATTTTTGTGGTCTTTTGAGTAAATGTCAACATATTTTCCTTGCAACTATCACAGAAATTCTACACTTAAGAACAACAAAAAAAGCAATTTGCTAAATAATCACTCACTACATTCATCCACACAAGGTTTTAGATTGAAGAAAAAAAAAAACCTAAGCCAAAATTTTTCCTCCTTTTCAACCCTCTTTCTGCCCTGCAGTATCTTCTATTAAAGTTTCTGAACCTACTATTTTGCTTAAATAAGAACTTTCTGGTACTGAACTGTGCAAAAGTAAGAGGTTTTCACTGCCTGTCCTTTCAACACAAGTTCTACTAGTCTAAGGTTAGGTTGCACATTACACAGCTGCTGCTTCAGGTACATCACTCCACTCTCCCACCGACCCGAGCAGCAGATAGGGACAATTTTAGAGTCTTGCAAGATAATTTGTCGTACTTTTTAAGTTCTTCTTTGGTCCACAATGTCTTTGTGTACATACATCACAGAGTAGTTTATTGGTCTCACTAAGTTTTTCATTACGGGTAAATTGATATAAACAGTGTTGGATGGAACTCTCTTCTAGGTTCAGGTCTTCCCTGTTTGCAAGAGTACAAAATGCTGTTTCTGGATCTTCAGTCACCACTTCATGAATCTTTGTTGGAACAGTCTCAAGGTCACCTAAAATACTTATATCAGATTCAGTATTAGCACACAAATGTAGTTTTGAAAAATCAGTAGCAAGCTCCTCTTCCTCCTCTTCATTATCATCATCATCATCATCTTTCAAAGGCAAGTTGTCAAGGCCATTGACAAACTTCACAGGAGATTCTGATTCTTCCATAGGGAGATCTGTGTGAGATTCATCTTCCACATGTTCTTGTTCTGGCTCTCCTGTATTTTCAGGCAACAGCTGAACATCTGCACTGTTCTGTGGCATGCTTGAGTCTTTTTGTGTTAAGCAGGGATCTTCACAAGCATTTGCTGATTCCTCTTCTTGCTTCAGGTCAGGTTTTTCAGAGTAAACATCTGCCTTTATTTCCTGGTTATACTCTGGATCTTCCTCCGATTGCTCAACAGTACAGATATCTGTTAAATGAAGTACCTTGCCTTGAAGCTTTTGCTGACGACGTTGGTTCTAAAAATTGGAATGCATGATAGGTAAGAATGTAAGAAGAATAGAAAGTTTAAATGGTGTTTAGCATTTTAGACCATTTCTTATCAAAATCTTTACAGCATGCAATAGGTGTTGAAATGGAGCGAGTGGGAGTGCAAAACCTACAATTGATTTCATCAATTCAAAGTAGCTTACACTAAATTCACCCTTGCTCAAACAGTTCTTCACTCTTTTTCTTTACACAGTATCTTTAGAATACAGCTAACACTTTCCCTTATATCTTCCTGATCCTTCTTCACGCCTGTATTCCTTAGTTTTACGTTACAGGAGAAGAGCTATACGATACAACTTAATTCTGCTGCAGACATRAAACGTAAATTCCACATTGCTTTGGTGTCAACTTATTTCTAGCACAGCAGCTTTCAGCAGAACAAGCAACTTCTTAATAGCTGGGATGTATATGCAATTGCTCGTCAGATGCAAATCTGCACGAGGAAAAATTATAACTTGTCCTTTTCTCAGTGGTTTTCCTTCTAAATTGAGAACACAAGTGAATAATTTTGTTTTTACCAGAATTTGCAAGTGCTTCATTAATAAAAGTGAAATATTATCAAAACCAACCTTGGCTTGTTTTTTGGCCTGTTTCTTTGCTTTCTTCTGAAGGTGTTTACTTGTACCAGGGAGCTCATCTCTCTGCTTAACGTAACAATCGTTTTTATTTTCATCATCATCTTCAGACTCCCTTTCTTTGTTTTTCTTAGCATTTCTTTCATTTGGATTTTTCGCTTTCTACAAAAAACAAACCAACAAACTTTCAGAACAAACACAAAATTAGTTATTATTCTGTAGAATAATATAATGGTAGTYCAAAGAAAACTGCAGGGATGAGCATGCTATTCAAGAGTTTCAAGAGATAACATTTTAGTGACTAMAGCACAAATCTAACTCAATTATGACAACCTAATGCCAACCATTCCAAAGAGATATCTTACTCCAGAGAGAGTATCAAGCAAAATAAATGAAAAATATCAACAAATAAGGCTAACAGGGTCAAATTACGAGCATGTAGAGGAGCAACATTATCTTTGGCTTTCACAAATATACTTAAATTCACTTAAGACTAGTATTTTACAAAATCAGACACATGTTAAATTGAAATACCTGCCACACATCGCAACATTGACTTATTTTTCCTCTGCTAAAATGAAATTTGCTCATTGCAGTAGACATGACCCATTTGGCTGAGGAGATTTCATTTTAATATGGAGTCATTAGTGTTTGCATGAACAGTAATAATGAAAAACCTGAAAAATCTGAAATCTTATACACACAGATTATCAAAATGAAACACAGGGACCAAGTCTCAAGTGTTTTAAGTGTCTGGAGATTGATCAAATCATTAAGCATTCACTCTAACAACAATTCTTAAGTTTATCCAATATTCTGAAAGCATTAGGAGACTGAAGATTGAAAGCATTAATCCTCACGATGCATAAAAATTGAATGAAAGTAGTTAAAATGTAAAGCATTCCAATATATGATGAGGAACYCATTACCATCATCCAGTTTAATTCAGATATACCCAGTGAAGATGAATTTGAAACACTATTCTTTAYAACTTGGTCTTCTATTGTAGTAAGACAACATTGGAATATATGAAATAATCTGATTTTGCTTATGGAATAAACTGACAAAGCAGCAAAATCACCAACCCACTATCAGCATTTTCAAAGGACATCTTAGGAGCCACAATTTACCRGAATGATTCTTGAGAAATTCTTGCTCTGTATTTATATGCAAATTTAAGATATTGACTTTTAAGAGACATTTTAGAATGATACATATAGTGATTCCCTAATAACCATGTAAAAGTATTTTTGTATATGAAAATCAAAACAAAGCAAAAAAAAGAAACCCAAGAATATACTGTTTCTTACCTGATCGTCTAGTACTGGTAGTGACAAATCAAGGAAAGACTCATGAACCAAGGACACCTTAAATGAATATTAAATCAATATTTAAGAGTGCTTTTAAAAGTGGCTAGCTTGCTGTTCRTATATTGAAAACAAAAATCTTTCTCTGCATTGAGTGCATACTTTCACTTGCACACACAAATACAAACCACAGTTTTAATCTACATTCATAATCAGCTATCCATGACCCCAAATCTACTAGTCACATTACTACAGAAATAAGCAATACATTTTCCACACAGAYGAATTTCCTTGCGGCTTAGAACATGCACACTCAACTGAGACTGCTGATACCAATCTTGCAGGCTCTATCAGGATGCTCATCTGGCCAATAGACTAAAACTTCATTCTCATGATGAATTATCCTGATAGTGCACTTTCTCTGTAGCTATTTTCGTTGTAACTCCCAGTCTTTTCAGTGTGAGAAAGAGGAATACTCTGATGGAAAAGGAATGAGGGCCGCAGGCAGGATACTGCCTGTAGCTGAACAATTCACACCCTAGAAAAGGATCACCAGAGATCTAAGAGCGATTTTTTCCAACAGTCATTTTTCCTTACTCCTGTGGCCGTTTTCTTCTGGAGTCCCTTTGGAAGAGACTAGAAGATTAGCTTCAGACTATAAGGGAAGAAAGATTCCAGGAAAACTATGCCCCTCTTTGAAAAGCATGCAGCTAGACAAAACTTAGAAGTGTATTCATTGAAGTCATCTTCTTTAATTCCACTTAATTTCTACAAATAGTTCCTTTGAGGTTTTTCTGTAGATCATAGAAATTACATTCTAGACTATTCAAATTCTACTTACAGTTCTGCATTCCTCACACATAATTGTACTGGTTAATTCTCCACCAAAGATTCGATCTACGAAGCTTTGTAYTCCCTTTTTTTTTTCGTATTCTGAGAATTGACAATAGAATATAAAGTTAATATTGTATACAATACAATATTTCAGGGACTTACTTGGTTATTGCATACATACTGTATTTTATATTTGGTAAGATGTTTAATGGAATATGTTAGACCTTTTTAGTTTCCCCCTGAAGTACGGCAAGATTCTAAGTTCCGTTAGGGGACTTCATGATAATGGGAAGTAAAAATACATTCACGGGAGAAGACTGTTTGACTGGACCAACAATTTTACTAATTCCCCACTTCAAATGAATTTCTCTATTTTCCCAGAAGAAAACTCCTTCTAGTAAGAGCTCCTATTATTTTTCTTTCACAAGATTGTCAAAKAACTGTCTGAATCTAAAAAAAATGAYGTATCAGTATTTGTCAAGATGGGTGCTCTATGAACAAAAACAACTTCCTCAAGTAATATTCTCACTATAGTGAGAGAACTTTTGAACTTAATTTTGTTAATCTTTGAACCTGATTGTTGAACTGTTGATTGTTGAAAAGTTTACAAATTCTTCTGTTCAGTGTATTCTTTTTTTTAAAGCGGCTGTTAAATAATTATGGACTATTAGGATTGAGAAAATCATTACATTCATGTGTTAATATTTTATTTTTTTTACAGGACATTTGGATGATGAAACACAGTCCTAACATCTTTTAATGTACAGTCACTATAGAACCGGTTCTCTCTCACTCTGTTCAAGAAAGAAACTCCACCAAGGTCAGTAAAACCTTTTAAAAAACACTTCAAGATAACCAAATCATACATTCCAGATACATATTCAAGATATGGCAGTAAGTTGTTTCCTTAAAAATACACGTCCTTYAGCTGATAATAGCAATGTTAACTTGTGTACTTCAATGAATCAGAAAAGTCTGAATTATTGCAACAGTAATAAATTTTACCTTTAATTTTCTTTTTAAGTTCTTCTTCATTTTGCTTGTTAGAGTCAGTCAGTGCCTTCAGTATTCCAGCACTTACCCGCTGAAAGTTTAAAAATAGGTATTTACTGTAYAATTCCCTACACTAATTCAGACAGTTTCACAAAAGCGACAAAAAAACGTTTACCATTTAAGAGAAGCAGTACAAACTTAATAAGTGCCTGTAAAGACATATAATACTTTCTGCGTTTGGATATTTAAAAGGGGAAGAAAAAAAAAAGAAAAACAAACATGCAAACTCAACCTTTCTACTAGATTTTATTGGAAGAGCATGGAGGAAAAAAAAAGCACATTTGCAACCCAAAACCATGAAATTCACTCAAAACCAAACAAAAACAGATGCATTGTTAAATATACTCAAATGTTCACCTCATAAAGCTCTGAAACAAGCACTCACTTGGATTTCTTCTGCTCTCATTCCATCAAGTAAGTAACGAAGCAACTCCTGACTGTCTTGCTGCTGATAGCCTTTAAATCGTATTGCTCTGTTAAATGAAAAAGGCATAATTCGCCTTAATAGTAGATAGTCATGCTTAAGCCTTTGTCTTTTTCCGTCTGTTATATGTTGCTTTTAATTTTTCTATGAAAGCAATGAGTGTGAGCATATGAAGACGTCTGAAAATACAAAGAAGTTCTCACTCGGCTTCCTTCATTTAATTTTACTCATTTATATTTGTTCCCTACTCCATTCTTTCTAAACTTAATAACAATTACATAATTACTGTGATGTAAACTCGATAAAACTAAGACGACTGTCCTTCTTTTCAAAAACAAAAAAAAGTTTTTGTTGTGGTTGTTGTTACTSACTATGCTGGGCAATCGTACAGATACTCACTTTTTACAAACCTGAGCAAAAAGTTCCTTAGGAGTGACTRTTCCTTTTTTTGTCTCTTGCATTTCTGTCAGGAACTGATACATGGCTAACGTCAGAGGACCAGGCTGATCTAGCTTTATCAGTTGAGGTTCCTGTTTTAAATAAAAGAAAAAATATAGTTGCACTTTAAATTGCTGACAGATCTGTCTGGAATTTTTTTTCCCTAAAATTCAACTCTTCAGTTTTTGAAAATATTCTTATAAAACAGGACACACAAGATTCCCAAATAGCAGTAAGTTAACCTGGCAAAAACAACCAAAACAAAAGATTTTTCATGAGACAGAATCAAAACATTGAGCTAAAGATCAGTAATTATTTATTCCTTTAATTTACTACATTGCTCTTATGTAACTTCAACCCCAAATCTCTTACATTTCTCATTTTATCAAGAAGAAAAATAACTTCCCAAAATGTACAAATCTCTCCCAGCCAAATCCTGAATTTAATGATACATATAGTATCTAAAAGTTAGCACTARAKACATGGTTWTGAATKTCGATAAATCACACCRTGCCAAAAGTTACATATTTTATACCTTATACACCTTTAYCCTTAAATACATAGTTACAATGCAATTCTTTGAAAATAGCCTAATACATATAGTATCARATCAGTGTTCTCCCACTTCCTACAAGGTGCTGGCTCTACTGAAGTCAATGGTGAAGTCCCTACTGAATTTACATCTTATTTTTATTAGCTTTTAACTGAAACTTTTAATTGATTTCAAAATCCAGAGAGGAAAGTACTGCTTGTATTTTAMCATACTTAAAAGAAAAAAAAATAGTCACTATGGTAGTTAAAGCATATATACCATGGAGAACTCGGGTGGCTCTATTTTAATAGTTGCATCACACATTTTAGCTTCTTTGAGCAGCTCCCTCAGGGCTGGAGTTTGTGATAAATTCTGAAGAAAGAAAGAAAGAAAAGGTTTGGTAACTGTGGAACAAGCAGAAAGTCAGAGTAGTTCCACTTATCATACATTTTCTGGCAATTAAATTAGCAGCAGATTAGTTTCTTCCAGAAACAAGTATGACAAGTTTTACAAAACTTAACTCATCTTAACTGTTAGAGAGACATAAGAGTATCCTCACCATACATTAGTTCAGACTGCAAAAACCCTACATGTACCATCCTTCTGCAGACTGACCTTTTGATCCAGTCCATTTACATGTTTCTAAATCCAGAGATAGCATGCAGTACATCTATTGCTTTGATTAAAACATGGTACACATTATCAAACAGTTCACAAAAACCTATGAGCGAAGTGGGTATTTTGCTTGAAAAAAAGAGTGTCAGTAAAAAGGCTCAAAGTGCATAATATTCCATGTAAGATTTAATACACACAAAGGGGTGAGTTCATTCTATATAAATATTTATTAGCTGAGGAAGACACACAAGATGGCAATGCATTACACTCATCCAGTTAATATTTAGCTGTATTTGATTTCTGGTTGCTGAGAAAGGTATTTTTATTTCAAACAACAGTGGTCTTTGGGTATTAATCTGTCAGATTCTAAGAAGTCAGCAAGTGTGATGTACCAGGCCATATTCTTATTTACTAAATTAGGTAGTTGGCATGCTCAAATGCAGTCGCTCAAAAATAAGGCGATTGGTTGCATCTTCTTAGTACAAGTCGGAACCTGCAGCCTCACTGCCCAAATTCCTCTGGGCCACTCTGTATTTTTAGCACGAACCTATCATTCTTGGCAGATAAAAATGCATTCCAGTTGTGTTCCAGTTGTGTGGCTGTACAGTATGGCATGTTTAAAACTTTTTTTTAGTGCTATTGCTTCACTTTTTTTAAATTAAAAAAAAAGTAGCAACTATCTTACCTGCATCACTGCATTAAAGAAACATGTATTCCCCAAGTTACTAAGTCCTTTCACAGTCACTTCCAAATTGGTACTTGAGTGAGAATTCTCTTCTTTGAGAGAGACTTCTTTTTCTTGCTCATTTCTGCTGTCTTTTATTATTTTTTTATTTTCAATTTCTTCGCTTTCCTGWTGTTTTTTAACTGCAATAACAAAAAGCATACCATATATTAACCCAGTTAATAGGAAATGAGCTTGGAAAAAACTTATTACAGACAACAGAAGTCCTCAATCTTTTAAATTTAAACACTCAATTACAGAACTAGCATAAACTACTACTTAAGGTTTTTAAAACCTTAAGGAGTTAAGATTAGCAGAAAAGAAACAAACAAATCAAAAAATGCTGAAATTCCCTTTCAGATTAGCATATGATTGAAACACACTTTTCAGCCAACAAGCCATTCATGCCAACAATCCTTGAAACTCAGCATGTGTTATCTGAAATTTCATTCCTGTTACAGCATCATCTACATTAGGACTTCCTACAACATCCATCAGGGCGGCATCTGAGTTAACAGCCCATATAACATGGCTCTACTATGCAGAATGAAATGCAGCAACTCTTCCACTCTCAAAGCAATCTTATGCTCATTTCATTAAGGTAAAAGGCAGAAATCAGGAAGTTTATACTCTTCTATATCCATCAAGATATTCTCTCCAAAATTACCTTTGTGTTTAGCTCAAAGTTTCAATGACTGGTTTAACAAMACTGTAAGGTATCATCAGAGTAACTCCTGTACTGGTTCTGCCACCATGCCAGTCTTCTAACAAAGTTCTAACAAAGTGTAAGCCAATATTAACTTTAAAGCAGTGACACATCAGGTCAGGAAAATGAAAAGTGGGACAATATAATTTTTGCAGATAGACAAAAAAGCAGGGACAACAGACAGAACACCTCAAATGGGCAACTTCTGCACCGAGGTATTCATCCAGTTCCAGTTCAAACTCAAGTAAATATTGCACAATATGAAGCTCAAATATTAAGCATACAGAAGGGGAAAGATTAAGCAAATGAGAGTGAAGAGCATGGTCCCTTGTCAGAAAATCACAGCTCCTTCATGAAGAAATACTGGGGATACTGGKAGTTACTGGGCAACTACTGGGAATTGCTAGATGGCTGCTTTTTCCCAAAAGGGGTGTGATTTGATCTAACTGTAGATTGTTGCTAGAATTTTTGGTAAGTATAAGATTTTCTGATTGGCACTTTCTTCTAATTCTTGCAATGGAAATGCCACATACAATAACAGTTCTGCAGGAAAGTGTTGTGGAATTTTTTTTTAATAAATTATAATAATAAAAAAATGCAGGTAGCCTGCAGGCTGAAAGAGTCTTGGATGCACATGAGCCACATAAGCCAAATGTACAGCTTTAGAAGATAAATTCTTCTGTCCTTTTTCATTAGAAAATGTCCCAGCAGGTTTCAGTTGCTGGGGATCTTGTCATTACCGCTCATTTATTCAAGAATGACTGCAGAACTACTTAGAAATCCAAAACAACAATAAAATCCCAAAATAAATTAGAGGAAGAAGACCAAACTATCCTTAAGCAAGCAAATTTTAAGTTTTCCTTCAGATCATAAGACAGACTGAATYTTGCTGATGAGTAACTGTGATATTGATAGGGGATTTGACTAGTGAGCAAGGAAGCTACTCACTTTTTTCAGAATGCTGACAACAATGTACAGACAGAAATTAACCTTTTATTCTGCCATAAGATGCTCCAGAAGTTAAATCTCATTTAGTGTATAGTCTTGATTTAAAGTAATGTTTGCTACATTTAAGATGCTTTCCAGTTTCCCGTGTGTATACTACATTGGCTTACCTGTATGTGATGTATTAATGCAAACTTGTTTTCTAACATAATCCACGGTCTGGCCCAATCGGGTTGAGGTACTATATGGAACTTCGTTATCACACATGTAGCACCTGTCTCCACCCCAACCCAAAAAGGAAAAACAATTAATTCTMATTCTTAAATAGTTAAAATTCTACATTATTTGTTGGTTTGATGCATGTCATAACACCAAGTTACGAGTTTTCTTTTTCAAGATTTAGAAGTTCTAGAAAAGTGTTTAATTTACTGATGATTACACTAATAAAGAGTTAGCAAAATTACCTTCATTATATAATATCAGTAATTGTGAAATGCAATTTACAAACATGAATTAGATGCTTAGAAGTACTTAGATATCTAGGCAGCAAGCAAAATAAGTACAGGGGAAATTTTCCTAAAATAAAGGTAAGTATCAGGCCTTAAAGGAAATAACTTATCAATCTTATGGGACTAAAAATAATTGGAGAATTCTAACCATCCAAGTACTTTATTATGTTTGAGCTGGACAAGAAACAAATGCTGTGCTCTATCAGTCAGACATGCTTTTACTCGCTCTTTTGCTGTTGGTACAAATCTATTTCTCTTTATGAGCAAAGATAGATCATGAGGAGGCCACTAAGCACTTTTAAACAAAAGTGCAAGAGAAACTGCAGTGATAAATGTTCACTTAAGGCTGAAATTCTTCCTGTTCACATACAGGATGAGGAGTTACCTGGATAAATTTTGCAGTTCTGCCTAATCAGCTCTTTGAGAGTTTACAATATAAGAATGCAAATATTTCTCTATTTGAAACATACCAATTATAGTTGTTAGGCAYAAATGCATTTAGCAGATTTCAGGATTGCCAAGAGTCAGACTACATTTGACTACATTTTCTAATCTTGAAAACAGAGTGTTTTCCTAAATCTGTACAATTCTCAGTATTAGTTAAAATTTGCACATTTCCTTACGTTTCATTGAAAAATCTGCTCTACTTCCTAGGAATCCTTGGGTATTTATTGATGGTCAATCTGTTTAATTTTAAGAACAGACTGTAAAGAAATGATTGGGGCAACAAATGATAAGTTAACGCCACAAGTGATTTTTAGAACAATAATATTCTGTCAACAATTTTAATAGAATGTGTTTTTGAAGGACTTAAGAATTAGAAGGAAGCTTTTCTTCAGTAATGTATTTGACCAGTGGGGAACTGCAAATATATACAATACCATCTGATGTAATCCCTAATTTAATAGAACACAATGACTTACTAGGGCTGTCCTCTTTATCTCCAAGCTCAGAAGTGTTTCTTTTAACTTCTAAAACACTACTCAAGTTCAATTTCAATGGCACACTATGGAGAGATTCTAAAAACCTTCAAATTCATTCATATATCCATTGCATAAGTAAATCCTGATTAAACCTTTGCTTTTGCTTCTATTTAGTACCCCACAATGGAAGACAGTTCTTAAGGCTTTTGACTCACAGCAATAGTTTATGCCCAATATCATGCAATTTTCTAAAGAATTTCTGGTACAAATTTGCACAACCAAGAAACTATTCTTTCCAAAGGGATGTTAAATATCCTGCTTAGTAAACTTCCACTCATTCACAAGTATTTTGATTTAAAAATGATAGGCAGTTTCAAATAGAAAAAATAAAGCCTCAAAATGGTAACTTGAGCATTAATTTTAAAACAAAAATGGACATTCACTTGTTCATTTTATATATATATATATATATATTTGTGCTAAATATTTGATTAAGTAAAAAGACAGTATCATATAAAATTAAGCCTTTTGACAAAAAGTTTAGAGAAAGGCAACTAAGTAGAATGAAAGTGGTCAGGCACATACTTCTACTTTGTACAGTTTAAAATATGRAGGTTCTCTATCTATAATAGGCTATTTCTTTAAGGGAAGCAAATATTTACCATACCAATACAATTTGTGTTGATTGGTCAAGTAGCATCATGTCATTTTGCAGTTTTGCTTAATTTTAAGTAAGAAATAACTGAGAAAGTAATGAAATTGTTCGCTACACATGCATCAGAACAGAGCTTCCACCAATGTTAATATTTAAACTTGTATAAGAACATATATTTCCATGTGTATTTTGATTTTGCAGAAGCAGTAAAATAGGAAATCCACAMTATTCACTAATTTGTTCATTTCAATTTTAATTAATGATAGTTTTCTAGCTATAATTTTTACAAGGTAACTACTGAGCAAATCTTAAGGACCGTTGAGATTTTTCAGTATAGAAATGCTTATAAATTTCAAGAGATAAGTCCTAGATATCGTAAATAAACAGAAATTATATCCCAGCTTCCGTTTTCTTCTAACTAAGTCTTATAACTGTTGCCTGACAAACTCACCACACGCTCCAGTTGTCCAAACTGAGAACCAAACAGTGTGGATCTGATCTTGGCGTTGTGTAATGCTTTAAAGCATGCTGTTCTTGAGAATTTCTGCCACAGCCCTATAATGTTGATAACCAGAAGTGTCACAAAATCCAGTTGACTATCAATGAAACATATATAATATCAGAATATAAATACAGTTAATTTGATTTAATTTTAAAACTATGTTAAACTAACTAGGATGAACAGTTAGGTCACTATTTCAAGATGCATTTTATGGAGAAAAAAGTAAATTATTAAGTAAAGAGTAACTATCAAGCTGCCTAGAGGCTGGACATCTAACTCATTTTACAAACTTCAATTTTAACAACCTGAAGAATTAAACAAAGCAAAGCCAAAATCCTGTTCAGCATGCACAGYTGTAAGTTTAATAACCCAATGTCAGCACAAAGCCTTATAATGAAAATCCTGAATCAGGATCACAAAGAGAAATATTTATTTTCCTGGCAAAAGACTTAAGACTTTWAGAGGAGAATTAAGTCCTTAAGATGGTGTTTTAGCCCTAAGTCTGCTAAATGCTTTTGTGCCAAGCTTCCAAGTATTGTATTTGCAGTTCAGAATAGACATACTTCACCACACTGAAGTATGTCAGATCATCTATATAGCACCCCCTTCAGACTAGTAAGTAAGGTAAAATATAAGAGTTTAATCAGATACTGTCTTGTTCAACTATAGTATGCGGCACTGGAAGATATGAAGACAAAACAAAAAGAAAACAAGAGATACCCTATGGCCACATTTTAAACATAACCATATTGAAGGGCTTTCATCAGTCTCCTCAGATTCCTCTTGCTTATTGTCTGCTTTGCAGTCCTGACAGACGTGCCATTCCACGTTCAGCAATGCCTTTTTCAGATGGCTTTGTTCCAGTCCTTTACGAATGTGCTTGCACGCAGGCTCTACGAAACAAAAAGCACGAGGAGGATGTAGATAGCATGACAAGTGTAAGCATCTCAAAAGCACAGGGAACAATCCAGAAACTACAGTGACCTTTCTAGAGACAAAAAGATGTGTTGGAAAACAGCATCRGGAAGAAATTTCAGTATGCATTCACAAATGGGGATATTGATGCATCCTACACTATTATATTACTAAAAATGTTATCACTCAAAACTACATCTGGTCCAAGAAGCTGCCAGAGCTTTTGTACAAACACCCAGATATTGTGACAGGCCTGCTTAAGCCACAGGCTTCCATGATTGTAGTGTTATAATTCCCAGACTCCCAAGGAGCAGCTGGAACCCCCTGTCCTGGACCCCAGCCACCAAGGCAGCACCTGGCAGGCCTATGAAGGTAGAGATAAAGTCACACTTCCAGCTGACTGGCCTCAGTGAAGTTAGGCCACAGATTAYGGTAAAGAGTAGTGGGACAGTCATCACATTTGTGTCTTTTGTCATCCTACTCTGGTCTTGTATGAACTGCATCTATTTAACTGATCTTTGCTAGAAAAAGTTAGACTGAGAACTGCAATCAAAGTGATGCAATGATGAGAAGTACTCTTAAGAGGTGTGTGGTTTTTTTTTTTTTTTTGCTTACTCTGTCATTCGAGGGCAAATTGATGCAACTTCTGCCAAATAACCACTGCAATTTCTTTTTCATGTATTTTTGTAGAGTATATTTTAAGATATGTGGTTTCATCAACCTACAATTCTTTACTGGTTTCAGTTATAAGTGTCTAAATATGCCAATACGAGGTCAAATAACTGACTGTGAACACTCACATTTAATTTTAAAAGCACAGAGGTGCTTAGAAGTCACTAAGTGTTGTTGTTATATTTTTAGGCATGTTGAAATAAAAGTCATTCTCAGCTCAGATGAGAGAGAGCATAATAGTTCAACTTATCTTTGTTGTGTACCATATGAAAGACTACAGCCTCAAAACAGCGAGTTTTTCTTGGCATGATATGAAACCAGTGGAAGTTTTGTATCTAGACTTCTAATTCTGATCTAGATTCTAATTCTGATCTAGATTCTAGATTTTTACCGCAGTAAAAATGGTACCTGAGAAAGCTCAGAAGTGCGTTTAGAGTTTAGATGCACTCTTTAAACCTTTTTAAAGGCACAAGCTTCATCTACAGCTTCAAAACTGTACTTGTAAATAAAGCTCCTAGATATTGGCTAATATTACATTAAATCAGTCTTATTTAATTCCACTGTGTGAGTAGCTTCTATGTGTGGCTTGATAGGGCTTTCTCAGAGCTGACCTATGCAGCCAATAAGAGATCTGAGAGGACATGAACAAATGCATTGTAACTCATCTTTTGTTGGGAGAAGAAAAACATAGAAATAGCAAGGCAGAGAGTGGTCTCAACTCTAAAGAAAAGAGTTGAATGAGCTGAAACATCATAGGACAGAAAAAGCTACCATGAGAAATGGACAATCAGGAAATCAAAATAACTAAATTAGCATGGGATAAACTGTTTGTCCCATGCACTGCAGCACTCAAGATGGGTGTTGGGCAAGTGGCTGGCAGAGTATGTGACCCGGTAGGAAAGACTGTAGAAGACAATGTTACACAGTACAAGCAAAACCAACAATTAGAATAACCTGGATAAACAACATAGCAGAGTTTCAATGTAGAGGTGAGATAACATTATCTATGTGGGATTTTCTCTGAAAGACCAAAGGGGAAAGAAGAGAAAGCTGGATTTAAGTTTCCCTCTCCTAAAAAAATTCACCCACACTACAGACTTGGAGGAGGTAGGGGTGGAAAACAATGACAACTAAAGTGTCAAGACTGAGTTAGCTGATATTGCAAAAACAAGTGGCTTCCCAGAGATATTTCAAAGTCTTTTATTGTTGAAATAATAATCTTCTAGAAGTATAGTGCCTCCATCAGAAACACTTTTCTTAAAATTCTCATAACAAACTTAGCATCTAACTCTACAAATCCTTTATACAGAGTAAAGTCTTACAGAACTTAAAAACTATGTGTCAGTTTGACTAGACAGGCTTATTACTTTACAGAAAGTTTAGGAAAGTATCAACACCAACACTTCTTGAAAGATGGAAGTTCCAATTACATAAAGACAAAACACTGTAATTGAGTCTTCAAAGTCAAGGACTCTTGTAAAGCTCTTCTGATATTAATGAGTTTAAGCTTCTCCAATTGAAGATAAAAGAAATATTTTTCTTCCTAGGACTAGAGGCTTCTCTGAAGAAACATACCCAACATATCCAGAGACTCATCTGCCTGTGCAGTTTTGCCCTTGGTGCGTTTCTTTCCCATATTTGCGGTCTGCAATTTTCCTTACATAGAACTGAGACCTAATAGAAAAAAAAAAAAAAAAAAGTTAGAAACTCTGTTTCAGTTTTAATTGACAACAGTTAGAAAAGAGATTATTTCTATCATCAATTTGTCTCTTAAATTAACCTGTTTTGATTTTTAAACAAAGTGGATTACACTTTAACACAAAACAATTGAAAATAGCAGGAGAAAGATTCCCAGAGTGATTTAGACGGGTGATAAATCAGAGTAGATACAGAACCCAGGCCTTTCCCTTTGAAAGGCCAGCTATTGCATATATGGCAAGAGATATTTTTGCCTCTAGCATGTAGGTCCTGGTAGGCTCTAATGCTTATTTCACAAGACATCATTTAAGATCACAACAACAAACAAAGAAATTTCCAAAATTTGGGTTTGCTCTCCACCAAAAATATGTAAAACTAAGATGGCTTAAACCTGCTGATCTGTGTGGTTTTGCAAACAGGCCTTATGCTGCTGTCCACACTCCTAGCCAGGTAAAGGTGTCAGCACAGCACTTCACCTGCCTTGCAACATCCACCCTTCCAGAACCATTGCTGAGCTTGGACCATTCCTTTGTGGCAGGTCAAGTACAGCACCACAGCTTCCTGCCTGAGGCTATCACCACCAATTAACACAGTCTGACTAAGGGAGCCAGAGAGAAACTAGGACTCGAGCAAGTTGACAAGAGAGGTGTTTCTGTGTGAGAAACAACCCTTCCAGGTGGATGCCTTTAAGGGAGATTGTCAAACTAGTTAGCGATAGGCAACTGCTTCATCAGAAGTCAAAGATTCATCTTTAAGAACTTTACACTCTGATAGTTCAAAACAAAGAAAGAAGAAATTACTGATCATGCAATCAGATAATCCATTTCTCTGTAACAAGCCACGATGGTTGGTCTGTCGAGTCCAACCACCAAACACCTGCAAGAATCAACTTTTCTCCTGCCAGGAGAACAGGAGTGCAGGAACTGGCACAGCTGCTGCTCTCAGCCACACCGTGCCCGGACAGACCCGTCCAACGGGCTCCTCTCAGTGAGGTGGCAAACGCGAGGCCCGGCCCCACACCTTCCCCGGGCCAAGCGCGAACGGGCCCTAACGGTGCCTCTGCGCCCAAGGTCGGGCGGGCTTCCCCAGACCTCGGCGAGGGCGGCCCCCTCGGCGCCTCCGCAGCGGGGCGGCCCCAGGGCGGCTCCCACCCGCCCGCCGCACTCACCGCGCCGCGCACGTGGCTCCGGTGCCGCCGTCAGTGCGTGCCAACGCCGCCGCGCGCGCCAAACCCGCCGCCCGGCCTACCCCCGCTGCACCGCCCCGCGCCTTCTGATTGGCTGCGCCGCCCGCCTGGCCCACCCCCCGCCCTTACTGACGTGCGCCACAGCCAATAGCGAAAAGCGGATGGGCCGGCCAGAGAGGTGCCTGCCGAGCACCGGAGAAACGAGTGCCGGCGCAAGCAGCGGCGGCGGCAGCAGCCGGGGATAGGAGAGGGGCCATAGGCTGCAGACCCCTCACCTCTCGCAGCGCAAACGTCTTCGCGACACATGGCCGCGCCTCGGCAGCTCCACCGCGTCCCGCAACGGTTGAGTAACAGCCGCCCAACCGCCGCCCACTGCCTTATGCGCTTCCGGCGCGGTGCATTGTGGGGCGGCCGCGGCGGGAGGGAGSGAGCAAATGCGCGGCGGGGCGGTGGGTGTCTGCGCATGCGTGATGCCTCCTTGCCTCCTTCCTCGCGCATGCGCGGTGCTGGCGGCGCTTCCGGGCGCGGGGCTTGAGGCAGGCGAGGGGGAGCGCCGTGAAAGGCGAGCGGCTCCGCAAGGCGCAGCGTGCGCGACGTGTGAGGTTAACGGGTTACGGGGCTGCGAGGAGCAGCGACCGCGCCGCGGCAGGCAGGGCGCGGGCTCGCCCGTTCACCTTCKCCCGTTCTTTCCTTCTCCCAGGAAATGAAGCACGACCTAGAGATGGCCAGCCGGGAAGATGCAGAGATACAGGTTTCTGAGGTAGACCTGCTCTCCAGCATGTTTCCTTACGAGGAGGAGTTTGCTGTGACTGATGAGCTGGCGGTGGCAGAACTGAAGCACTATGTTGAGAGTCAGTCTGAGGAGGTGCCGACTTCTAAAGTGCAGTTTGTGCTGAATGTAAAGGCGGACGTCCCCGACGCCTCTACGGTAAAAAGCAAACAAACAAAACCCCCACAAAACTTAATATCATGGGACTTGAGGTCACATTAGGGCTTCCTTCAACTTCTCTCCTTTGTTTCCAGGTGGAGTTCTCTATGTGCTGTGCTCTGCCATTTAAATATCCAGCTGTTCTACCAGAAATTACTGTGAGGTACAACATTAAAATACAATCAATACAATTAAATACAAATAATACAAAATTTTTAAAAGCTACAGTGTAATGCATAAATAGGTAAGATAGCAAAAAGTTTTTTTTTTTCCCATAGTGTACAGTGAAATTGAGCCCGATAGTGATGGCAGAATAAAAGCAAATTATTAAGGATATGATTTCTCTAGTGTTTTCAACATACAAGTGAGAAAAATAGGAAAAGAGCAGAGAATTTCCAGGTTCTGGTCACATAAATACCATTCATAGGTCTGATGCTGAGGGATTGTTACCTGCTTAACAAGGCCAAAGTTGTAGGAGTGAAAAGTTACTCAGTAGCCTTGTTTTTCCCTTATCACTGTACTGTTACTCCCTGACTACGGTTACTTATACTGGAATGTTTTTATTATGTATATTAGAAAATTACAGACTCAACAGTTAGCATATTGTCTTAATACTAGTTATAACCTTTTTGTAGCTAATATGACTTAAGTATCAACACTAAGTAAAACCAATATAAATATGCCTGTAGTGTTTTGGGTTTTTTTT
>PTEX01000141.1:1896116-1962171 GCA_003342815.1 Eudromia elegans | reverse complement strand
AAAAAAAAATGCTGAACTGTAAGCAAACCACAACTGCATCTGTATTTTTCTCTAGGTCATCACTACTAAGCCGCTCTCAGCAGATTCACCTGAACTCTGATCTAAAAACATACTTGTTGCAAAACTGCAGTGGTGAGCCTTGCATGTTGAGTGCAAGGCAGTGGGTTAAAGATCATGCAGTTGCTTACATTGACAGAGAGCTTTCATCTTCCTCGGTGACGACAGCAGATGCAATGCAGGCAGAAGACATCATTTTCACTCGATTATGGATCTATAGTCATCATATCTACAACAAGCAAAAAAGAAAGAACATTATCGATTGGGCCAAGGAGCTCTCTCTTTCAGGGTTTTGCATGCCTGGGAAACCAGGTGTTGTTTGTGTAGAAGGTCTGCAGAATAACTGTGAAGAGTTCTGGTCAAGGTTAGTTTTTCACTGTATTTAAATACCATTAGTGGTTAGAATATTATGATTTTGTTTGTTTGTTTGTTCACTTTGCGTTATGTAGCCAGAAGGTGGAAAACTCATCCCACCTTCCAACCTCCTGTCTGTGGAGTATTTGTGTCAGAGTGTATTTACAACTCTGAATGTCCACTCTTCTGCTGCCTACAATGATGAAAGCTACTGATACACAGACCACATTCTTACTTTTGTTTTCTCTGTTTTTAAGTGTGTAGCTGTTGTACTCTAATCTTTCTACATGTCTATGTTTTTATATTGTTTTATGTTCATATTTTATTCTGCTCTCATAATTTATGGTTTTGAATAGTGCAAGCTACATGAACATTACTATTTGATAATACCAGTTATTTTTCATACTTTTTCATGGTATCTCCTAAAATTATCTGCACTGTACAGCTAGATCTGTGTTTCTCCATTTGCTTTCAGAATTAGAAGRTTAACATGGAAGAGAATTCTAATTCGTCACAGAGAAGATGTTTCTTTGAAAGGTGGAACATGTGATGAGATTCAGAAACTAAGAAAATTCCCCACTTTGGAAGAAAAGTGTTTTGACGCTCATGGTTCCAGAGGAAATCATATGGATTTGGGGCAGCTGTATCATTTTTTAGAAGAAAGAGGATGTGCTGATATTTTTCAAATGTACTTTGGAGTTGAAGGACATTAGATTGCTACATGTGCAGTTGCCTGTGTTTGTAAATTAATCTTTAAAAGAGATTCCATTTCTCTGTTGCTTTTCTGCAACAGCGAAAGGATTAGCGAAAGGATTAGGAATTTTTTCTTTATATGATGAATCCAGTTTTCCATGAAAACGAATATTCAGTGAAATYTTAAATAAAGACTAAATGAATTCTTTACTATAGCTTTAGGTTTAAAAGAGTATGTACCTAATTACAAAGCTAGGAAAAAAAAAGTTTAATAAACTACTGGGCAGAGTTCCAGAACGGGAATAAGAGTTTTTTGTAGATGAAGTGAGAAAGATACTGTGATGCCTTCACTACATTTGCAGCTAAGTGAAGATTACTCGTGAAGTAGAATCTTAGCTAGGATCAGGTTCCTTTACACTCCAAAACAGTCCTTACCCTGCTGGTAAGGTACAGTCCTTACCCTACTGCATTTACAAATTTGCATTGCTTTAAATTAAAGTGCTAATTTAATGCTACATGTGTTTTTGAGTCTGATTTCAACAAATTCATATCCAAGATATGAAGGCTACTTACTTGTTTCTGTGTTTATGGTTTCTGTATCCAAATCATGTACATAGYGTAAAATGCAGATGCTGGTTATTACTGATGTTAATATTGCTGTGTAAACCCAGTAAACTTCTTACCTTTCAAATCTCATGTGTGGGCTTTGTTAGACACCCCTTGCAATGTCGTTCTGCAGCAGTTGCACTCGCCCAGTGCRGGATTGCCTTACCGGAGCTTCGCAGAGCAGCGCAGCTTAAAGGACCKAAGTCCTGCTCCCGCGCAGCCCTTTCCCGCCGCGGGGTTGACCACCTGTCCACGCGCTGAGGGACACCCTCCCCCTGCGCCTGCGCGGGCTCCCCGGCGCCGTGACGCAGCGGCGCACCGCCTTCTTTCCCGGAAGTGCGGSGGGTGCGGAGGCTCCGCCGGGGATCCCTCGCCGCTATCATGGGCGGCAAGAACAAACAGCGCACCAAGGGCAACGTGCGGGTGAGCGCGGCCGGAGGGCGGGCGGGCTCCTCTGGCCCGCGCCTGCGGCAGCCGCGGCCCCGGCGGCACGCGGCCGGCACGGCCTGGGCCTCTGCCGCCGGCTCCTCGCGCCCCTCCGGGCCGGGCCCTCCTGGCGGCGAGGCCAGGCCTCGCGTGGTGACTCCCAGCTGGGGCTGTAGCTCTACTATGAATAATAATTTAAAAAAAAAAAAAAAGTGGCTTCCTTTCCCTGCGAGGATTATAAGGTTTTCCAGAGACTTGGCCGAGTAAGAAAGTGCCCTTGCCAAATCATCAGGGGTGTAAGTTTACCTGGGTTAGTGTAAGTACAGTAAGTGTAATTTTCTGTGTCTAGCCCTACAATAGAGCTGTTGTGGTGTTTCTGCTTTATGTATTTTCTAAGTGGCCACACATGGTGTCATATCCACACAGGAGAATTTTCTATGAAACACATGTGTGAAGAATACCTATTCTCAGAGATCTTCTTCCTCTTTGAGTATTTGAAGGTGTTTAGGGAACATAGTGAAGCATGTCTTTATATCTTCATACTTAAAATTTCTAAAGCACAGAAAATAGTTCACAAATACAGTGGTTATATAAATTCTGGCTTATTTATTTTTCATTCCTAGTGACAGTTGCAGTCTATTTTTCCCCCTCCCTTATTTGGTAATGATAGTTTACCAAAATGTATTTGACTCTTTTGAGTTTTTGAGGTGTCAGGACCCATGCAATATTGCAGAAAAGCTTGAAGCATCAGCCAATTTTGGGACATCCTCCTCTAAGCAGCGGACTTGAAATCTGGAGCCACTTATATGATTAGTCCAGTGTTGATTTGACTGGGACAGACTATATGACATGCTGAGCTCTAAAACACTCGCTTTAATGCTAGTATGATAGTGTTGTGTTGTATCAAATGTGTGCTGTCTTGCTCTATTATTCTGTATGCTGGCAACATCTCTTTGTGATGGGTTTTCTGACTTCCACTGCTCTGTTTTTCCCCCCACTCCCTCCARTATTAAGAGTGTGGCTTGGAATCTATGTCAGTTTGTATGCAATGACATAAAAAGAGCTGAAAGGAAAAAAAGTAGTGAAGGAGGGTAAATGGTTTCTTAGATTAATTGTTCATGTGCGGAAGTATGGCCTTACTATATTTTCTCATTTGTATGTAGAAATAATGTCATTTTACATTAGTATTCATGGACTAAAATGGAATATGAAAGTGGAATGCTGATTCAAAATGATCAAAACAAAATTTTTTTTCAGGTCAAATTTCTATATTTAAAGCGTAGGTAGACTTGTTTTTTGGAAAGGTTTTGTTTTAAGTACAAGGTTAATTATACAACGTAAATAAGTTTGTTTGTTTCAAATGCATGAGAAAGACTGAAATAGTTTAAAGGGACCAAAATAAGTAACTGTAATATCTCCRTTTTTTAATCAGCCTTCTAGTAGTGGTCGAGCAGCAGAGCTCCTTGCCAAAGAACGTGGAACGGTGCCTGGGTTTATAGGCTTTGGGACCTCTCAGAGTGATCTGGGATATGTTCCTGCAGTTCAAGGAGCAGAAGAAATAGACAGCCTTGTGGATGCGGATTTTCGAATGGTATTACGGAAACTCTCTAAAAGGGATGTCACAACAAAACTAAAAGTAGGTATATCCTTTGTTCCCTGTTTTTTTTTTTTTTATGCAAGAACAATACATATGTTTTTCTTAATAGTGGGAGAGTAATGTGTCTAAGTAGCCAGTTCATTGCAGTAAATTTTGTAGAATGCACCACGTTTTTTTTCTTGTACTTTTAAATGTCACAAACCACTTCTGGATATGTGAAATTCGGCAGGTATCTTGGAGGACTTTTAAAAGGATTCCTCAGGCAGAGCAGTCATAAAGAAGCTCTAGTAGATGTATTACATCCTGCTCAGTTGGAAGAAATGATTTGTTAAAAAGAAAGTGGTAGTATCTAATAAAAGCTGGCAAGTAAACAGAATGCATCTGCCTGGCATTTTTTTAAACCTTTTTTTTTTTTAATTGTTACTTTTTTTTTTTTTTTTAAATTTTAGGCTATGCAAGAATTCGGGACAATGTGCAAGGAAAGAGAAGCAGAAGTTGTTAAGGGTGTACTTCCTTACTGGCCAAGAATTTATTGTAAAATCTCACTAGTAAGTATTAAAATAAGAAAATTTAAGCTTTTCTGGCTACTTTTTGTTGATACCTGAAAGGTATTTTGGGGATGGGCATAGCTGCTTGTTAGAGCTTTTTTAATGAAAGCGTGATAGAATTTTTTCAAAATAAGTTTTTTATCTATTATGTATAATAGAGTATTCACAAAACAGAATGTGGTGTTTATTTAACATAATTTTAAACATTATTGTAGTAGTAGGACTAGTAGTTGCCCATGCTGATTTTTTTTTTTTAAAAAAAAGAGTATATATAGCCAGCTAACCAATAATATTCTGACATAGTATTTTAACGTGTATCCAAAATATTTCAGCAGACTACTGTTGAAAGCAGGATATTGGATGAAGTGAATTGTTCTTCTGATCTGTTAGTGCCATACCTAATACATTCTTTAGGAACCAAGAGTGTAAAAAGTCATGATGCTGTAAATTCATTCACAAGTAATTGAAGGTTGCAAATAAGTGATTTGTGTAGGCTCCTGGATATTTTAACGTGTTTCTCACTTCTGTTATTCCCATTTCTTGAAAACATTGAAAAGAAAGACATCTGTAGTTAGAGATATCAGTAAGGAGTTACAATTTTGGATGTGCAACATGTATGCTAATTTAGGACCTTCCCCTGTATTTAGGGATGACACTGAAAACCACTCATTTTTYATTTTTCTCCGTATTTTCAAATTTCCCTAGCCTGTTTTGTTGCAAAAATACCTATACTATGAGAGAACTTTTCTCTTTAGATGGAAGAAATAGGAATGTGAAGATACACTAAAAGAAGTCTTGCTTTGCGATACGTGGCATCAAAAAATACCCTTCTTAGGGCATAACTTTTTTCCCCTTTTAAACAGGATCATGATCGCCGTGTTCGAGAAGCAACTCAGCAGTCCTTTGAGCAACTGATTCTTAAAGTAAAGAAGCACTTGGCTCCTTACTTAAAAAGTATCATGGGATACTGGCTCATTGCTCAATGTGATGTTTACTCCCCTGCCGCTTCTGCAGCAAGAGTAGCTTTTGAAAAAGCTTTTCCTTCAAGCAAGCAACCTGAAGCGCTAGCTTTCTGTAAAGATGAAATTCTTAATGTGAGTTTATGTGTCTAACTTAGTATTTTTATCAGGTTCTGTGCAAGTATATATCACCTTTTAATACCATTCAAAGACTCATCCTGTCCTTATCCTATTCCTAATGGTTACATTTCAGTAGATTTTTTTTTTCTCACCTGAAACTTCACTGCTACTAAGGTCATGACAAAGTGAGACAAATATTTCTCCTCTTTTATTTTTTACATGCCATTATACTGAATGAAACCATACAATATAGAAATGAAGTAATTTTTCTTSCTTGCATTTCAGTGTAGTGATGTTCAGTCATCAGATACTATATTGCTCATGGGTGGAATAATGATGGT
Organism: Eudromia elegans; assembly: GCA_003342815.1. Lineage (NCBI taxonomy): Eukaryota > Metazoa > Chordata > Aves > Tinamiformes > Tinamidae > Eudromia > Eudromia elegans. The sequence goes on along the minus strand of PTEX01000141.1, from coordinate 1,956,470 downwards.
TTAGCTGCAGAGATAGAGGACTAAAGAATTCTGAGCACTCTTTCACAAAGACAGTCTAAGATGTGCGCTCATCAAGGTTCATGCTCTTYTGCCATCCTGTATGAAACAGAATTGTCTGAATTTAAAAAGATGAAAATCTGTATCACTGTCATGTCATACGGAAACATAACTGTATTTATCTCAGTGTATCTTTTTTATTTTTTGTCAGCAGCATGTCAGCGCAGGACTGTAGCTTATGAAGTCTAAAAAAGTCTGGGTTCAAATAGTACCACCACTATGTTTAACTGAGTCAACTCCCTTCTGTTCTTGCTTGTTTGCAAGTCTAAAACATATTTAGTAATGATTTCACTGAGGYGTAAAGATGTTCCTGAATAATCTGTAGATTTATATGAATTGTATGATTTACTTGTAAACAGTAAGTTCTCATGGTGTTCATTTTTGGTTTTTTCCTCCTCTCTTCCTAGGTACTTCAAGATCATCTTCTAAAAGAAACGCCTGATACACTCAGTGATCCACAGTATGTTGGCCTGCTTTAAAGTATATGTTTTAAGTTGTAGTCTGTGTTGGACTATTCTGTTGTCCTGGGGCATAGTTGTTCCAAGAAAGAATAATTGTTTTAAGAGTCCAGATCCCAGCTTTCTTTGAGGCTTAAGTACAAGGTTCTTAAGTTGCCATTGATGATGATATTGGATGCATTGCATTTCTTTCACCTTTTCTAGATGCAGCATTCATGAATACTTGGGAGGCAGTATGACTCTTTCCGACACTTTCAATGTATTTCAGTAGTATTAGGACCTATGGAAACTTTATGTATCTTGATTTCAAATGGTAGCAATATAAAGAAAGGCAACTCTCCTTCTCCCCGCCCCCCCAGTTTATTTGTAAAGAGCTTTAGAAGCCAGCTGGTTAATTCACTCTTTTTTGTATTGTTTTTCTGAGAACTGTACCCGAGGAAGAAAGAGAAGCCAAATTTTTTCGGATTCTGACCTGTTCCTTGTTAGCTTTAAAGAAGTTAATTAGCATGTTGCCAAAAAAGGAGGTGCATTTACTGGAAGAAAAGTTAATGTCACTTCTATCGCAGAATAAATTTTGGAAGTATAGTAAACACAGCATACCACAGGTAATTTTTTAATATTGCTATTAATTTTGGTGGACTGTAGTTAAAGATTATATACTGAGTCTGAGGAAACATCAATTTATTTATTCTGCAAGCAAGAATGAGTTTTTGTGTTTTGTTGAATTATGTTTGAAGTGGTCTTCAAATTTCTAGGCCTTAAATAGACAATATTATAAACATTATTGCTCTAAAGTATACCTAAATAGTTTATTATTTTGATATCCTGTTGTCTACTTGGTAGTTTGGCATTGTTTAAAATTCATATAAAAGAAACAAATTGTGTCATTTTACTGCATATATTTACATTGTTGTGAGCTTCATTATTTAGACCATTTTCTTGGTGTTTACCRAGAAGTGGCTGCCTATAGTGACAAATAAATTGATTCCCATAGTAGTTTATAAATGTCTTTAAGGTGATTGTGGATAAGCATGACTTTCAGAARTGCGTTATTAAAATAAATTGTTCAGTATGCATATTGTTACTGAAAGAAGTCCTTTAAAAATGTATAGACTTATAAAGCAATTTCTTTATTTTTAGTAGTATCTAAATATTTACCTACGTGATAAATACGATGATTGCATATTACAGGTTTGCATGGCTTCAAAAAGGTCGTTACAAAACTACAAACAGTTGAAGAATACTCTCGTTTGGCTGAAATGTTTCATTTTTCTGTGTCTTTCATCAGGTTCGCTCAGCTTTCTTCGAGGTGGTTTCTGCCTTTTGCCAGTACCTGCCTGAGCTAGTGCAAGCTGAAGCACCAAGGGTTTGTCCTGCTGTTCTTCTCAGCATTGATGACAGCGATGCAGTGGTGTGCCCGGCTCTTTGGGAAGCTGCTCTCTGTACTCTTGCCACAATTGAGGTAACCTGAGAAATGCAAAAAGCAGGTCATTGAGTTAAATGTCACATTTAACTCTCACAAAGTGCCAGTGTTCTCTGTGTGGAATTAGAAGGARCAGTTTGACCTGATTTTTTCCAATTAGCAATATGACCTTCTGTATGCTACACAACCATTCTTTCTCACCCATTCATTTTAATTTTCAAATGTAGSGTAGCCAATGTCTGTGAAAATCAGGGTTGCTCTGTCAGATTAATCTGAATGTGTTGGATTAAAAATTGTTAGTAACGAATAAAATAATGAAAACATTTTCCTCGGTCAAGAAAGGTTGCAAGAAGGGCCATGGTCAGTTTTTGGTTGCTTGTTTCCCCTGCTAACCTAATGACCCAATGGCCATTTTTGTTTTCAAAGTGAAATACCAGCTTCGTTCAACTTAGCAGCAGGCTAAGTAGTGCTTCCATAGACTGGAATGATATCAAGGTTTAACATTACATATTTGATCTGTATTAGCTGCCATAGTGTCACAAATTGTGAACAAATAGATTTGTTTAGTCCATTTGTTATAACCATGGACACCTGGATCTGTGACAAATTACATGACAGAAATGTTAAGGGCAAAAAAAAGTGCTAGAATATTTTGTAAATATTGTCTTTTTGCAGTGAATTTTGAAGTTCGCCATGCTCCTACAGTTAGAATTTAAAAATCATTGCATGTTCTTGATTTAAAAAAAAAAAAAAAAAAAAAATCAGGACCAGGCATGATGATGTTTGTTATGAAGCATCTTTAAATGCAGGATCATTAAGAAGAAAACTTTAATTGACACTTGTAAAAAAGGAAACTCAGTTGTCCTTATATAATATTGAAATAGATTAACACATTAAATTCTTGCAATTCACAAACTGAAATTGGGAAAGTGTGTTCTATTTTTTAGAAATACTTGCTTCAGTTATAAAGTGAGGATGTAGATGGAATGACTGCCAAAATTCTTCCAATGAAATAGTCTAATTTTTTTTTTTTTCTTCTCTCTGAAGGACTGCTGGATTCATGTAAATGCCAGAAAAGGAGTTCTACCAAAGCTGTGGACAGTGCTTCGAGAAGGTGGACGAGGACTAGCTACCGTCATATACCCAAACCTCTTGCCATTCATKAGCAAGGTGCCACCTGGCATTGCAGAGCCAAAGCTCGACTATTTCAGAACTTTTTTTAGCTCTATAATTCAAGGGTATGAATCACTAATTTACTTTATTTTCTGTCTATATTTTTTCAATCTTTTGCATTTATATTTTTAAATAGAGCTTTGTCATTTCCTTTCCTCATTTAAAAAAAAAAAAAAACAAAAAACAAAACCACAGCAGTATTTCCTTTTTCTTTTTTTAGCATTTTAAAGTAGGTGATGATGCCTCCTTTGACTAGGGGATATTTAAATATGCATCACATGAAATTGTTTATTTTGGAAAAAGACTGTTTCCACTAAAATATTTGAAATCTAGTTTTTTCAAAATACTTTTTAAATACTTTTAAATGTCTGAAATTGGAGTTAAGCCTTTACAGCAGTCTTCTTAAGCCTTCAACCTTATTTTGACCTTCMGTCTTTCTTGTCTAAAATATTTTCCTGTCAAACTTCATTCATTCTATGAAGTTTTAAAGTGCGAGAAGAATTTAGTGTTAAGATGTCCACTTTAGTTGTGAATTCTCTGTTTGAATGACAAAATTTTAAAATACTTAAACTTTCTCTCAAATGCACATAAATGTATTTAATTTACATTATATGCTTAAAACCATATATAACTTAATGACTAAAATATATGTTCTTTAAAAAACAATTTTAATTAATGTTGGAATGTTCATTAGTAGAGTTCTTGAGGGAGGGGAAAAAAAATAAAAGGCCTATGTAAGGGTTGTTATTGAAGATCATATTCAATTTTATTGCAATTAGTTAAATGTTTGTAATATCTCCATGCTAATTTAATGAAGATTAGACCACACACATAAAAATTGTATTTTTTTGGCTCAAACTGATAATGGTGAAGTTATCTGATTTTCTCTTTTTTTTTAATTTTGTCATTATTGGTTCCCATCTGTCTGCAGTTTATTTCATATGGCACAGGATTAAAAAAGTAATTCCTTCAAAGTTCTGCTGTGCCTGTAAGAATGGAGAGATTTGGCAAATGAGTGAAACAATGGAGAGTGTACTTGTGTGCATATGTGTTCTGTATTTATGCAGATTTCTCTGAATCCTAAAACTTGATGCAGAAAGTTATTTTAATATGTTACATTAAATGCTGGCGTTTTCTTGACTTTTAAGTCCTATTGAATTTGTTTTGATCTGAGATTCCATGTTGTTTTCCCCGTAAAAGCGACGTATTCCAAGTTGCACTCAAGCGTAGTAACTGSTTTTCTCGGAAGCATAAATGAAGCATTTGTTTTCCTCATGTTGCCCTTCAATAGGTTGTCAAGTGAGCGAGCAGTAAGTAGCCATTCAGAAAGTTCAGCAATTATAGCTGCATTTATGGAATGTCTGCGCTTTGTCCTGCTACTGAAAATGGATGATGAAGATGAGCAAAGACAGATTCATCAAATGCTTATATACGACCAGGTATAGACTAGAAATACTTAATATTCTTGTATATGACRTTAATAATTTAAAATTAAAAACTAGGTTTCTGTGACACTTTGTTCGTCTATAGAAAGTCTCTTTTTTTGAAAGTTTCATGATTTTATGAAAAATTAATGTTAGTCAGGTTACTTAAATTTTTCTGAGCTATAAAATCAGCCCTTTCCAGTGTGAGGTTTTAATTAAATATATATTGTATTATTTTGTGTGTGTGTGTATATATATATATATATGTATATATATATAAAAATAAAATTAAAAGATGATCTTGTATACATAATTAAGAAGAAAAAGAGAGGTACAAGTGTGAGTAGTCCTGATTTTTGTTGTTGCTTTTTTGAATTGCTTCCAGAACATTTTTCAAGATCATAGAATTTCCTTGTATGATAACAAATAAACAGGTTACTTATTTTGGTTTGTGTTTATTAATTATTTCTTCTCTTTATAGTTAATTCCTCTTACTGACGCTGTACTTAGGGAGCCTAGGTTGCAAAGTGGACCATTATTTTATCAAATAGCGGAAACGCTGAGCTCTTGGGAAGCCAAAGTAGAACTCTCCAGTGATAATGATACAGATGAAACTTTCCAAAAACTGTTATCAAATTTTTGGGACTGTCTTTTGAAAATGTGTGTGCTTCATGTTGATACTTTGGATGCTAATGAGAAGTCGTTGCTTGCTATATCTGGAATGCTAGAAATTCTTCGGAATCCGAAGAGTGCTGCAAGATYAAACAATAGAAAATCTCTAAAAATCAGATTTACAGATGAGGATGAATCTGAAAGGAATGCAGAGAATGGAAAATTCATGGAAGTGAAAAATAATAGTGACTCTGAAATACAGTCTGAACAACAGCATTATTCGCCTTTGAGGAAAGARCGTTTAGAAAATTTAGTCTGCAGCCTTGCTGAACTGAGTATTGTGTATGTCAGTGAACAGAAGTCGGAGCGACATTTGAAATTCCTCTCTGCCTTGCTCAACTCTTTCTCTTCAAAAAGAATTTTTCATGTACTTTTAGAGCATGGAAATGGTGCAAGTTGTGCTCAGGCTCAGGCTAAATCCCAGGAAAAGATAACAGCTCATCATGAGAATCCATCCGTTCAGTTTCTGCATCTGAATTTAATAACTTGGCTGAAAGAAGACTGGAGAAGAGAGACCCATTTTCTTGTTGATATTTTGTACAGTGTGCTTAACTGTTGTAACAGCAGTGATGAAAGGAAAATCATTCTTGATGATTTAACAAAGGTATGACTTATTTTGCCCATAGGTTAATTTATCAAAATGAATAGCTTTTTTGTATCGTGGTTGATTTTATTTTGGTATTGTGGAAGATACTCTGCATGAACTTGAATAACTTCAGCATAAAGAAGATAGACTTAGAGAAGACTGACATTATCCTGTTACAAGAAAGGATTATGACAGTAATATATATCCCTTCTTAGGCAGCATAAATTGTAAAATAACAGAGCTGCTGATATTATTTTTCTACCTGCTTTTTATGCAGYTTAATTCTATTTAGCCATTGGTGACTTTTCGATAAAAGAAAAGAAAAAACTTGGAAGGCAAAGACTGTCGTATAATAAAAATAACTCATCAGAGTTGATAAAAGGAGTATAATAAAAATAAATCAGCAGAATAACTTTGTTATTGAAACTTACAAACTTCTGCTKCTTTCCTGCAGAAATTAAAGTTGTAAAATAAACAAAGTGGTATTAAATGCTTCAGAAATTCTTTGATGAATCTGATCAACTTTTAGTTTTTTTTTCCTTCCAGATGGATTTGAAATGGACTATACTTCTTCAGATAATTCAAAAGGTACCTTTTCAAATTGATTGTTTGTTGCTGTTGTTGTTTTCCATAGTTTTGATTATTTTCCTGGTTTTAACTTTGAGAATGATGTGTGTTGAAGTAACATCAGTAATATTAATTTCCAYAGTTTGAAAATCTTGTATTAGTAATTTGAGTGCAGTTTGTTTTTAACTACATTTGTATGGGATGATAGTCTTACAAATGAAATGCCGATATTGAAGACAGTAAGGAAGGAAGAACTTGTAACCTTCTATTTTTGTTGATTTTTTTTATTATTATTATTTTCTCTGAACTAGAGAGTTTCCTGATGCATTTCTGCTCCTCTAAGTTAGAAAGAAAGGAGTTTGCTATTAGACCAAAGATTTTAGGTTAATCATCTACATTTGTGTCTTCATTCTCCACTGATTATCACTTTGTGTATATTTGTTTTTAAAACAGTGTATAAGCCCATAGTATACTGATAAAATAGGCATCTACTAGGAACACTTTTGCACATGGGAGACGAGGGACTGACAAGTGATTTCCTGGAAAGAAATATGAAGTGTTTTACAACTTTGGGGCAAGAATTCGTAGCGCTTAATTTATAATCCAGTGCATCGACCACAGTATCTTACCTTACTAACGTATACTTTATGAATCCTCAGTTTTAGCGATTTTTGTTATTTTAAGTGGCTTATCATCAAAATGACTTTCTAGTGTTTTGTTTAGCAAAATTTCAGATGCTATGGTAGATTTTATTTCACTTAACATGGTTGTCTAATAGTTAAGTTTTCTGCCTTTGAGTTCAATCATTCTCTGGGCTCTATGGTTAGAGAAAATAAAACATAATCTTTCTTTAGCGTGACTTGTTTCCCCCTAAAGTCTGACCTAGCCATAGTCAGTTGTCTGCCCAAAGTGAAAGTTGGGGGGATTATTGTGGACACGGCACTTGCCGTTTATGACAGATATGACTCTCKCTCTATCTGCAGAGCTGAAATGTTATCTCTGAGGGCTACATGCCAATATTATGCACAGTTAAAAATAAAAGTTAATAACCTCAAAAGGCTAATAGAATTATTTTCTTATGATTCAGGCATGCTCAAGCACAACAAAACTTTCGTTGGTCTCTGACTGGCTGAAAGGAGACACACTTGGAGAAAAGCTTGTAATGCTGGCAGATGATCTGTGTCATCTGGGTCTGAAACCCATCGTGGCATCATCAGAATCATCTTCTTCAGAAAGGTGGACCCTTCTGAGCTTAGTGTTGTCACAACACATTAAAAATGGTGAGTGCATTTATTCTTTGGGCTTTACAAATGTCAATACTACTTTTATACTTCGTGCTTCTGCTATATATGTCACTTTACTTTGAAGGAATTCCTTGAGGTCTTCCAGATTACATAACTTGTAATATCTGTGTTTTGTTCTGTTGTTAAACTGAACCAATTAACCATATCCGTTTTAATTTCATAGAATCATAGAACACTTAAGGTTGGAAGGGACCTCTAGAGGTCATCTGGTCGAACCCCCCTGCACATGCAGGGTCACCTAGAGCATGTGGCACATTTAATAATTTAATAAATGCCAGCTTGCAGTTGTGACATCACATATTTTTGTATCTGTATAGCTTATGGGTCAGTGATTAAAGAAAATAATAGAATTTATGAATGTGGAAAGCTGCAGATTCTAAGTTTAGCTAGAGAAGACTGAGAAGGCATCTTACCAAAGTGTGTAACTATCTAAAGGTAGAGTTTAAAGCGAGTGGGGCCAGACTCTTCTTTGGTGCCCAGGGATGGTGCATCTGTTTATGCTTCTGAAAAAGGGCTCTGTAGAATCTGAAAATATCCAAAGAAAGATAACAGGGATAATTAGAGAAACACAAGGGCCTCTTTTTGGAGAGGTGAAAATAGGCCAGAACTTTCAGCTTGCAAAGGAGGCGACTGGGGTTGGGGTTGTGATAAAGAGCTGTGAAATCATAATCCATTTGGAGAACACAAGTAGGAGGAGTTTTCACTTTGTCCCTAAAAGCACAGGAGCCAGAGGTTGTCTAACAGATGTTTAGGTTGCAGGCTAGAGACACTGTTTCGAAACTCATTGCCATTTGATATTATGACAACTTATCCCAGTCAGAAAGGGACTAAACACATTTATGAAAGATATATGTGACTGGGGTAATTACATGCAGCAGTCTAGATGCAAACTCTGGCACCCTATTTCTTGACAGAATTTAGTAAAACACTTGAGGGAAATGGATCGCTCTGCATTTGCGCTGTTTATTTACCTTTCATATAAGCTCATTCAGATCTTTTTCGAAAAGCAGTACTTGGGTACGTGAGCCTCTGGTTAGACGATTGTAGATAGCTTTTGAGTAAGAAATTGAGATTTACAATAAAACTGTGTTTGCCTCGATTTTTTTGCGCTTGGTGTTGGTAAATATGTATATTGAAGCAAAAATGATTGTTTTGAGCAATGAATTTATCAAAGCATGCCACATGTATTTTTTTCCTCTGCGATAGAATCCTTGATTGGTGAAGCTTTTGTTGAAAAGATTATTGATAAACTTCAAACAGCCTTGTCTAAAGCTAGGGATCTYTCTGAAGCTGGAAATACAGAGCCATCGGTGTCTTTCATCTGTGATGTAGCCTCGAGCTTTTTCAGCTCAGTTAAAGGGTGTTTACTGATGCCATCCTCAGAAGACCTGCTGTTCACTATCTTCCAGCTGTGTGCTCAGAGGCAGGACACTACACAATTAACAGGTGATTTGAAAAATGAATTGTGTTCGCAACATGAAGTTTGGGGTTTTTTATTTCTGTTGTTTTATTGAGCTCTTAAAGCTTCTCCTGTGGTAGAGCATAAGTTAAGTGGTAGAATTGGGAAAAATCACTAAAAATCTGAAGGGAGCTGATTTGATTTTGCAGAGCTTTTATCTGTTGTTTTTTAAATAGAAGTGTGAAGCAGAATTATCTTTTCTCAGGTGGTCACAGAAAACAGATTATTGGAATAAGAGGAGGTGAAAATTATATTGTGAAGTGGCACACCTTGAAAGTATTAGTTTTTCTAAGCACCCTTGCATTTTGTGACAAGTTGTTCTTTTATGTTTTTTATAAAGTCCATACAGTTCTGTCCTGGGGCTTTATCAGATACCAACCTTTTACATTTTTTTTTTTTTCTTTCAGATATGTTGAATTTCATATTAAAAACATGAGATTTTTCTCTGTGTCCTTTGTGGAAAAGTTTTTCTGTTAGCCATTCTACAACAGGGATATAACATTTCAGGCTGTGAAAGTGTCTTTCTGATAAAGGGATATAACATTTCAGAGAGAAGAAATGGCTTTATCAGAGTATTCTTCTCTGGACTGCTATGAGAATCCACACAAGTTGGTCAAATCATAATATTTGGAAAAAGAAACTACTTGGCCTCCTAGAATTCTCTATCTAAAACATACAGACGCTAAATACTCCAGTCATGGTGCCATGTAGGCTGCACAGGGTTTCCTCTGTATTGGGAGCAGGTATTGAAAACTATTACTTCAACTCACTATTTTTATAGTTGATAAAAGTCTGAATTCTTTTTTTTTTTTTTTTTTTTCATGAGGAAGATTGAAGAATTTAATATTGAGCAGTTGCAGCTACAGCTGAAATTAAAATTTGTGCTTTGATTTACAATATCAGTACTTCACAGCATTGGGTCTAGTACATCTTGCCAGGTGTTTTTGATGTTGGTATCGCTGTACGTCAGCTATTTTTTCAACTGATATTCCGTACATTCTAAAGTGGCCTTTGAAATAAAAAGAGTGAACATTTTATTGTTCTTTCAGAAATACAGAGGTTCAATTGGAAAAAAAAAATGCATGCAGTCACTATGCTAAAGATACATATAGTTATTCTGAAACCAATTACATCAGATCAAGTTGCTATGGCAAATTGAGCCCATTTCTCCCTTCAACAATGTCTTATTTTCAAACTGAGATCGTAGTTTTTTATACTCTAACGACAGAAGTTGTTATTAGTAAGTTGGGTAGATGTATTTGCTAGTAGAGATGAGACATTCCTCATAATACTGCAGTACTATGAAGAAATATTGTATTAAGAGTAATTATTAAGTAACTAAGTAAGTATTAAGTTATTATCAGATAAGGAATTAAATATTGAGAGGAAACTTTGTAGTATTATGTTAGAATTGAAGAACAACAGTATGAATTTGAAAACCAGTGCTACTTTTGAAGAGAGTACCCGTTGTAAATGTTGAGTGTTTTAAATAGCCTTAGAATTTTAAAAATATCRTGGAGATACTGTAGTATATAACTTGAAACTCAATCTTTTCTCAAAAAAAAGGGTACTTGTATATCAGGATTTATTAAAAATTACAATTCCACAAAAAAACTGTGTGTATGCTCTTGATAGCTTTCATATGTAGCTATATACAAAAGAGAAATCTGTTCTTGTTCTGACACCTTAGTTTTACACAGGTGTTTACACAGTGTTACTGTGTACAGCAACACTGTGACTGTACATTATAAAATGTAACATGGTTGTTTATCTGTTCTTGATGCGTTGTTTTTCCTACAACAGATTTACTTATATGTAAACTAAAGCACACGTGGATGTCTGGTGTAAATTCACTTGTGCATCAACTTCGGAGTATGCAGAAACAGAGCACCTTTTTGCATAAATCTGCACTGTGGGTCAAGAATCAAATTCAGTCTTCCTCTTTGGATGTTAAAAGGTAATTGTACATGTCCGCATCATAATACATTGTTCATTTTGACAGTCCAAGGCTATGCTAGTCTGTATTTAACTAGCATCTTCATTGTTTAGGGTACTTTCAGCCTGTCAGGGTGAGGACTGTGACTTAGAGCACAACTTACAAAGCTGTACCAAAGGCTCTCTTATCAGCGTAAAACATAGCTGCTCGATTTTACAGAATAGTGTGCTAAAACCTTGCTTGCCATGTTTTGCTCTTTTCTCAGCCTGCAGGTTTTGATCTCTGCAGTTAGTGATTTATTATCTAAGCTTCTGGAAGCTGAAGGACCATCTGGATATCTTGTGGGAGCTTTTGTTGAACATGTCACACCAAACAAAACTGAATGGGATAAATTGCATAAGTCCCTATCTATGGAGGTATGAAAATGGTAGTTAACTTTCTTTCTGTAGTTGACCTTGCCTTTCTTGAAGGCTTTGGATTTTGAGGTTAATGAACATGATTCATTTGACACAGCATTGTGGTTATGAGTGCACATGTCTGACCAGAGGTTCTTTTCAGTCACTACGCTTGCTGGAAGAGGAAATCTGTGTATTTTTGTCCTCATCAAATACTACCAAAGAGAATCACAATTTGTGAAATTTCCCTTTTCTAAATGGAGCACCAGCAACTTGCTTCATAATTCAGAAATTTGGTGTCTAACAGATTATAGCTGATCAGGATGTTCTTATGTCTAACTTAGGCTTCTATAAATCTTTTATGGTGGAGGACTCCAATATTTTCAGAGAAACATGAATTACTGCCTGTAAATGTTGGCATGTGTTGGCAAGTGGAGGGGCAGGGAAGGGAATAGTGTCCTGTCCAGCCACCAATGTTCAGTAACCCTAGTATTTCTCATACTTTGTATAAGAAATTTAGATCTCTAAAGATGTATGTTTATTTCTCAGATAGTAATGAAGTTTCAAGTTACTTCTGTGTATTTATTTTGATTTTTTTAATTGCTGAAATTTGACACAAACTGAATTTAAATAGAAATGGCTCGTTTTCACCATTATGCTTTTGGTGGTAGTTCAACTCTTGGATTTTTTTTTTTTAAGTAACTCTGAATTTTCAATGGTTTATAACTCTTCTACATATCATTAAAATGTCACTTATTGCCCATACTCTTTTTATGCATGTATTACAGTGGATGCACAAACCTCTTTTGGAAGGAAGGCTGAGTATGAATTGTGAGCATTTGGGATCGTATGTTAAGCTGTGTGGCACAAATAAACTTCCAGGCCATCTGTGCGCTTCAGCCTTATTAAGTAAAATGGTGCTATTTATGTTGGAAAATGGAATAGTCCCTGGAAATGATGATGCTGAAAGAATGAAAGTTGACCATATAAGTAAGTTATAATGGTAAAACTTAAAGGATTTTGGGTTTTTTGTACTTTAAAATCCAAGCAGAATTGATAATTAGTAACAAACAGTAAAGATTTGGCACATAAATAGCACAAATCATACTTTTATTCTGTATTTGTGTGTGTTTTATTGTTTTTTGCCAAAACATTTGCAGCACGTTGGCATCAGTGGGCAATAAGAACTGTATCTTTGCCATCAAAGTGTCTTGAGACACTTGCCAAATAAGTCTCTTGAGAATTTTGCTGTAACATAAAACTACTTGAGGATAGTAATTTTTCTTGATTTCAGCTTTTTGCTTATGAAGTGCTTATCTTCAGATTCTTAAATCAGACCTAGCATTATGAAATTAGATATTTTCCCCCAAAATCTCGCTCTAAAGTATATTTTTGTCATGTAAGTCTATGAGCTGATGGAGAGGCCACATGTTAGCTGTTAACATTGGATTTATTTTTTTCTTAATTTAGATCTTGATTGCCTTGTCTACAAGAAATAAAAAAGAGATTGGAGAAGGGTTAGTCCTTGCTGTGCATGTTGTGTTTTAAAATTTCCTGAACATGTAGGATTGGTTATTGTAACTTTTTTTTTGGTGTATTTTATGATGCAGTAGCAAAGACCAGATCATGCTTTGAAGCTCTTGAGTTTGTATGTAGGTGTCAGCTTCTATATGTGCAAAAATTTCTGAAACTTTTTGYATGTGTGTTAAATATATTCAGCAATCTATTTTGTTGTTTAGTTGCAGAACTGCTGTACTCACTACAATGGATTGAAGAATTGGMGAATCCTTCTTATTTGCTTCTTGAATACACTCATATGTTAGAAGAAATGCACATCACATATGAGAAGTTCAGTACACTTAGTAATACAGCTAACCTTCAGCAAACAATATTTGATAGGTATGTAAAGACAAGAGAAATCTCTATTAAAATAGTTTACTTAACTACACCTTAAAATTAGCACTATATAGAGTATTTTCTCCTTRTATGTGTTGATTCCAGCTTCATACAAATGCTTTTGTGGTGAACCGTGCAACTATATATATTAATGAAGGTCTTTATTCTTCCTTTTAAGATCAGAGGAACATGGAAGATTGTGGTCCTTAACCATGGCTAAAGTGATTCRTGAAGGAAACACTGGATCATGTGGGATAAAACAACTTTTTAAAACAAGCGAAGGGTATGTTGTTGTAGCCTATATAATCTTGTTGTTTGCATTGCAACTCTTGGTGATCTTAAGTGCTATTGATTCCGGTGTATGCCGTCCGAAGACTGGAAATTTTGTAGTGTGGATGTGTGTGCACAGTATGTAAAACTGAAATTCAGTTTATTTTATGCATTTAATTGAGTCACAGGCTATTAAGTAGTCCTTCTGTGACCCTTATAAAACAACTGGTATTTTGCTTACTTGTTAATTTTTGGTGATGTTTCATTCTTGGTGTTGTGTTTGTGTGAGCAGGTTTCTTCCATTGACAGAGGGCAGAGTGCACACACTTCAGTGTCTCTCAGCAKTTTTAATTGAGGAAGAAAAGAAAGAGCTTGTCTTCGACTGTGTGGCCAAACTCATGACTTGCGTGCAGACAGAGCTCTCCAGCACTGATGGTCAGTTATACTGTTAAGTCAACCCACTTCTTTAGAAATCAAGAACATTATTTTGTAGTAATGCCTGCCTTTAAGACATCATATGTTTTCTATTAGAAATAAGTGTTCTTGCAGTTGTTCACAAACGTGGGGAGAAGGAGGGTTTGCCTAGGGTTTGATGTGTTACTAAAATTGCCTAAGCTACACTGTCTGATCTAGAAAAAAGGTCCAGAAAACTGAAGGGTTTGGGCTTGTTAAATTTTGATTTACTTTGCTTGTATGCTTTGCATGACTTAGACATCTACATCTGAAAAYATTAAAATTTCATTTAAAGAGTTAGGCTTTATGGTGTGTGCAAAAATGTAGTTGTTGTCATCTGGAGCATCATTATTGTTTTATTTTTAAGATGTTTTAGTAGGGGTTCTTTTGATATTTTCAAGTAATTTTTGAGTAAAACTTCCAGGATGTGTGATGTGGAACTGTACCATACATGCATTTATACATGTGAAACTTAAAACTTAAACTTAAAAAAAACCTTAAAACTTAAAAAAAAAAAAGAATTAGGATATTGGGATGTGTTATAATGTTACTGTGAGTGTCCTTTGAAAAACCTTTTTATTTGCACAAACCTATTTCTTTTTAAGAAAAATCTTCAGAATTACTTAACTCAAAGTCTTTGCAGATGTTTGAAATAAGCGTGGTGTATAATAAGAAACCTTCCTTCTACTCTCTCTTACTTTCATACTTTCTTACATGTTTCCTTATTGACCAGACTGTATTCAGCTTGAAAGCTGATTTRTGTTTTTAATAGGGCTGTTCTGAAGCTAAAACTGAAAAGAGCTGTCTTTAACTGTTTAAAATTGTTGCCATCTGCCATAGGCAATGTTCTCACATTTTCAGAGTTCTTTCAAGTGGTTGTCTCTGGTTTGAGCTTCTGAGTGTTAGTTTTATACAGCATTTGGGAGACATCTTCATTCTTTCCACTGTGGCAGTTTCCTCAGTGCTTGTTCTTTATATTGAGATTTTAACTGTTTGTGTCATTGTAGAATACCAAGTATGCTTACTGCATGCTACMTTTTTTAGTAGCATGAACAGTTTTAAATTTTGCCAGATATTTTCCTGTTTCATCAGTTGTTTAAACCAACTATGAATGAGTCTAATAATGTTATGAATTTGTTTCAATTTTGTTTGAATGTAGTGTTTCTGATTTAGTGATGCCAACTTTGARTAAACTGTTGAAAGAAGACTTGAGTAATATCCAAACTATGTTAAGATACTAATGTTAAATTCAGATTAAAAGATTTAGTCTATTACCACACRTTCTAATGTTGTCTTAAAAGTTAAACTTATTGTCTATGCATTATTATTTTTTGCATAATATTTTTATTATGTTATAGGAGCATTTGGATGTCTTTCCATTTTGAACTCCTGCCTGAATGACAGAAATATTGATTGTGATAATTTACTACCTGGAATACTAAAAATCATAATATCCTGGAAAAATGATAATGAAGACAGCTTTCTCTTTAGCTGGTGGGTGTGACTTTGAGATAATCTGACTCTTTTCGTTCTAATGACTTTTTTCAAGTGTTTAAAAATAGAGAATTGTTCACTAACTCAAGCAAAATCAGCTTTTTCTTTTGTAAATTACACCTGACACGTGCTAAATTAATACAAAAATTTTAAGTCTTTTTAAAATTAGTTATTTAAAACAGTTATTTAAAATAACTGTCATTAGGTATTTAAAAAGTCACACTAAAAGTAATTGTTCTAGTGCTTGCAGATGAGTGTATGAAAGCAAGACTAGGAGACAGAGCGTTTTTATGTACATACTTGGTTTTAAAAAACACTCAGAACTGACCAGCTTTTTTATGTTCTGCTGTTCATATTTCTCGAAGTGCATATTGCTGAAGTAAAATGAATAAAACTTAACTTTATTGGGGGTTTTTGTTCATTTGTTTTTAATTCTGGACCTGAAAATTTAACCTGGAAAATTTCACTTCCAGCAAGAAGTGAATATCTGAGGTTGCAARCTACAAATAAGCAGGTGGTTCTTATGGCATATTTTTTGCCTGTTAACTTAAATGTTTAGGGCTGTAGGAAACAAATTTTTGTGTTTCTATGGCATGAAGATATGTAAACATTTGTTTTATTTTTATTGCAGTAATCTGAAGGAAAAAAGTGCTCAACTGCTTGGCTTGAACATAGAGATAATCCGTTTTGTGCCTGTGTTGCTGAAGTGCATGACAACTCCTTTGACTGATAATGAATGGGACTTTATCATGTGTTCCATGCTGGCTTGGTTAGAGGTAAAATTAAAAGAAATGATCAATACAAAAAAGATACAGTATCTCAGACCCATCTGGCTTCTGTTATTAAATTACAGTGTTCTCAATTGCCAGAGTTAAAGGACAGACATACCTCTTGGGAAGAGGCAATGAACATCCATGGAAAACCTTTTTGCATAGATTAAGATTTTGGGAGTATTTTTAATATTTAGTGATTGCCTAAGACAGACTAAAATGAGGAGGTAGGTTGTGGGAAAGAGATCTGCAGACAGCCACTTGAATAATCTAGCTTACAACAAAGTGTTATCATCTTTGTGTCATTTGAAAATATAAGCACAGTGTTCATACATTTCTAATGTCTGGGAAGGAAATATGAGGGCACTTCATATTGCAGTTTTGACTCTCTTGAAAAGGTACAGATGAGTACATTTCTGTTTGAATCCGCTTGGTGGCAGTTTCCTTCTTTCATAAAAAAAGGCATATAAAAGAAGTGAGCTAGCATTCTAAACCTTGGTGAGATTCAGAAATTCATTGTGACAATGTCAATAAAAATACACATGTTTTTAAACCTTATTTTTTCCAACTCGTTAGCTCTAAAATGGTCTTTGCAACAGAGTTTGTGACACATTAGACTTTTTGATTGTTTTATTAGTTTCATTTTCTACATAGAATGTGAAGCAACTTCTGTTTTAAAACAAATTTGTGGTGAAGAAATTCTTTTTTTTTTCTTTTCCCCCTAGACAACAAGTGAAAACCATTCACTCTATCATATCCCACTTGTGCAAATTTTTGCTTGTGCCAGTTGTGACTTAGCCTCTGCCCTTAGTGCTTACTTTGAAGCTGCACCTCCTGAAACCATTGCAAACCTTCCTGTGAACTTGATCAGCGAATGGAAAGATTTCTTTTCTGAAGGAATTCACAATTTGTTGTTGCCCTTGTTGGTGAAAGTCACAGGCAAGTATATGGTAACTGACAAGGCCAGTAATAGTGAATATATGATACGAGTCACATCAGTCTGAAATAAAACTCGACCATGGTTTTTATTTATAAAGACATTAGTACAGCTTATAAAACTCACTTTTCTGACGATATGCTAATTTATAATTGCACTTAACATTTTAAGGTATAAGATAAGGTATATTCTTAATGCAGTCTGAGTTGTTTCTAGTTGAGATTGCTTGTGCCAATATCCCATACGTGCTGCATCACAGCCTGTCTTTTTCCGTCTTGAATAGGAGAAACCAAAAATGCATCTGAAAGTGCTTTTCAGAACTCCGTGTTAACGTCTTTGGGCGAAGCTCTAACATACATATCAAAGGACCAATTGTTAAACCATAAACTACCAGCAAAGTTTGTTGCAGGCCAGAAAACAAATCTTTCGGATAAGCTCCAGACTCTTCTAAATACGTTGTCTCCATTACTGCTCTTCCGGGCTAGACCTGTACAGATTTCTGTCTACCGCATGTTATATAAGTAAGAATCAACACTTTCTTACTACTTTCTTMTATTATTATTAATAATAATAATATACTATAGAGTATGCAGTTAAATTTTGTGTTGAGCAAAGTGATGCTCTATTATAGCAGCAAATGGTTAACTGGGCAACTTGTGTTCTGTACCAGAGTACATTATCTAAAACTATGGATACTATGTTTACTTCAAAAGTGGAACTCTTCTCTAGTTACTTAGATACCTGTGTAAGCTACCTATAGCCTCTATCTCAGCGCTCATATGAAATCTTTTAAAAATAAATTGAAATGTTCCAGTGTTGATTTGGTCCTGTTAGTATCACTAAATAGTATTACCTCATCATTATCACTAATTTGATAAAGAAAGTGAAGTGAAGAAAACTATTAGTATTCCTGTGAACYTTCTGGTTCCCTTAAACCAAAAGATGAAAAACAGTCTGTATATTGACTGTTCAAAATGCAGATTGTAAGGCAGCTTCCTTGAGGATTAGATATGAAAGCTACTGTCACTTTTTATTGTACTGAGGCATAAAGATGTGATTGATAATAGCCTTATCCTTAGATAGAGAAGTTAATTTCAGCATGATTCAAAAAGCTTAAAATGTTCAGAAACAATTAAGCAAGGTTATTTGGCCATTGTTTTTACCAACTCTGCAACAGTGTGTGTATGTGTGTATCTTAGTGATTCTCTGCTCTTGTTAAGCAATAAAGTCATGGCAATTATTTCTTATCAGTAATGTAGACCTGTGCATTACTTGTGTCAACACATGTAGTCAATAAAAATTAAACTTGTTTTCACCCCCTTCCTATCCTTCATCTCTATAGATTAATGCCTGAGTTGCCTGTGTTTGATGATGAAGATCTCAAGTCTTATGGTGATGAAGAAGAGGAATCAGCACTGTATGGATATTTTTCTTCCTATTTTTCAATACTGATTTCTMTATTTTAAATGTCTGTTGTATAGATTGATATTAGCTACTTTGTTAGGGTGACTTGATAAATGCAGAAGAAAGCCACCAGCACTCCGTGGTATAGGTTAAAGCAGCCCAGACATAGACCAAAGTCCTCCTTTTGTTTTAAGTGATCAGCATTCAGTTTGTATTCGTGTTGTAAGGGGTAAAGAGATCAGTTGCCCTAATGAAAACAAACTATTAAAAGCCAGTACTGCTGTGCAAATCTTGAATCTTGACGATTTTATAGTAGTGAAATCTAAAAGTAAGTTTTCTTGTAGTATGTAAGTTTTTTGCTTACATAATAATTTTCCATAGATCGCCTCCTGCGGCTCTTATGTCTGTCCTGGCCACTCAAGAACTTTTGCTAGAGAACATCCTAGAGTGCATTCCCGTTGGGGAATTTGCAGTTATCCAGCCACTGAGTGATGAGTTCTGCCTTGTTCTAGGATATCTGCTCACTTGGAAGTTAACATTAACTTTCTTCAAAGCAGCTTCTTCTCAGGTATTTGCTCAGGGTTTGGTTTGCTGTWAATAATGACTTAAGATAGAAGTAATGAAGTAATAATGACTTAAGATGTGTTAATAGATGATTCAATTACTTTTTCAACAAACCTTCCTATATTTTCTAATTGTATAATCACTGAGAAAACTGCAGAGAACTTGGTTACTCTCATAAACTCATAAACTTACTTCATAAATTTGAAATCCCAGGGTCACTTTTCTTCCCTGCACAAACATACCTGTATCATTTGCAGGACAAACTAATTTTACTACATCTYACCTGTTTTTTGTTTTTACCCCATCAGCTGCGGGTTCTCTACTCACAGTATCTTAGAAGAACTAAAAGCTTGAATAAACTGCTTTATCATTTGTTCAGGCTAATGCCTGAAAACCCTGTCATTTCTGGGCCAATTTCTGAAGTTCCRAATAAGGATACAAAAACCTTCTTTACTGAAGAACTTAATTTAGATGTTAAAGGTTAGTAAAAATATTTGATATTTGTGCATTTGAGAGAATTTTGGCGTTGTTAGAGCTTAAATATACATTTCTACTTAAAATGAAAAAAAAAAAGGGCACATACATATGTATGAAAATTTGGGGCCATGAATATATGCAAAGTTTTTGAAATACTAAAGTATGTGGTCTCTTGTGGGACTTATCAATTGTTTCTAGACTTGTTTTTGATGCTAACTGGATTTCTTTTACTTTAATATGTGAATTAAAGGAAAAAATATATAAAGATTTTTAGAAATATTTAAAACTTGTTAAAATATCACCTTTCATCACACTGTTCAGAAGAACCTGAGTTAATCAACTGTGTTGACTGAAGACAGGCTAAATTACTTTATGTACCTATAGAGATGCAATTGCAACTTCATTTTTAATTTCATGTTTGAATAGCATTGTGTTGCAGAACAGTTTTTGTTAACAGGAAGAAAGGCAGAAATGGGGTAGTTTGGGGAACTACTTACATGACATCCCARGAGAAAGATTTCCTTTATCTCTCTTTAYACTCTCACAGGATATTGAAAAACTYGCATATGCTCAACATCTCTGTGTGTGTTCCTTCTAAAGTGAACTTTTTRTCATTTCTGGAAAATTAATTTTTGTTACTGATAGTCTGCTTATAGTGCACCTCTGAGTTACAAGAGGATGTTCCAGTTTGGAAGTGTTAATCTAAAAAACTAAGAATATCAACAGGACTATGGAGAAAGGCAAAGTTAAATATGGAGTTATGATACCAGATTTAGAAGGGGTATTTAAAGAGAGTTTTAGTTATCACTGTTAGTTTGTTATCAACATTTTGTATGTAGTGTGGAAGAACTACCATTTGTTACTAATGATATTGTATGTATCTCAACGTCCTTTTTTTCTTTCTCAGGGACAGGACTGTTGTCCTCTCAGATCCCACACCTGGCCTGCTCTGTGTATCACATAACATTGAAAGACTTGCCAGCCATGGTTAGGCTGTGGTGGAACAGCTGTGAGAAACGTGTCTTCAATGTTGTAGATAAGTTCACAAGCAAGTATGTCAGCAGCGTCCTGTCCTCCCAGGAAATAGCTTCTGTACAGACTAGCACCCAGTTATTTAACGGCATGACGGTCAGTAAGACTTAGTATCCTTTTTTGATTTCACTTGAGAAMATGTCTTGTATGACTCTTTTTCTTACTCAAAATTACTGAGAATGACCCTCATTAGTACTTTTGAACAATATAATCAATCACTAGATGGAGTGATGGATGGCAATTTCTTGTTAGATTGCCAAGATATGAATGAGCTTTTACTTGCTTTTTAAGGGAAGTGTGGTTTTGGTTCGAGAAAATTACATGTCCGCTGAAGTGCAAGTGGTTCATATATATTAAAAGACCAGAGATGGTGTAAATCTTTCTTCAATTGATTACAGAGTTATTACTTTAATACTTCATTCTTTTTCACAGGTAAAAGCTCGATCTGCTGCACGGGAAGTTATTGCTACTTATTCAGTCGATGATATATTTATTGAATTAATAATACAGCTTCCATCAAATTACCCACTGGGATCCATTACAGTTGAGAGTGGAAAGAGGGTTGGTGTGGCTGTTCAGCAGTGGCGCAACTGGATGCTGCAGTTGAGCACTTACCTTACACATCAGGTGAGTGTAGAGAAAGCCCTTAATTTTGAAAATAGGAGTCCTGATGATCAAAATATAATCCTAGAAATATATTATCATTTAGATCTATATAACTACACACACAGATATATATATTTATGTCTCAGATCTCATCAGTAACACTCAGTGCTCCTGAATTGATCATTTATATCTTCTTTTCTCTAGATGGTGAAACCAAAGGTAGAATTAATTTAGAATTAGCTGCCTAGTAAGTCATAATAGATGCTTGGCTAAAGCTGAGAATGTAGGTCTTCCATGATATAGCCAGGCGTTTGCCCGGTGTGGCTCTGCTATCTCAGCTACAGTGYAGAAAAAATGCAAATCAATACATGAAATTCCCCAAAAGACCAGTAGTAATTGCAGTTGCATCCTGCATGGTTAGGAAGAGAATTAAGAAAAGAGAAAATGACACTTCAAAATCACCTTTTAAATGCTCTTGTGTTCTTTTCCTTTTGAGGGATGTTTCATATTTTACTTCATAGTTCTGTTTCTAAAGGTTAACCTACTGTCTGTGAGTAGAWCAGGTGTTGGCTTTGTTAAATTACTCACTGCAGAAACCACCTATAATTTCAGTTATTCTGAAGGTCTTCAGGTAATGCATATGTGGCATGTAATATTACTGGCCCATGTTCTTTTGAGTGCTTATAAGGATATTCAGAAGGGACTCCTTGATGTTAACAGCTATTTTTCTCTCTATTAGAATGGAAGTATTATGGAAGGCTTATCTTTGTGGAAAAATAACGTGGATAAACGTTTTGAAGGTGTTGAAGACTGCATGATCTGTTTCTCAGTCATACATGGCTCCAACTATTCTCTTCCCAAAAAAGCTTGCAGGACATGCAAGAAAAAGTTCCACTCAGCTTGTTTGGTAAGTAGCTAGACTACATCCATCTGAATAGGCAAAAAATTTATTTAAAACGGGTAATTTTTTTGTAATGCCAATTTTCCATTGTACTGATGGAGTATCTGGGATGAAATAAACTTGTAAATGATTTTCAGGGATTTTATTCCAGACTTTAAGGACATTGAGTGAGAAAGGGATTTCTACGCTTTACAGACGACAACTATCCCTTTCCTGTTCACTGAAGCACAAGCCAGTACATGTGTAGGGTGTAGCAATGCTGTCTTGAAYGTCTGCTCAATTAGGGGAACTGTAAAAGGCTCATGCTCTTCGGTAAACTCGATGGTCTTGATATTTAGTGGTTGGCTGTATCAAAGTCATCATAAACTTTGGTCATATGGTTAATGAGTAAATCTGGAACACGATGCCGTCTGTATTGCCATACAATAGAAAATTATTGATGCATTTAAAACCATTATTTTTTTTACTCTCCTAAGATGAGACTCATATGTACTCACATGGAAATGTATTCTTTTTTTTCCTTTCTTAATATTGTTGTATTTATCTTCACTGGCAAGTAAAATTTTATTATTAGTGATAAAGCAGACAAAACCAAGAATTTGATATTCAGGTTGTGTTCTTGTATTAAATAGTTCTATTATTTCTTTTTCAGTACAAATGGTTCACATCTAGCAACAAATCCACATGTCCKCTTTGTCGAGAGACGTTCTTCTAAAATAAAACTGTGTTTCTGCTTTCTGTGAGCTGGCTATTAAATGAAGAGGAGGTGTTAAACTGTATGTTGAAAGAAGTGATTGCTTCTTTGAGATAATGTCAATTACTTTGAATTCTTGACTAGTGGGATATGATATATACTTACCTCTGGACTGTTCTTTTGTAAAAGTTTCAAGATTCTTCTTTGATACAAAGAAATATATAAGAATAATTTATTTTAATTTGTATATTTTTAAGGTTAAGATATGTTAAAAATTCAGAAATAATGCAGGGTTATGTCTGAGAAGTGGTATTTAAGCCACAGCATAGTTGTTTCAAATGTCTTTATTTTAGCTATATTCAACGTGGTGTTATGCACTTAAGTCAGATCATGCATCTTAATTCATAAACATGAATTTACCATAATAGCTGATATGAAGACTTGAGTTTCTGATTATAGTAAATGTATGTTTATAATAGTTATAGAGGAAAAAAAAATATTGCTGTTAAACATTAAGGCATGGAATTAAGATAATTATGTTAAAAAAACGTAAACATWGCATTATCTAAATTAAGATGTTTATAAATTGAGCTTTCACCTTTAACATTCTGATATTTTTTTCCCCAAAAATTTCAGCCACCCAACAACCTAAAACCATGAGAACTAAATAAGCACAGAGGGAACAAAGTCATTCCTGCATGACAATTCAAAACTCTACTTTATAGATAGGCTTTTAAAGAGAAGACTTACGCATTGACTGATTCATGTGTTTTCATTATTTCAGTTAATGTCTTCACCATGTGCCAAATAAGTCATCACTGAATCTCCACTGTACTTCTCCTGTCCAGTAAGGACTTGTTTGGTAACTGAATGTAACAGCTGTTTCAGAATTTAATGTTGTCTGCATTTCACTATTTGTTTTTTCCATGATTTTTTTCTTCTTTAACAGCAGTAGCATATTAATAGGGTCTACGTTGGATGGTATTGWTCTGTTCTAGATTTCTTGAAATAAAATAAAAGGGGAGGAATAAATGAATTTTAGCAGTCTTTGTATATTCTGGATTACTGTGTCTTCCTGTGTGGCAGACTTTCAGAAATTAATAGTTTAAATATTCAGATGATATTTTTGTATATGCAGTTATCTGCACCTCAACCCTTGATCTTTAGATGCTTGTTTTTTTCTCAAAATTGGTTCCTTTTAAGGAGACAGCTTTAAAACTATTTTTTTTTAGGTGTCCATAGTGGAAGTCTATAACTTAGTGGAAGTGTATAACATATAGCACATGGTTGCTAAAAGGAAGTTTCTCARATTTTAAGATAAAAATGATCAGAAACATTAGAACTTGTGATAAAGGTTAACCGGAAACACACTGAAGAGCACACTGTGTTGCTTTCATAATTGCTGMTACTAAAACTCTGGAATTGTTTTTCTTCCCTTTTTCAGAAAAGACTCATTGAAACTAACTTATTTGGTCATCTCTAATTCTCTCCAGAAATAGTGTTGCATTTGCTGCTCATGTCGTAGGAGAAGGGAATACTTGTGCCCTGGCAAAGGGGGAGCATTCATGCAGACAGAGAGCTCTTTAAAAGATTTWAAAAAAGGGCTCAATCTTAACCATGGAAGATGTTAGCACAATTGCAGTCTACTCTTACAGGACCCATCTGTGTTCTTACATGGATTGGATTTTGAATAGCGCTTGTACTAAAGTTGCATTCAACAGCACAACACCGACTGATCCATGTTTTATTAAGGTTTCCTCCTTGTTCAAAAGTCCAGTTGCTAGGCAGTCCATGAGTGGGTTTTTTTTCCCTTGTCCTACTACAATTATTCTGTCCTTTATTGTTTATTCTAAAAGCCTATGTGCTGTCGATGTGTTGTGATCGATCATGCTGGATGATTATCTCTATTTTTTTTCTCCTTTCATTATTTCTTTTTGAGCAAATTCTTTAGTTATACAATTAAGAGCTAGATTGATTAACCTTCCCTTTTCTTAAACTTGCAGTTTTAATCTATTATGTTCTTTGATTGCATCTAAAAATCTTTTGATGTTGTGATGCAGATCAGCCTTTTTCTTGGTCAGAGCTGTTAACAAGATAGAACTCCTAAAGTGATTTATCCACCCAGCATTAAAACTGCAGCGTAAAAAAAAAAAMCCACAAACCCTCACCACTATTTTGCAAATTGCTGAGACAAGAAACCTCTGTTCTCCCTCAGAAGAGTCATCTAAAGAAGTAGTGAACGATAGAGGTAGTATGACACATCCAAAGATAGCTTCTGCTATTCTTTGCTATTCCTCTGCAGTAAAATGTCTTGCATGCTCAGAAACACTGCTTTKTTCTCTGATCTCTTAGATGAACTTTTGGCAGGTTAGTTCTACTATAGAAAGAAGTTTTGAAGTTTGGAGGCTGCTATGTACAAGAGTAGCGTTGTTTGTTTCTGAAGTCTTCAGTGGACTAGTTTTTACAATTCTCCAGCAAACTTCTATGATGTCACTACACTGCCCAGAACTAGGCTACAGTTTGATTATCAGAGTGTGACTTCAGGTTGCAGTTTGCAACAACCTGTGAAGATCTTGGAGAATGCTCTCAGAGACAGCACTAATCAAGGCGAGTATATAAGGTGGCTCTAGACTGTTGCTCTGCGCTGCAGTGTAGAGAAAGAGCTTTCTGGCAGGACTAACTGCCTCTGTCAGAGCATTAGAAAGAACACCACTTTCTGATRTTAAGTACAGCATAGGTACAGACCAGCCTGTGGAACTGGAAAAACTACAGCAAATACATTACCTTAATAAAACACAAATATACAAATACTTTATTTACTTTAAAAAAGCCTTTAGYGCTGAAGTGCAAATGCCAAAAAGCGTCTTGAGAGAGGGCACTTCTTGGTTCCAGCCACGAGTGCCCTATGGCAGATGAGAGGACAGCTGTGCTTCTGAGAGCAGCTAAAAGCTGACTGACACTCCAGATAAACACACAATACCCAGTTGGAGCAGTCTGATCAGTAGGCAGGAAGTGCAGGTCCACTTCAGTGTGAAAATCTTGGCTTAAAAAGTGCGTTGAACAACTTTAATATGTTATGTTCATCTTTCTGCATACCCAAGACATAGAAGATCAGGAACATATATCAAGACTTCCTGAATTTGAGAATAGTAAGCATTTCTCTTCCTGCTTGCCTGGAAAGTGCTTTTGTACCTTCTAAGCCATATTTCTTCATTATTTCCAGAATTTCATCTGCAATTAAATGTGCAGTGTTACAAACAAGCTTGCATTTCAATCACCTATAAGTGACCTATAAAAGGCCCTAAAATCACSTAAAATATTTACGAAACATAACTTAAAATCTTTGCCTTGCAGCTTATGTAACTTTATTCTTTCAGACAGTGTTTTTGTGCAAAAATGCATACACTTTACTTTCTACTGAAGTACTGTATTTTGGTATTTGTTTCAAATGTTATCTAGCAGCAAATAGTTCAGTTATGAAACCAATTTATAAGAGAAACTGAAATTAATCATATCTCTCAAAGCTGCCTAAACAGCTGTGGATGAGTAATCTTAACGTTATTTCACAGYGTGCATCTATTAAGCATGAGATGCAGAGTATAGCTACAGGAGGCTTACTGAATCTTCTCTCTATGACGTTCAAAAAGGAAACAGATCTCACTTTCAAGTTAAGGTATAAGGTATATAAGGTATATAGCATATTCCCTTCCCATCCCCAAAACCCCTTTTCTGTGAGAAAGGATTTTTTAGGTACCTCTCTCAGAAGAAGACTATTTGCACGTCTGAAACCYGGCTCTTTGTCTTGTAGAGCTGTTGAGCTTGTACGGCTATTACTGTTTTCTCCAAAATAAATTACAGAGTGGGGAGTTTTATAACTTTACCACCCACTGAAGCCATATTCATGAGACAGGATTCAAAGAGGTATCAAGATATACCAAAGTCCCTCTGCAGATTAATCACCCTAGTAAATTGAAAGATGAGCACAAGGCTCAATGAGGGTGGGAATAATTTATATGAAGCACCCAATAAATAYGATCTTCCAGTAGCACTCTGGAAGAATTAATACAGAATAGCTTCTATGTGAATATTAATACATACTGCCAGGCTTAAATGACTGCTGTTACCACATATTAAGATTAAAATGATGTTACATACTTTTTTGTTCARTGATCAGTCTCATAACTTACAGATCAGATGAAATCTAGTTTGACACATTTAAGGATTCTGGGAAAATGATCACCTGGATTATTTTCTTTAATTGTGACCAAGTAGAATAATCCTTCTGTTGAGAGCAGGTCTGCTACTAATGGAAAAACCTTGTCCATTACTTCCCGGCCATTTTTGCCACCAGCCCAGGATGCCTCTATTCCATGACTTCCAACCTAGGAATAGTTGAAGATAAGATTACCGTTTCTGTCATTGTATGTTAAGTAAGAGCATGGTAATTTTAAGAGAAACACCACCATAGTTTCTATCCTTAGCTGTCTGCCATTACAAATCTGACATTTTTAATACAGCATTTTTTTTGTCTGCAAGATGCTACTTCTAACTGAAAGAGCTGCAATGTGACAAGTACTATATATTTC
This sequence comes from Eudromia elegans, assembly GCA_003342815.1. Taxonomy (NCBI): domain Eukaryota; kingdom Metazoa; phylum Chordata; class Aves; order Tinamiformes; family Tinamidae; genus Eudromia; species Eudromia elegans. The sequence continues at coordinate 1,928,932 of PTEX01000141.1, read as the reverse complement.
TTGTACTATTTTGCTCAATGAAAGATAATCAGTAAATTGTTTCTGTGTTTTGTAGATCAAGTTTTGAAAGAGAAATCTGGAAGCAGAGGATATTTGTTTGGCAGAAAAAAACATGCATTTTCTATTGAAGGTCTTATATAGGACTGCCTTACTAGACTTATTAGTAAAAATCACACTGTTTATACATCATGGAGAAATTATTTTTTGAAAAGTAGCATCTAATGATTCTTCTCCCCATTTAGTCTTTATAAGCTCTAATATATTTAAAGCTCTTAATTTTTTCACTGAAAACAGCTGTTACAACTCCTGGCTCCACAACCCCCTTTACTCTCTTTTAAAAACACTACAAATTAATGAGAAGCAACTGAACAACTGCAGGCTGAGATTTCATACCAGAACCTACTTTATTTACTGTTTACTTAAAAACCATAAAGCCCGTTTTGCTTCATATTGAAAGTCTATTTTTACCTACCTCTTCAGAAGGTGTTACCACATATGGTGGATTAAACAGCAGGAGATCAACTTTTCCATTTAATCTTGGTGACAATCCTTTGACCTACAGAAGATATGGATGGTTCCTTGCTTATTTTCTTTCATAGGTATAGAAGACAAAACGTTTTGTCACTAAGGTTACATAGTACTATATATTTGCTTATGAATTTAAACAGTCAAAAAGATCGAAAGATCAATTTTTTAAAAAATCAAAAAGACAAAAAGCAAAAAACAAAACGCGAAGTCTGTGGCATTAAGCTGCCAGTCATTCAAGATTATTCAGAGAAGAATAAAAAATTCAGAACTCTAGAGAATAACTAGGAAGTAAATAATAACTACTTTTTCCATTAACAGTCACAGATTGTCTTCTATAATAAAATAAATTATTAAGTTGAATGAATTCACTGTCTTCTATAAGTCCAGTTCACCAGTCTTTTTCCTACTCTTCTATGTTACCATTCTAGAAAGCAAGCTATTTATCTGTGCTACAAGTGTCCTGTACTGTCAGATTAGAACTGAATTTGAATCTTTGTCACTTGTAGAAACTTGTAGAAATTGTTCTTCTTGTAGACTTTATGGCTACTTCCGATACTGATGTAAGTATGCATCTTGAAGAATACTATATTTTATAAATACTGGCATAATACACAAAATATTACTGTGCTTCATAATATCTTCATGTACATATCTGAGATGACCAGAGTCAAATCCCTCATAAGTATTAGAAAAAATACAAAAGAAAACAATATTACAGCAACTTGTATCTTACCAAGTCAGTAATTATTGGCTGRAGTTGAACATTGTTAATCAGGGCTGTCTCCAGTGTACAGTAAGCTGCCATAGGGTTGATATCTGTACACCTGAAAGCAAAACATTATTGCTGCATCTGGAAATTTAAGAATGGAAACTGTTGCTAACAAATGAGTACTCTTCAGAACAAATACCGTTTCCCAATACCCTTTACTTTGCAAGTAATGAAGAAAAAATATCCCATAAAAACACACAAAGTGTTTCAGCAGCTAAACCATTAACACTACTGTAAAAGTATTTAATGAAGTTTTTTCCTCTCCTATTCCCAATATAATAAATCCATCAAAAAACCCCTACATAAACTCCCATTCCACTTTGGGTACTTTGGGAAGCTTAGTATGAACAAGAGGAAATGCTAATTTACCAGGTAAGTTTATTTTTAAAGGAACAATTTTCAATTCAAATTCAGACAACATAAATTGACCAAATCTTAAAATCTATCTGCAAAGGTAAGGAGAAAACAATCGCTAACCCTGAGTAAATTATTATACCCTGTCTATGTGTATGCTTTCCCAAACAATATTCCCAAAATTCTGCTATTTAGATGCTATTCTGCATCTAAACCTATATGAGAATATTTTGTGAAATCTGAAAGGATTAATAATCTATATTGCTGTCTGATGGACTATGATGTGAAGTTATCTGACAACCAAATACCAATCTTGTACCTTCTTCAACAGCAAATTTAGAATATGTACTAGGAATTGTTATTAAACAATTGCCATCCAAACACTGAAAAGAACACATCACTTTGGTTCTCCTTGTGCATTCATATAAACATTATGAAAAGAGAACATTTAGGTTGATATAATTAGGTTGCACGTACCTGCAGAGCTTATTTGTATCTATAGATGAACAACAGAAGTATCTAATTAATCATATGTTGTTTTGCATAACCGGTGGTACACCATTTTTGGTGTTGTATTTTAARTATGATACTGAACTCAGCAAAAAAGTCTAGACTGGGGAAAAGTGAATTCTACCACTACTGAATCATTGCAGAACCTTAAATTGTTTTGAATCTCTCTGCTTTGATTTCAGCATCCTGGAAAATCAGGCTAGTATTTCTCTGTGAAAAAGGTAGCTTTAAATGCTAAAGAAAAAAAAAAAAAAACTAGTATTATATTGTCATTGCTAAATATTAATCATTATTAGCAGTTTACATGCTATTATACTTACATTATTACACTTACTATTACACTTACATGTAGAGTGCACTGGGTCCAATAATAGAAGCCACAAATGTTGAAACCACACCAGATCCACATCCAATTTCAAGGCAGATCTCAACTCTAAATGTGGAGAGAGAAAGCTATGGACACGTTTTCTGTAAGTAACACCTAAGAGCACCTGCATCAAACAGGCACTGAATTAGTCAAGGGAGTACTAAAATAAAATAAAAAAGACAAAGTGCCAAGCTTCATCCCAACATGCCAAAACACCTCCTGATCACACTACCTGCAAAGCCTGCGTGGTGGGGCCTGGTTCACAACGGGCTGAGCCCACAGAACAAGAGCAGCTCCAGGCTTTCAGAACTCTGTTCTAAAACCACGTTTCCCCCATGCCTAACAGCAAGCTTTCATTAACTAGACAATTCTGACAGTACAGACTTCTTTCACTCCAATAAGGCTGAGYGCCAGCAGAAGGCATGGAAGATCAATATGAAACCACACAGAAAGCAGGGCTTGGGTGCAGAATARTTCAGAGGAGTTTGGGCCAAACTCTTGACTGGGTAGCAAGAGACTACTTCATAATACAGGCTTATAAGAGGATTTCCTTGACGATTCCTATGGCRTTTATTACACTTATGTAAAACCATCTCAGCAGAGAGGATTTTAGCACCAGAGGTGCAAATCACCACGCGCCATTTGGGCTCAAATCAAGCCATTTCTACCAGTTTTCACCTCCCCCGACACGAAAGCGCCAGTTCGCCTCCCCGGCCCGCGTACCGAGGGCGRCCGTTACCGCCCAACTGCCACCGCACCCCACGTGCCCGCCCCGCGCCCAGGCCCCGCCCCTCGCCTCCTATTGGCTGCCGCCGCCGAGGCTCCTCCCCCGCCGTACCGAGCGGCCCGGAGCTGGGCCGCGTCGCGCTCCAGCGCGTCCAGCAGCAGGAACGTGTCCTCGGCCGGCTCGTAGACCTCGCGGAACGGGCCGTGCGCGCTCACGTGCCCGTGCCGCGGCGTGGGCAGCGCGGGCGCGGGCAGCGCGGGCGCCGCCATCACCGCATGCACCCTCCCCCTCCGGCACCGCCAGGGCTCCCTCTTCCCAGGCGGGAGAAGAAGGGCGGGGTGAAGGGCTTCTCCTAACGCGCATGCGYGCCCAGTCCACCAATGGGCGGCGGCTTCTTTCGGTCCGTCCGTGGCGTTGTTCGGGCGTCGCGGCAGTTTGTCACAGACGCTGGCGCGCAGTGTTGCTTCACGTGAGAGGTTCGCAACATCCTTGTGTTTGAATGAGACTTTCAAGATTATGTCGTCCAATCATTAACCCTGCACCACCCTACCTGGGGAACTRTGTCCCCAAGTGCTGCCTCTAGGTGTTTCTTGAGCACTGCCAGGGACTCCACCACTTCTCTTGGCGGCCCGTTCCAATGCTTCACTGCTCTTTCTGTGTAGAAATTTTCCCAATACCCAATCTGAAGCACAACTTGGGGCCACTTCGCTATTGCCCGATCCCTAGTTACTCTGGAGAAGAGACCGACCCCTGCCTCTCTACAGCCTCCTTTCAGATAGTTGTAGAGAGCAATGAGGTCTCCCCTGGGTCTCCTCCAGACTAACAGCCCCAGCTCCCACAGCCGCTCAGAACCAGCTGGAAGTTCAGGCAGGAAAGCTGGGGGTACCCTCGCTGAGTGGAGTCTGGGGGGGTGATGGTTTCTGTGGGGTGTGTGTGGCCCCCACATAGCTGYTTTCGGTAAATAGATGCATGGAATTTCCATACTTTGGTTTGGTGCGTTTGCATTGTCTTTTCCTGCGGAGTTAAGCTATTCCAACTGTTTTGGGCTTAGTCATCCCTAAAAATTCACGTGAAAGGAGTATGGACCAGTTAACACTTGCGTGTTACTTTTGCATGATCAAATTCCACAGTTACTCTTTGTAGCTCCTTATTCATAACCTTTTCGTGAAAATTTAGCCAGAAGTCAAACTAAAGAGGGGCAGAAATTCTAGACTGAAGCACACAGAGGAAAGATTTGCACCAATGCAGTTTCTCTTAATTTGTGAATAAAGTTGTTTTTCAGTTACGAAAGAAATTGTTTCTGCCTTGTAATTCTTTGCTAGTGACAGCTGACAAGAWCCTTAGGTCCAACTAGACAGCTGCAATATTTGAAGGAAAGTAAAAAGTTCACAAAACTGAGGAATGAAGGGAAATTCCCAAGCGAAGAACAAATTAGTGTTTTGCTCTGCACAGCAAAGGACAAATGAACAAACAAATTCYGATCCAAAGGACAAGGAGAAAGATGGAGGGGACAGGACAGGGAGACGGACATGTTCTATWTCCCAGATTGTGGATGTGTGTTTAGTTAATAAATCACTGAATACCCAAAATCTGAGAATGGAACAAATATGTGGAGTGAAGAAGGGAAAAGGTGAAGCTAATGAATAGGCCAGGATCTTAAAACATTACTTTAATAATCATTTCAAAGCACATCAGCTTTTGTGAAAAGTACATGATTAATCCATTAAGTTAATATTTGTTGGTTTAAGGCATTAACTCTGTTATTTGTTTGTCAGCCTCCATTTTTGGCACTGGAACTGAGAGAAAATGAGCAATCTTCCTCATTTTTAAAAAGGCGACTCTGTCTACCTCTATGTGGACCCTGGGTGGGGCCCTGAAAATTACGAAGCAGTGTTGGTTTCCTTCAAGTATTTTTAATAGATAAACAGTTGTCTCTGTAAAATAAAGGATGTCATCCATTCTTATAGATGAATGGTTTGTGCTTTTTTAAAACAATTCATAGTTCATAAATTCATCTCATTTAGAAGCCAAGTTGACTTTACATCTTTTTGTATCATAGGGCAGCTTTGCCTAGCAATACAGGCAATACAGGCACTTAGTCCTGAAAGTTCAGGGATCATTAAAACACTTAYGCATGCAAGAAAAAAAGTGTCATCAAAGTACTCGGTCTTTAAAGTAACCAGAAATTTGTTCAGGAATTTGTAGCGGAAGGACTATGCTGCACACACTACAGGTAGAAAACAAAGAAACAAAAATCTGAATAATCTGAGAGTTTTATACAAATGAAAATTAATGATGCAGATGGGGAAAATTGTTTTACGTAATCCAATGTATAACACCAGTTCACCCACTACATGTCTGGAACACCTAGCTAAGATCTCAGTGTTAGCAGACCCTTCTTAGGTCTGCCTTTAGATGTGGCCCACCTTCAGTGCTTCCAGGGAGAATCTGCACCCTGATCCTCTGTGTAAAAGCAAATGCCTTTCCAAGTAGCCAGCAGGTGTTTTGGAGAATCACAATTCACATATCAGAAATACATGCAAACTAATATGTTCAGTAAGCCTGTTCACGAATGAGTCTGTGCATGAATCTGTAATTCTTCTTCAACTTACATGTCTTCATGTAATGCTGTATGAGATTTTGTCCTGTTCACTAGTACTTTTCTTTACTAAATCCATCTTGCCCAATACAAAATAAATTTATCATGTTGAGTCATGAAGGTACTAAGAATTTATCTGTACTTCCTAAATTCCCTTGTTGTTCGGTGCAGAAGGATAGGTTGCCCTAGGGGACAAAAGAGAGCAGGAGGTGAACTAGAAAGAGACCATGCATCAATTTTCTAAAGCAAAGGAAAATACAGTAGATACTCCTTTGTTTCATCTGTCTTCCTAGTGCTACCCTTCTGTACCAGAGGAATGGATACTTGTAAAACATACAAAGTTTGTATAAAATTCCAATTTCTTTGGCCACATGAAGTCTTGTAAGAGACAGAATTTTGCAGTTTGTCCATGTTGGGACAATTCTTTGGTTATTTTTTTAAAATCTCTACAGGTGGTCAGGCTTTGGAGTGCAGTAGGAGAAATGACTTCACCATCTTCAGCTGTACTATTTGTTATTTTTGGCTATATTACACCTTGTGAAATCTGGTTAATTATTATTGTTTTTTTAAAATACTTACAAGTCCTTCTGGGTGAATTTTATAAAACATTTATTTTTACTGCTTATATAACTACCTAAAATGTTTTTCTTGGTAGATTACTTCACTGTTTTTGCCAAGATGGATTCTGTTTCGATCTTTAGAATGTTGGAAAGTTAATATTCCCGTTTTAATGGTGCCTTGGCCAGGTTATTAAAATAGGCTTTATAGAAATGAAAAGTTGTTCTTGATAGGAATCATAAGCATTTGTTTATAGTAAGTAAGCGGTATGGCCCGAATGTATCCCATTTGGAATTCAGCATTTCTCGTTTTGGAGATACTTAACCCGTAAATTCCTAGCTGCATGTCAGCCTGCCCAGATCTCTTTTGCAAACTTCTCAAACAYGGCCATTTTTTGGCACAGATCTAGGTCTGGAGGGGAAAAGTGAGCGTGTGAGGAGATAGAGGTCCCAGGATCCCCACAAGGACACAGCTCTGCGAGACCTCCAAGAAACCTTAACYCGAGAAACCCACCAGGCAGCTGCAACAGGCATCATATAGCCTCTGTCCTGAACTGAGTAGATGCCTTCGTAAAAGTCATCTTTCTTACCCTCGGTATTTCTACTGAAATCTTTTAGGAAATCTCAGAGCTCCGATAATTAGAAACCTTCTATTTCCCTGCCTAGATATGACAGAAGGCTTTATACCCACTTATTCTTCTGGCAGCATCATAATTCAACCTAAGCAATTGTTTCCATAGTGGTTGCTTGATGCATTTGTAGAAAAAGAAGAGCACTCMTCAGCCTGTGCTTTGCTAGACCAGATAAGTGGTTTTTAAAGATACCCTAAATGTCATAAATGTCATAAAAAAACTTTSTTCATCCCTCATTCAGACCTTCCATATATCTATCAAGTGTGACTTCACCGTGAATATGACTTGTGCAAAGTACTCCAGGTAACGTCTTACTGGAGCTTTACAAAATGCGCTGGCTTCTTTGTTTCTATGAGACTCTCCTGGTACATGCCAGGACTGTGTTTGCATTTTCCTGTAGTGATCTAGCAAGATGTAATGTCTTTGTCGTCATGGCCAAAATCATCATCCTTCTGTTATTTTTAATTGTTATTCTAGCTTAAGTGTATAAAGGCCATGAATCTTTCCTTGTTGTCTTTTTGAACATGCTTGCCAAAATCTTCATAAAAGCTAATAGAAATTGATTTTAGCGACTGTCACATTACGTGATATTTTCTGACTTGTAAGACATTGAGTTTGCATTGATGGGTCTTTATTTCTATCCCTTGTTGACATTCCATCTATTCATAATATATTGCTTGAGATGAATATTTAACCAGTTAGGTCTGAAGCCTTTTCCTGTGCATTCACTCCCAGTCTTCTACCTTTGACCTGAATCAAATATTTTCAACCGTTTGACTTCAAACAATTGAAAACCTCTTCCATTTTGAAGTTCTCAAATCCTATATGTAGTCTGATTGGTTTCATTTACTTGCTTTCTTAATCACCAAACTTTGTCTTTTACAAATAGTGACTTCTAGTTAAAGACTTCTGTTTCTCCTTTTGTTTAATTATATTTAATTACTTCTTGGTCACTCATCAAAGATGATTTTCCTGATATTCCTAAAGTAACACTCACTGACCAGTCAAAGGTAGTATACTCTTTGCTGCTTTCCCTGACTCTTAGGTGAAGCATTTTGATAGTGTCTGTGTCAGGAATATTTAGGCTTTATTTTCATTAGAAACATTTCCTGTTCAGTCTTTGGATAATTAATTTTGTTTCCAAAGGCCATTTCCCAATTACATTTATTTTTCCAGTAATATTACTAAGTTCTCTAACCTTAACAAGAGCCAAACTTTTTTTTTTTTAAGTTGAATAGATTAATACACTTTTAATTTTCTTGCTTCCTTACTGAAAGATGAAGATACTCACCCTTTCCTCATGACATTGCTTCAGTAATCTGTAATGTTTAATTGTGGCTATGGTATTTTCCAAACCTGATAAGAAAAGGTCCAGAGATTATGTATTAGAGAATAACAGTGATTGGTACTTCTTTATAACCCTTCCTCCAAAGATCCCAAAGTGCGTGCTAAACTTTACAGACCAAGTACAAAGTGTTGTATTCAAGGAATCACGTAACTCATCATTGAAATGCATCTACCTTGGGAAGAGGGCAAGGAACTTTCTCATAGTGTGCAGAAGTATTTTGTCGCTTCAGAAGAGWAAAAGAATAATACCATAATCATCTGAACAGAAAGAGAATGTTAGGTGAGTAGTCATATACAATAGTTTGAGCTGGATTTAGACCAGCAACCTAGGGAGAAACCTACTGCTAATGCAAAAAAAATTGACTTGGGATTTTTAAGTCACAAATGACGGAGTCTTTGGATTTACATTACCTCTTAAATGACAACACTTCATGCAGCAGACTCACAGCGGAGTTTTATTTTACAGATGAATTGTGAACTTTGCTTCCTTCGGTGTTAAAGAGTAATGTCTGATTTCCACAAGAAATTACAATAATGTACCTGTAGGCAGATTGGCTCCTTAAACTATTTCCAGGGGTATCTSTGCTTTTCCTTACTGTTTTCAACTGCTAAATTTGAAAGTTATGTAAGACGAAGGGAAGAAAAATGTTTTAAGACTTTGGGTTYTGACAAGAAAACAACAAGCAACAAAAAGGTACTCCCCACCTGCCTGTTGAAGCACTCTGCAGTGACTGATAGTTTTGAGACTGCTTTCTTACTTTGTCTCAAAGTTGCAGGACTTTGATAAAACAGGAAAGAAAGAGATAAAATTGGAAAGTAACGAACAGTCCCAAGGAAAAATTATCGTATTCCCTCCTGACATTTGTAAAATCATGGAAAACTTTTCTAAAATGATTAAGACCAACTGGGATTACAGGGTTATGTGTAAAAATTGGTCTGCATCAGTTGCGAGAGTTAAAAAAAATAGTTAYATTCTTTTTGATCAGAACCTACAGGTAAATGGCAGAGATTCATACRTCCTCTCTTAAAAATGGTGGCACTCGAGTTCAGTCAGACTTACTAGTAGTATCATGGTGAAGAATTTACCAAAAAGCTATTTTGGATGTGCACACAGATTATATAGAGACTTGTATTTTTATTTAATTACATTATTAATTTTATATATTTGTAGGAAGCAACGTGGCACAGGACAAAAAGATACTAGTGAGGAGGGTAGTTTTTCTAAGGCTTTACATGACAAAATCTTTTAGACGACATGTTCAGCAAACACATCAGGAACTCTCCTATTTCAGAACTCAGAATGAGCAGGTATTTTCATCACGTGAATTCTGTAGGTGATTTCTGTAGGTATCAGTTGACTGAAAGTGGAGTGAAATAAAACTTACTAAACAGCTAAGCAGAAGCAACTGAGCAAATTCAGAAGTTATACCAAAAAGGACAATATCTTACCTGCAATTCTTTGAAAAAGCTCTTTGGTTACTAAATCTTCTTTATTTTTTTTTCTCATTTGAAAACCACAATATACTAAAGTTTATGAGTTAGCCAAAGAGAAAATCTTCCTTTATTCACTCTGAGAAGCTATAACAGAAAGAAATCAAAGAATATGTGCCCAATTTCCAGGATAAAAGCAGAATGGCAATTGCCTAAATTATTTGAAACATTTCTTGTTTTGTATAGGATGATACAGAGAAGTGACAACATTAGAGTTAGTTATTTAAATTATAGTGTTAGAGAAGACTGCAATGAAATCTAGTTTTGATTTACAATAGACWTCTGAGTGATTATAACCATAGCAGGTTAAATATTTATCTATCTAAATTGCTAAGACTTTATTGAATTTATGCGATTTGCAGTTGTTTTAATGTTAACAAATWGAAACCAGAGTAGAACAATTGTAACTCCTTGGGAGATCTCCAGCYCAATCTGCTGCCCAAAGCAGGAGCTCTGGGAGCAGAGCAGGCTGGTCTCAGCTGCATCCAGGAAGGTCTTGAAAACCCATGGATGGAGCCTGCACAAGCCCTGTAGACTTCCTGCTCTTAAGGGTGAGGACATCGTATATCCACCCGGAACTCCTTTTGTTTCAACCTGCCCGCTGTCTGTCATCTTTCCGCCACAGGTTGTCCTGGTTTGGTGTCTTCCATAGGCTTGTTTGAGTCTACTTTATTARCTAAAGTGCTTGTTAAAACATCAGTGGAATTACCTACCCACAGGAGGTTTCTTTTATATTCTTCTGGCTGACCCTGCTGTGCTGGAATAGGCAGGATATGGTTCTTTGTAAATGTTATGCCTTTTTTTTTTCCCCTCCTTTTGCTTGTTTGCAAACATATATTGTGGACATTTTGCAAGCAATTTCTTATCCGTACTATTTTCTGGAAATTTGCTTACATTCAGATAGTGAAGGAAAACATGAGTGTTACGAAACTAAGCAAAACCTGCACGTAATTGTGTTTTGCGTGGCAATTTTCCCTGTGTGTATTTTAATAYGAAAACCTAATAAAAAGATATTAAAAAGGATTTTCATTTTAAAACAACCTTGAGGTGTGTTTCGTAACAACATTTGGTGTTCCAGTGTGCTGATATGTATGAAGTGGGGACGTTGGGCAACTGTCTACCAAAACATTTGATGCTGATATAGCAAACTTGGTAGGTACTAGATGAAACTTCTAATCAGAAGCATTAGAGTAAATTAGTGGGGTTTGTTTTTTTTTTTGAGGGTTATATAAATAAAGCATCTTGACAGTCCAGAGTTAAAATACAGTAATACTATGCGTATGTTGTCTGTAGTGGTACATAATATATAGCATCAATATATATGCATTGTAAAACTTCATGTCATAGGTATTCATGTAAGTGCATTTTAGTAAAATCACTGTGAACTCATGTATTATAGAGTCTAATTTAAAATGGCAGAATTAGGCTCATAACACAGGACCTTATCACACTGCAAGTCTAGATTAGCATCAGTATACTCTAATTTAGGGTAACCGCTATAGATGAGAGTCCGCGTGTCTATAGCTTTCCATAGCAACAAGCGTCTGCTTCCACTTAATAAACAATGAACCAATGCTGTATTTTGTAGGTTTCACAGGCTTTCAAATAACCTTACATCAAGATGCTTTTTAGAATACTTGGTTCTTGTATTTTTTAAGGAAAAGTAAAAAGAGATGATGCAGAAGAGAGTGACAGAAAGAAGAAACTGAATGTACTTTGGGAAGACGACTGAAAATTGGATTCTTTCTTGCTCAATTAGCCTGACATAAACACAGAATATGAAATTTGGAGGAGTTTTTTCTTTTTCTTCTTTTTTTCTTTTTTAATTTTTTTGACTGTGAAGCGATGTGAGGTAACATTTTCATTGGCTTGGATTCACACTGGGTCTTTGTCCAGCAACAACAATCTCTTAAAGCTCTCCATCTTTTCACATACACACCTGTTAATATATTTTAAAGGAAGTGCTAAAATTATGTTACAAGTAGAGGCATAACACATGTCAGTAAGAATAAATGAGGTGATTTAGAATTGTATTGAAATGTTCAAGATGTCTTCTTGGAGAGCCATGCTCCAAAGCTCTGCAGATTGACCTCATCTGGAAACAGAATATAGTCAAGCATGTAAAACTGTGGCAATTGATCCTTTTCTGTCCTGCTGTTTGTAAGGAAACAAAGGAAAATATTTTGTGATCTGTGGTGACTTGGGGCATATGGAGTCAGAGCCATCCTTTGAGTAAATATCTACTGCACAGTTGCTTGTAAACTTGGAGAACGAATCTCAAAGACCCATTTAGTCCCTTTCAGCACCAAAACCCCAACTGGGAGCAAGGAGGGGGATTTAGCACCACGAAGGGTGAGAAATTCAGGAGGAGATCTCAGGCATAAATTTTGAAAGTAAGAGGAAATCTTCTAAAATATAGAAACAACATTTTTTAAAAGACTTATTTCCAGAAAATGGGGGGAATCTGCATCCTGTGCTGCTGAGACTAACATCAGAGCTGTTGGCTGGATCCTTCCTGATCACYACTGAGAATGGAAAGTCTTTAAAGCCCAGCATGCGTGTACACAGACATAGGGACTGGGTGAATATCTATGAAAAYGCGTTTAATTAGCAGTGTTAATTCAAACAGTAAACTACTCATGAATGCAACTGTGAATGTTAGTTAGCTCTTAAAATCTGTGCTTTATTTTTATTCCAAAGGTGGTACTGCACTTCCTCTTGGAGTTCTCTAACATTGCAGACATTCTCTAGTTATAAATAATATCTCACTTTATAAGCAAGCAGACTCTTGAAACATCACTTCAGAAACTAATAAACAGATGTTCRGTCAGATAATTTATGAGAGATACTAATAAATAAAAGATAAGATTTGGGATAGATATCAAAACTTGTAAATAGATACATAAACAAACAAAATCTCGTTAATGAATAGGTCCATAACAATGACACATGGAAGAAGAATGTTGTAAGTCCTTTCTGTCTGTCATGGTTCCAGTACATATGTTAAAGAAAATAAGCTCAATCAAATAGTGAAAGGTGGGCTGGTAGTTTGATTGTAATTCTCCGGAATATAATTAGTTTTTCCAAAATACACTAGATGTTGCACTTAAAACTATGTATCAAATAAAAATCCATATGGCCATGCTTTTTTCATTTACAGCTTAAAATAACAACCCTGACCTTGGCACAAGGTAAATTCTTGAGATTAATGAGCAGCTAGGGTTAATGATCCTTGGCTGTGCTGCTGACCTTCATCTCCTCACAGCCTGTCATTAGTCCTCAGGAAATCTATTGCACCTTGATTGTTATTACTTACATAACCCTTGTAGAAACCACAGGAATTGTGGGAGGTATAAAAGTGGTTACTTCACATAGAGAAACAAAACATAAACAGTTTGCAAAAATTTGAGAAACAGGCAAATCATATGATTGTGCTCAAAGCATTACTAATAACCTCAATTTCTTTGTGGGCTGCATTCTCTATGTGAATCTTGGAGCAATTATTGAAGAATTATTGGAGAATATTACAGGATGTGAAAAAAATGTGGTGTTTGGCGTTGCCTATTTAGTTCAGACATTTCTAAAAAGAGCATCAACTGTGAATTTAAATGCCGCACATAATGTTTTGCCTCAATGTAATTCTTCAAAGCATCATTCATTTTCCCATCTCTGGAAATGCTGCAGATCAGAACAATGCCCTTATATATATGCATATGTGTGTGTGTGTATGTATATATATAAAAATCTGTGGGGATGAATTCAGGATTTTGCTCATCAAATAATTCTCTGTATCCACCTGCCACAAAACTAACTCTTGTGCTTCACTACATTTTGTTGATGGAAATTTTGAGACAGAGAGATTATGTCATGTCCWGAAAACCCTACAAATAGCATCAGGTGGGTTTACAATTAGCARATGAGATTTTTCTAGTTAATGCTGCTGTTAGTGTTGATCCCTGAAAACTACTTTCYCTCACTGAGTTCAAGATCCTGCTCCTTATGACAGCATAAAAACCTTTCCATCCCTAGCACTAGCAGCGTCAGCAGAACTGCACACTTAGAAATAAATAGGGAAAAATAAAAGTAGAGTGATATTCCTTTCTAGATCTGTTTGAACAGGCAGTTCTGGGAAAAAACAAGCAAACGGACAACACCACCAAACCCCCAAATTACGACAGAAGCCAAAGGCACAAATACTTCATGACGTCAACGCTCTGGCAATTAAATCCGGATCTGCGGAAACCTCCTTGACCGTCCAAAAACAAACAGCAAGCTGAGAGTGTGAATAAAAAGACGTCCTGGAACGTTTTTAGCAATATAAGTTAATGACTGTAGACTGTCTTTAAGCAAAGGCATTTTTCTTTGTGAATTAGTAGCTTTTAAGGCTAAGCAGGCCAATTATTATCATGTAGACTAACATGATAGAAAGCAGGCTATGTATCCCCCAAACAGAATATATGTAGTGTCTTTAATAAAGACAAAAGTCTTGATTTACAGACCCTTTTACATAGCATTTTATCCTGACAAAGAAACACCACATATAGTGGTACACCATAAAGGGGAGCATAGTAATGAAAATGGGTCTTCTGTCAAGTGAAACTCAAGGGAGACAATACAAAATGCAAGTTTTGTAAGGAAAAAAAATGCTGGACAGATCCTAGATCATATTCTGAAAGTTTACATTTTTCTTTGAAGAAGTCCAAGCCAATACCTTGGATGGACASTGTTGTGGCTCACAACAGTGAGCCTGCCTGGCTTTACTGTCCTACTGATGCACGGTGGAGACGGGTCCCCGTACCCGTTAGTGCTGCTCTTGTGTAGGTCACAAACCTGGCCCTGAAAAGCGACTGCACCAAGSATGAGCGTATGCAGCAGTGCCATCTAATGGAGAAACCCCTGCTAAATTGAGGAGGCTAAATAACCTGAGCATGTCAGTGGGGCCTTTCCCCAGCCCTCTGAATTACTGCAGACACAGAGAAATAAACCGAATAAAATAAAAAAATAAAATAAAATAAAATAAAATAAAATAAAATAAAATAAAATAAAATAAAATAAAATAAAATAAAATAAAATAAAATAAAATAAAATAAAATAAATAAAATAGTGTTGTAGTTGGCCAGGGCCTGTCTTCCTCTACGCAGACTTCTCCCTAGTGGATAACTTTGTGGAAAATAGTATAACAGTGATTGCTGTGTAAACACAAGCCTGACATTTGTCCTGCTACTAATGTCACAGCAAAAATTCATCAAAAAATCATCAAAAACTCATACTGGGGCAGTGGTGCTCATTTGCAATCCAGCTGCAGACATCASCGGCACTGTATGAAGGGGAGAAGGAAAAAGGTCTGGGTAATTCCTCTCTTGTCAGTGGGCTGAATCACGTCCTGTCCATCTTCGCCCATGGTAGCAGCCACAGGACAGCAGTGGTGTAGGTCACTGTGGAGCACCCCATTTCACCTGGGATGACAGTGCACTTCATGGATGTTCCCTGTAGTGGCTACTCTTCACTCAGAGGCAATGAGCGAGATCCTCTTCCAAACAGGAAAAAAAAGCCTGTTGGCTTGCAGATGGCTCAGTCGTTATTGGCATGCTTGTAGTGATTTTGCTAAGGAGGTTGAATCTTATTTAGCTAGGAATTGCAYGTCTTCTTCCATCCTTTATGATTTTCTTGTTTCAGTTTTCCATCTAGTTAGGTTTTACATGGCATATGAGAGTGTTTTGACTAAAGAAAGTTGGATAAGAAGCTCTGGAGATGCTATGTTTTAACCAATTAGAAAGATAACCAAGGAAAGAAGTACGTTTTTTGTTTTGTTTTGCTTTRCTTTGCTTTGTTTTGTTTAACTCACACACAGTTGATCTCAAAGTTTTCCTAACATTCCTAGGCCTGCTAGCTTGACAAGGAACAGGAATGGAAACAAAGCAGCCACTAACTGGTTTAATTCCGTCTGTAAATTCTGTCTCTGCAAATGTGGACTGAACAAGCAAAGGAGTGGTTTTCCCAAGAGAAACAAAAGCGTCAAAATGCAGTTACTTTATAAGGACTTTTGTTACAGCAGAGGCACATTTAGTGCTGAGGAGAAGAGTCATCTTTCTGCATACTACATATATATAACTTTGTAAACCCTCCCTGTAAACTGTTTGCATGCAACTTAAGCTGCATTCAAGAATCCATGGAAGTTTTTTCTTTTTTTCTTTTAAGTCAACATTTTATGAAAATGTTTTCATAATACAGAAGAAAAAATAAATCTTTAGGGCTGAGTAGATTTTGCTAAAGTGAAACGAGGTATAATCTAGGAATTGGTCAAAAGTCTGTTTTTAGTGGAGGTGTAATTTCTAGTGTTGGAGACGAGGAAGGAAGGGAAAAACTCAGGAACTGGCAGGGAGTTTATCCCTTCAAGCTGYAGCCTGATTAGAGAGGGATAGAAACCTGCAGCCAAAAGCAGGATATTCAGAAAATAGCTGAATTCTGCATTGATAGTGGTGAATGATGGAGTGCCAACTAGGTGACGCTTGGTTCACATAACAAGGGATAAGAGGCTGAAGATTTCCAGGGCTCAGTCAAAGTGGAACCAGAAAAAGGAGGAGATAAATCAGTGAAGTAGGTAAATCTGTGAATATGCACTTTTCCATCTCGAAAAGATCATAACATTCTCATAATATACCAGGCAGCTTGATACTTGCAATACTGGATTGCTAGCTTTAATGYAGATTTTTACTTTTTTTAAGGCTGAATGAAATTATTTGGTAAGAAAATGTGCAAATAGCAGTACTTCATTGGTCTTGCCATATTGTAACATCATCTGAAGTGTTTATTCTTCATATATTTTCTGAACTTAGGGCTTTTCAGTAATACAAAATTTACCTAGAAATCTCATTTATGTCACACTGGTATTGGCATACAGCTGATATTTTTAGCAAAGCGAGCAGTACAGGCACATAAACGTCAGTGTTTTAGCTAAAAGCCAAGAATTGTGCATGGCTTGTCACTCTTGCAGTTTATTTTAAGCAAGGTCTTTAATGCCTGAAGCAAATACCCTCAAATATTAAGTATTTTTTTAATATTATCTAGCTTGAAAAGACTTTTAGAAATTGGAAGGTAATTAGACATATAAACTAATTAAATAGATAATCAAATAGACTTTGATAGATGGATAGATAAGCTAAAACTTCGRTCTCTCACCCTAGATTTCTCTTTTTCCTCCCTTGACAGAAGAGGAAGGTGTAAGTTAAGAGCCCAGATAAAAGCTACATGTATAGTTAGATACATTTAGTACAGACAGAGCCGTTAGTCCCRGCTGAAATTTCAGAAGTCCCTGCAAATCTTTGTTGAAAGGATTGTTGTGTATAATTTTGTATTAAAGGCACTAAATTAATGTTTTTCATTAAAAAAAACACATTGAAGGAAGAAGATACAGACAACAGAATAGCTATCYTTTTAATGGCTTAACAAACATTTTCCTTTGAGAAAAAATATTAAATGATCATGCAAAGAGACAATAATGTAAAATACAAAATTACCCACATGAATTTAAATTTTATATTCCTTAACTGTTAAATGCTTTTTGATCTTAATTTTATGTTAATGTAATATAAATATATGAAGAAAATTATATGTATAGAAAAGAACTGTAAATGAAAAAGGTGTACTAAATCAAAGTATGTTAAAATYTCCAGAAACCCACTAGAAAAGTCATGGATAGCCCTGTGATAACAACAATTTATCTAAAGATCTTCATTGTTAATGGTAATGTTTTGAAATCTTTGAAAACCTGCTCCGAACAACTCATATAGATTTCCTATTACTCTATGTTATGTTACAATATACTATGCTATGAGGAGTTCATAGAAGGAAAAAGTGAAAGTAGGGTAGGAAACATCAAAGATTCGGTGCAGGAAAGGAGAATCTCTGTGCAAGAAGGCTGCTTACTATGGCAGTTTATTTTGGAGCTTTAGTGTGGCTTTAAAATGACCTGCTTTTCTCCAGGTCACTGACTGAGTTTACAGCGTGGCTATGGTGTGTGTGTCTCTTTCTTTAGGTAAAACCAAACTGGAAGCTCCTCATCAGCTGCGGTTTGGTGCTGGATGAGGACATCATTAACTTTTCGGTCAATGTGTAGGTCAGGATTCCCTCCATGAAGGGAGACCTTTGCAGGGGAACTGGAAGGGACCTCTTTTTTGCCCGCTGCCTGGCACAGCTCTTTCCCAGGGCTTCTGGGGAATGTGTTGCTTTTGTGCCTCTTGCACTCCTCACCTGCCGTGGGGACATGGAGAGAAGAGAGTGYTTGAGGGTTATGGAGGTGTTAGGAAATTTGACTGATAGCTGTGRAGATTGTTAACCTGGCAGCAAGGACTGCCTTACCTTTAGGAACAGGCTTCCAGTACATGTAACAGATGAAAGGAACAGCCTTATTTTCAGATCAGCTCATGTTGCCCGATATTAGATGCTGAAGGCATGGTGGCAGACAGCAGCCTTCCCGTTCTTTTGGTGGGAGGAGAAGGATCTCCTCACCCTGGAACAGGAGAAGACAGTTTGGGGACTCTCTTGGAGGATGGCCTTCAAATTTTGGCACATAGGAGCCATGGAGGTGTGAGGAAAGAGTGTGATGAGGAACCCCTCAGACAGACCACTGTCACGCAGACCACTGAGGCAGTTCAAAGCTCTGTGAAGGTGTTGGCAGAGCCCAGAGATTCTTCTAGTCTTGGACAAGCCTGTGGGGTTTGCATCTGTCGAAGAGCCTTCTCTAGTCTCTTCTCTGCAGGTTAGGATATAGTAATAGCGCTAAGTCTACCACTGCAGCCACTCCCCTCTAGATTTGTGCTGCACCATAAACTAGCCTCCTTTAATCAATGAAGTTGCCTTCGTTGAGTGCAAATATTGCTTTTTTTCCCCCTCTTATATCATGCCAAAAGCAAAAGTTGATCTGGAGGAAAGTATTTGTTCAGYCCAACTTAACTCCAACCTAACTGAGAGCTCCAATAGACTGCACTAAAAGGCCTTTGCTTTCTAAGGCACATGAAACATTGCTGCAAACAGAGACATAATGTATTTAGGCAGTCCAGGTCCATGGGCTACAGTAGGATGAGCTACATCTTGGCCGTTCCTAATAGATTTATAGGTGGTCTGTACTTAAAGATCTCTCAAGTAACCTCCGTCATTTTCTTGACAATCTGTTACACTTCTATGTTTTCCTTTAAGTGAGAAGGTGCTTTTCAAAATGCCTATCCTAAATATCTTTCATTTCTRGTTGTCTCCACTGATGACACAGAGAAAAAGGATTTCTCTTTGCAGTAGTCTGTACTGAAAGATTTTTATCACATCTGTTACTCGTGTTGATTGCTTCAAATGAGTTGAATATCTAAAAAAACTGTCTTTCAATATACAGCCACTGAATAGTATGCCAGTTTAAGATATAGCCACTGAATCGTATGCCATTTGAGGAGTACGTTTTAAAATCCACAGCAAGGGCTGTACAAAAGTTCCTTCCCAAATAAAACTATTATTTAGTGCCTGATTATTTGCTACCACTTTGAATAGATGCTGCGGTCAAATATGGTCACGCCCTATTCACAGCATATGTGCCAGAAGAAGAGTAAAACAATTAGTCTTTCTGTTCTATTCAAATCACATTTACTGTGGAGAAAAAAAGTTTCTTTCTTTATGCAGGAAGGTTTTTAAAAGAGAYTCATTTTCTGTCTAGCAATGCCAACATTCCTCTGACATTAGGAAACTCGAACAGACTTAAGCCTTCATTCAAAGCCCTGTTTGTAGTACAAACATGCTACAGTTGTCAACACACAATGCACAAACACACAGGGGCAAAAATAGACCGAATGGAATGGGCCTTAACTCTTGCTAAACTGCTTGTGGGTRGGAGGGCAAAACTATTTTTATAAACATGCAGCCAAGCTGTTTGAAGACTAAAAAAGTCTATATTTGGACTAATTATATGACTAAGTGACATCTTGGCTAATTACAGCAGTCACGTTAAATAATTATATTATTCAGCTATTTATTTCCCTTTGTGTGAGAAGTGGCCGCAGATGGTCATCCTCATCTGTTTCATACCATTGTAATGCAGCAGCATTGCTTATTAAGAGCACRTGGAGAAATACTTTTAAGTGCAGTGTAGCTAGCTTTATTTAAAGAAATAAATGAACTGCAGTAATTCCTCAGATTTTTTATTCCACAACTGTTCTATAAAATTCCTGTTCTATCCAGGCTCTTACAAAATAATTTTAAAAGTTGGCAAAGAAAATAAATACTATTAAAGCAAATCACTATTCTGTATGATTTACTATGTAAAAGTGTGGTAAAACTAATATTGTCTATAAGATTTAAGAAATACACTCAATAAAAGCCTTCAATCTCTATAATAAAGACAACTTATCTCAGTACACTTCTGCCTCATCTACTTGGATTCCATGGGTTAGATTTATAACACAACCCAGGAAACAAGAGTTATTACTGAAATTCCACTTGTCCCCAGTGGTATGTACCCAAAAATGATTCCAAGTCTAGCATGATGTCAAAATGAATTCACTCACACAAGAACAGAATTAGCTTAACTGCAAACATTTGATATTACCCAGACACTCTTAGAAAAGTGGAAAAGCTACACTGGGCTGCATTTTGCCTAAGGAAAATATTATGCAAAAAAAGGAGACGCTAAGAGTTCTGCTGAATTATTTTGTTCTTCTTACCCTCCAGTGCRTAGGTGTGCTGGTGGGCTGCTGTGCAAGGGGATGACACTAGTAACATGCACACGAAGCCGTGTTACGGCATCCTAACTGAAGAGCGCGACTAGCTCAAAAAGGTTGTGCACATGATGAGAGAGGACCTGCTTGTCACAGCTCCTGGAGCCCCAGCTCCAAAGATTTTARTTAAACAGGCAGTCCTACTGCAGTGCTAATCCTAAGTCAGTATTCTGAGAGAAAGCAGATTTCTTGTTTTGTCTGATCTGTGTGCCGGTGGCCATGCACACTGGTTGGCAGCACTAGTGTTCATGCCCTTTGATTTCCYGTGGAAGCTAGTTTTTGCATAGTGCACTTGAAATAGGAAGGATCTGGAATGGGTTATAAAGGATTAGGTTTTTCAAGATTTTTTATATTTATCTTTAAAAAAGGCATCAGTTCTCTACATTAGACTGAGGGGAAAATCTCAAATTATGAACTTATTTTATTTTGAAGAAAAATTTAGTGTCCAGTGTTTTTAAAACTACTTCTTCCTAAAATTGGAATTTAATTTCAGGTTGATCCATAAAGTCTCCTGCTAACTCAGGAGGACAGGCCCTTTAAAAAAGATCTCAGCATCCCCTTATTCTTTGGTTGACTCATGATCAGTATCGAGTGCTGCTGGTCCTCTGCAGACCTGCTCAGAAGGGAGTTCAGGCAGGGTGGATGGAGAAATCCACCCCCCACAGGAACCTTCAGGGCAAAAMCRGCCTTCACTGGGAAGAGGCYGTGGAGTCTCCTTCTCTGGAGRTCTTCCAAACCTGCCTGGATGCCACCCTGTGCCCCGTGCTCTGAGTGTCCCTGCTGGAGCAGGGGGTTGGACTAGATGATCTCCAGAGGTTCCTTCCAACCTCAGCTATGCTGTGGTTCTGTGATTCTGTGACCTGTCACTGCACTAGTCGGTAGAAGGRTGCTGAAGGAGCAGTTATAGTTGGATCCTGGGAACATTCCTGGGGAGATGCTCTCCATGAGTATGTGCAGGGCCATGTTCTTGCAGCGGAAACGCTGAGAGTGGAGCAGGACACACATCGCGGTGAGCTTGAGAGGTGCAGGAGACAGCTTAAACAGATTTTCAGGAGGTTATGGCTCCTCCTCTTTTCCATAATGGCCTTCATTTGGTGATAGAGTGATAAGTGTGTGTTAAACAATGCAAATACCCAAATGCTTRTAATATAGTAGTATTTTGGGGCAGTGATCCCAAATTAATAGAATATTGACAGAAACAGGTAACTAACTCCTGGAAGGGCTGGAAATTGCATGGGGTGCACAAGTCTTTTCCAGGCCACCAAAGATCTCACCACTGGTGGGTGGTTTAATGGATCATTTCTATMGCCCCCATTTGCTGAGTCATCCCTTTTGGTGATCCTGAACATTATTAAGGTCAGATTTTTTTCCGTGTCAGATCACACTTGAATTGCGTTTTAATGTCGGTGTACATCTCACGAATGGATATTTTTCCCTGAGAAAGATGAGTAGTTGAGATTTCTCAATGTTAGCATGGGCAGGTTTTGCAGGAGGACATGGCATTATCCTCTACTATGTTGTGCTACTACTGCAATAGGAAATAAAAATAAAAAAGAGCTTCAGTATTCTCTGGTAAATCAGTTTGTGATGGTAAGACATATCTCACAGTTTTAGAGTCATTCTGCTAAATAGTGTTTAGAGTTCCTTTAGTGCACAGATTTGCAGCAAATAGTTATTCCTTGAGAACATAAAATACACGTGTCAATATTAGAAACATCTCGTGATTAAAATCACTGCTTTAAGATGATTTAAAGGTGATCACTGCTTTAATAGGTGGTTTTGTGAGCTRTGTGATTTGCCCCTTAGCAACACTAGAAATAGTACAAGATAGCCATGCTGCATGACCTAAAAAAGTAGGGTTCAAGAATTTCAACATAAGAAGTAGCTTCCATGAATTTTTTTTTTCCATGAAATATTAAAAAAAAAAAGCAAGTTTCAATCAAAAATCTATGTGTAGTTCCCTTTGCCATTTTATAAACGGGATCATCCTTTATAATTTCTTGGGAAAGTTCTGATAGGACTCGTGGTCCTGAGGGACTTTTTGTAACRTCTAGCACTCCTCATACAGTGCCATTACCCAGGCAGTAGAAGGTGCTCTTGTAACAGCGAAAGATGTTCCTTCATTTGACCAGTTGGAACACAGAAAATCACACTGCCCATCATCTAGCCCAGCGTCTTGCATTTCAGGATCAGTGGAGCCAAATGATTGCACAACCTTATTGCTTTTAATCAAACAAGGCCAGTTTTAATTACATTTCAATTATATATATAGCTATACTTGTCAAACAGTTTCAGTTGATTTCTTGGGTGTCTTCAGTGGAACATTCCTAGATTGTATAAATACATAGGATACTATTGTTGTCAGGATTGCATATGTTTAAATATATAAGAAATGGTGCAAGAGGCTTGGCTGGGAACAAGAAAATAAATGTCAATATGATATCCATAACTGCAAACAGCACTGCTGTGGTCRTACTTCCTATGGTCTAAGTACATACGAGAGACACGTTTGGTGTGATTTCCTCAATTTTGCTTGAKGGAACAAGTTATTGGATAATAGTTTTGCATGAGTATGTTCCTGGYCTTAACCTCACAGAGGTCTTCTGTAGGACTTAATCACTGTTSAAACTTTTCCTTAAGCACTATCAACTGTCCTCGTGATGCCTGGCTCCAGCACATCACCACCTCCGGCTTTTCAACCTTACTTGGCTCTCCTGCAATTCAAGCTTCTTATAAATTCTTCACCAGAAGAGCTTTTTAATTGCTYTTGCTCACTTTCACAGGTACTGTATCTCCAGCAACTGGCTTGTCCCACATGCTTGARAGTTTTGACAACTAGAATATTTCTCTTTTAAATAGAGTAAAAAAAGCTAATGTCTTCWATGCTTAATTCTTCTATGAGATCAGAATAGATGAATGTGAAATGTTTTTTCACAATGTCATCCATAACTATTCTGAAATTTAAGCCTGCTACCTTCAGAAATAGGAGCTGTGCTTTCTGTGGTCAACAGTGATGGAGGAAAACTTGGACCTTTTCTGTTTAACACCATATCTGATACCTGCAAGCATATAAATATCAGAGCATTGCTTCAGTTATAAAGAAAAAAAAAAGAAACAGAGCTTTCCATTCCCTTTTATGACTCTAGGTAAAGGAAAGTATGTGATTGTGAAAAAGGTTTGTGACTGAACAGTCGTTGAGACTTTGAGTTCCAGTGGTTAGGACATGGTTCTTGGCCCTCAGCGAATGAGGTTTCCGGAAAAAAATAGAGAGATAAGTAACACATGATAAGTTAGCCAGAACATTTAAAAAATGTTAACATTTTCTTTAGACATTAATAGATGAATTTCAATTCATCCTTCCAAGATCTAAAAGAAATTGCAGCTGTTACTTTTCAGAGCAAGATGTCTCTGCTGTATTCATTCTGAGAATGCCCTGGAAATGCTTTTATACTTTCAGTCCCATCTTGGTAAGAGTACACCAGAAAWTACTGGTTTTATTCTCTTACTCTGCTACAGTAAATAACTCCMTTTTATAGATTTTTATAGTTTATGATGCTTTCCTGTGAGAAGAAAGTGCAGTGAAACTTTGTAAAGCTTTAGTCTTGCCAGAAGTTATGTGAGTTTGATACACAATAAGTTTGAGATTAAATGAAAATTTATCCTTCTAATTATGTAATAATTAAGTAAGAAAATACTAAGGAATGCAATTCATGGGCTTTGTTAGTTGTAAAAAGGCCCAGAGTATTAGGTAAAGCTTAACAGTTTGGGTGAGTACCTCTGAATTCAAGAACCTAAGGAAAAGTGGCCTCATTTACAGGGATGTTAAACACCCACAATGATGTGGATTAGCAGAGGCATCCATAGGTCTCAAACCCTGATCATTTTATGGTGAGTACAGATGCCTATGAAAACTTGGCAGATACATTTCATTTTTGACAAGAGGTGACTATTTAAATGCAATTAATTAGAAACATCGCTTAGTTAGAAAATTATTTGCATGACATTTCCTCCGGAAGGGAGTTGGCCTTTGAAGCAACTTGTTGACCTTTCTGGAAAGATCCATTGCAAAAAGGAGATAATCTACATAATTATGTTTTAACACTTGTATTGAAAAAAAATGCTGAATTTCTTGTACCATCAGTAAGTGAAAGTAGAAATTATACTAATGCAGTGGAAGTGAGATTATACTAACAACGTGATCCTGTATTGGTTTATTGTCTTGTTTAGGTCTAAGCTAAGGCACTTGAATACAGTAGACTTGAAAATTGACCACCAAAGAGAATCACACAATTAGCAGCACAAGTCAGTCAAAGCAGTTCAGAAAGGAAAAAAAAAAAGGAGAGAGAGAGATAATGACATCATGAGATCAGCAATAGGTAAATTTTAGCTGGTGTATTGAAATGCCAGGCTTCCTCTGACCTAGTGGCCACTGCCACTTGGAGGAGCATTATACCAGGGTCTTCCATCATGTAAATGCAGTGCCGGATCCAATCCAGAAATCTATGGTAAACCTTTGGTCACTTACCTACTCTGCCTATGACTTTTTATATTTCACTTGCATACATTGCCTTCTTTCAGTTTCATCTCTTAAGAAATATGAAGCGATGGAGCTTCCTTTTCTTGTGACTTCCAAGCAATTCTACGTACCTTGAATACAGAATGACAGAAAAAAATGTTGAATGAGAAAATCCTGGGTTATTTTTACCCYAGAATTTAGAAACTACATATTCTGAACCATGTAAAGTAAAAAWTTTATTTTGCACTCAATTACACTTTTAAAAATGAGACTATTTCCTTTTTGAGTGGCAACATCACAAAGTGTCTCAAGATCACTTACTTGGTCAAGAGTAATCTTAGAACTGTCCCTTAATAATCTTAGAATTTAGGAATAATCTTAGAACTGTCCCTTAACACTGAAATCAAAATACCTTGGATATATTCTACATTAATTATCAGCAAGAGAAATTGAAAGGAAACATGCTTTAAACGCCCTTCTCTTACCCTACATTGTAAATATTAATATATAAGGACTTGTTAATGACATTGTAGAAGCAGAGGACAAACATATGTTTTGAAGTCAATGTTTCCAAAAATAATCAGTGGCTTTTGGCCTGCAGTTCTTGCACATAATCAATTAGAGACAGTCTAAATGTGCAATATCTTCAGGGGCTGTATAAAAATCACTCATGAAAGTGTCACAGTTTGTGCTCCTCAAACTAAATGACATCTGTCATCTCTGTATACAGTGAAAGAGTCTGAATACACTTCTCTCTTCTCTCTTCCCATCTGCCTTTAAGATTTTTCTGAGGGATTTAAAATGTAGTGATAATCGTAATCATGTAMAATTAAATGGAAAATATCAACTTGGCTTTTTGTATTTTATTGTCACTGTTTTATTTAAAAATGGTGTCCTATAGAACACATTTTTATCGAGAAAAATAAATCCTGAGGTGTACTGTCTGTCTGCACTAAAGGGTAAAACAGGCAAGGCATATTTCATTTTTTGATGGGAAGAATGGAGAGGGTATTATGAAGCATTCATAGTTTCATTCTCCTAAATCCTTACTTGATCTTCATTGCCATAGTACTTAACCTCTCCCAGTCTTTAGKGAATATGATTTCCCAATGTACTCAGAAGGCAGGAAAGGGCTATTACCCAGTTATAACAGTCCAGAAATTTAGGCCCAAAGAGCTGAATGTCTTGCTCTGGGTTTGCCTCTCTGAAGAAGTCTGTGGCAAGGCAGGAAGGGAACTCACTTCAGATCCCTGACCTACACACAGACAGGGAAACATGCTCACTCTCTGCATTTACTGCTTCTCCCTGCTGTGCTAGGCTTCTTATACACTCCCGCCCTATATCTTTTGCACAGAGAAAACACACAACAAAAAAAACAAACACAGGAAATAGGTTATGTTTTAATGAACTTCCTTTTGTATTAAAGAACATTTTAACGAAGAAAATTTTACCTACCTTTTTACAGTTGTGTGACTGCTAATTTTTCTTCAGACTTCAGAATAAGGGAAAGATATCTGTGAAAAGATATTAAAAGCCTCAATCCATAAACTGAATATCTTGGAAGGTTCTGATGTAGAATGTGCAGGTCACATAAGTATTTCCTAAGTAACTTTGATCAAAACCAGCCATTTTCATGAAACAAAACAATCAGAATATCTCCAAATACGTATTTTTAGGAACTACTASCAGTTGCATTGTCAAAGCACTGAATAGTAGTATGCTAAAAAACCATGCAACTAAGCACAGAAATAGAGTGAAACCGTTTTTCCTTCTAGGGAGAAAACTGAGATCCTCATAGCCGCACAGAAGGCTCTTCCTCCTTGAGTTAGCAGAGACAAATACTAAAAGAGCCGAATCTCAGGCAGTGCTGTAAGTCCTAGGTTTGCAACAGTACTTCATTTTAAACATAAAATTCACCTCATCTATATTAAACAGCATTCTACTTTTGGAAAGTCAGAGCAGTCTGCAAAACCAGCATTCAACATTTTAGCTCCTGAGTGCCAATCTGCCTAATTCTGTAGCCAAAAATCCACAGTTTAAGGTCTGTTCTCTATCCTTTTATTTATTATTTTGTCTTCTATATCGTTATACAAAGATTCATGAGATCTGATGTCTTTGTTGGTAGTGGTATATTGCAATGTCAATACTCCATGTTTTTCACCTTGAACACTGCTTGCAAGAAGCAAACATATTCATAACACCCCTGTGGAAAACCCCTTGCTGTAACCCAGTTCTGTCTGCCGCAAGCTTCAAGAAAGGTGTAGAAAACATCAGCCTCTTTGCCAATTTGGCATAGCAAGAAAAGTGTCTGTTTGGAATCAGAAAAGCACTCTGCAACACCAGAAAAGACAGGGCAAGGGGAAGGTGAGCAACATGGCAGTTAAATATGTCAAAAAGGACTTTCAAAAAACTTGGCTTGAAGATGCCTTGGCAGAAGGAACACCAGAACTGGTGTGCCCACTGTCCTGTGTGCAAGGAGCTGGGAGCAGCTGTTTCTCTTAATATGCATTTTTTTTTAATCCCCATCCCCAATGCTGCCATATTTTAATGCCATCCCCTCCAAGACGCTTAGAGATTATTCAATGGAATCAATAGAATCAAATGTATGTTTTCCTAAATGAACTACTGTATACTGCTGAATTATATAGAGACATAGTCCCTTTAGTAGCTTTGAACTATAAGGTGGCATAGTAGCCCACACAGTGTAGCACTGGACTCCTCAAATTCTTTGTTTGGCAGAACATTTGAATAGAGAGAATATGACAGGTAAAATGATAAATCCCCTGGAAAAAAATCATTCCTGTCTCCTGACAGGCAAACCAAATCATTATGAGCATAGTCATTGCATTAACATCTTTCAGTAGTTGGAAGTATGATCGTGGATAATTTAGCTTGTGTTTATGCAAATGATACATATCAAGATGAACAGTGTGTGGCCTCTGCTGCTTCTGACACGCAGCTTGTAGGGCCCGAGGCATCCCCCAGCTCACAGCAGTTCTCTGCCACGCATATTCTTCGCACAATTCGCTCCTTAAATGGATCTCACATTCTGTGGCCCGTCTCATTTCCCACTACAGATATCCGTCAGAGAACAGATCATCGAGAATGGAAAATACCCAGTGTTGTCGTTGTTCTTAGATGGATTTTTGGCAAGTGAGCAGACMGTTCAGAACATAAATGTTATGGAGTGCAACAGCCAAGGCACAAGGCATTTCCTTTTTCCTGGGCATCTCGCTCCTTTCAAACCCATCTCATGCAGGTTTCTTTTTGTGCAGTTATCTTGTGGTATCTGTCCTCAAGAGCCATGTCACTCACACTGTCATCTTTGCCCTATTGTGGCTGATAGCTTTGCCTGTGTTTCCAGCATCGTTCTCCTGTTTTGGAAAGTGACTTTTCATCCTCCTGCTGTCTGCACTTTGAATCTGCATTTTGTTCTAGTACCAGCAATAGAGAGGGGAAGGAGCACCAGGCAGAAAACGTTAAGAAACATTCATTAGGCTTTGTAAACTAAGCAGAATGTGRTGTACGAACAGATATAATAGCACTGATCGAAGGCAGAGAGGAGCTGGGAGTAATGCAGGCATCATCTAAGCTCCACACACTTACTAATGTTCACAGTTCGACCCTCATCTCCAAAACCCTTTAGCTCTCATATTTGGCKTTTGTTGGAATCTCAGCTGCCAGTCCTGCTGGTGGGACGGCGCTTTCGCAATTTGCAGTGTGACCTCCGAGAACGTGGGTGACATCATGAAGATTACTTTATCTCAAGAGCTGTGCAAGCTTTAAACCTTCACATCTGGAAGTGCCAGATGTGCACATGAAAGTCCTCTGATGTCTTGCAGAAATCCAGTTTCACTGTAGCCCAGCTCTCCTTTCCAACTGCGCTTTAAAGTGAACAGAACAGGAGGAAGTTTATTTTGTGCTGAACATGGGCCTGAATCTAGTTCAGGACTTTGCAATTTGTTAGCTTCCCTCAGAGAACACTGCATGCAGCATGTTGCAAAATGAATCATAAATTAACCTGTAAAAAATGTGAAATCTCATCTTGTAACAGATTTCGAAACAAAAGTTTTGGAAGCTGGATGTTAGTTTGATTGTGAACACCTGCAGGCACAGGGAGATTTATTTCTCCACTGCTGCTAGCGTGAAGCCACAGATATATTCTGCTCTCATTGTAAACATACCTATCTGGAGCCTGGGGTTTAACTTCTGCTTAGGCTTTCAGGTGCTAATGTACCAATAACAATTACTATAAGCYGAATGGTTGCGTCTACTGACCTCACTTCAATAATATGGTAGATTTATGTTTTTGATTTATTAAAATATGATTTTATTTTAATGCATTATTCCTTTTTCTTTTGCATTCAAACCATTCCCAGAAATTAAGGAAGAACACTGTAAATTCTCTTCTGATTAATGGAATCTTAAGTAATTTTCTTTAGTGGAACTTATCCTGATGGTTGTATGGTCAACACATGTTAAAAACTTGCTCTGTAAAAGCACTGTTAACCTCAATAAACTCAGAGGAAAATCCAAGAAGAAACTAATCAATCATTTACATTTAAAACAGATTAATTTCTTTGTCTTAAAGAGGGACTGTTAGAATAGATAACTTAACATTTTTTGCTTTTTTCTAAGTCATGTTTTCATTTTTTGAGACCTGAATTGCCGTAATCCTAAATCAAATCTGTAATGCACTCATGCATTCAGCAAAATATAATAAAGCCTTCAAAGTCACTCTGTGATGAATATACACAGACCAGGAAAGTCAAAAAAGAATTAATGGGTCTTTCCAAGCCTTTGACACAGTCCAACTTTTTGTGCTATAGAGCAGAGATAGAGTAGTCCTGTCTTACGGAGATTGCTTCCCTATTAAAGTCTCCGTAGGAAAAGGTAGATTCCCTTATTCCTCTACTAATGACTGTTTTAAGGAGATTTCTATGAACTTGCTGTGAACTCCTTCTAGCTTTAGGCGTCTGGCTGCCGCTCTGTAGGACTCAGTATGGGCTGAATTCTTAGTCTCACAGGAGGAGAGGTTTAAGGGAAGAATGGCGGTGCAGCCCTAGGGATTAGAGCATGGGAATGGAATGGAATGGAATGGAATGGAATGGAATGGAATGGAATGGAATGGAATGGAATGGAATGGAATGGAATGGAATGGAATGGAAGCAAGAAGAGAGAGGGAACCAAGACCAGACTGTTCTCTCCTATGATCTGTCAAATCCTGTCTGAGGATTTGCATCTACCTCTCTTAAGAAGTGCCTCAAGTGCATCACATAAACACCATATTTGACTTACATTTTTCATTTACATCAATTTTTCTAGCTCAGCATAGGCTATAAGATTACACTGGCTGAAGGAAAGATCGGACAAGTTCAT
This sequence comes from Eudromia elegans, assembly GCA_003342815.1. NCBI lineage: Eukaryota > Metazoa > Chordata > Aves > Tinamiformes > Tinamidae > Eudromia > Eudromia elegans. The sequence continues at coordinate 1,898,402 of PTEX01000141.1, read as the reverse complement.
GAACGAGAAGAGCACTGGGAGGCTTCATAATGATAAGTTCAGTGTCTGTCTCAGGGCATTTGTGAACTACAAGTTGCAGCAGATTGGGAGAATCTATGGCAGAAGAATATACACGCACTTCTGATCTACATATGCAAGTTGTTAAAAGTGTACCTGGTTTTTAGGGACTCTTTTGGGAATGAATTTTGCGAGTGTCCACAAAAGCAACTGTTAGAAGGAATTTAGATCTTTCTTTTTTCCCAGCAAGGCCGGCACAGTTACTAGCACTGACAAAACCCTCACAGTTACTAGCACTGCTAGCCAACTGCTATAAATAATATATAATCTGCTATAAATTAGCAATAACTTTTGTGGGAGAGACAGAAATGTCTCGACATCACATAAAATACGTTGTTGATATATAGATGTTATCTTCTGTAATTAAGAGAACTTATTTCCAGTCCCAAATTGATGCAGWTTTAATAGCAGCTCCTACTGCTATGCATTAGTTGTTCATGGGGAAGCATTTGACAGTGTCACTCTAATGCTTAGAAGACACATTCACGTCAGCAACTTTTCTTCGTGCTTGTGGTGCTGTGCGGTGTTTTTGGAAGAYGCCGTGCTGACTGAGCACACCGTGCCACGATGTGCTCAGGAACGGGCTGCGGGTGGGCAGCAGCGCCGTTGCTAGTGCTTTACCTGCTCAGTTGCACTGAGGGCCCCCTTCCCCAAGGGTGTCTGTCAGCACCATGTCCTGCCTGCCCCAAAGGATGTGGGGAAATAATGTTTTTCCTCCTCTTTTTCTAAGTGCTCTGTAGTTAGCATTTATGCTAGCTATTATAATTACTGTATTTACTTAAAATTGGGACTTTGCTCTCTATGTTCAGACCCCCTATAATTTTGTAAAAATCAGTTTATTTTATATGTTAAATTCTGTTTAAACATGCAGTTCAGATTTATTAACAGATGATGGCTTATCTTGGAAAACAAGCAACAGAAAGATATCCAAAGCAAATGCTTTTGTATAGCTCTTTAGACTGTGGTTACAAAGTGAGTGACCTGTAGCCTTTAATTAATAGGCACAATCCGCTATTTATTGAATTGCGGACTTAACTGGCAGAACTGTAAGAATTCCTGAAATAACTAAAGATTTAAATTCCTACCAAAATATGTCACTGAGTTGTCCTGCCTCAGATCAGCACTAAGAATGTTTTTGTTTATACAGCCCTTAGAGCGATTAATCCCACATAATTCTAAATACAGCTGATTTGTGTTTCTGCTAAAAGAAAAGGTTCTTGTCGGGCATTGATRAAAGCTAACCCGCATCCATTCCAGTGCAGATGCGCAGCGAGGTTATAGGCAAGGTTATGGTCTCCTGAACAGKGAAGGAGAGCTAAGGCTTTTTCGTTTCTGCAGGGGTGTGTGCTCCATGGATGGGTGCTGGAGTAGCCATACAGCAAAGACTTGTCCTTAGAGTGTGTCTTAACCMTATTAAAGGGATTAAACTTTAGTATACTGTTTGGCCATCCAAACTGAAAAGTCAAAAGCAGGCATAGCTTGGTTTGCACGGAATATTTAGTTCTTTCGTTTGTTTCCCAAACTTTTAAACCTCTGAAAAAAAGATTAATTTTTTTTTAATCATCTGAATAGGAGCAAAATTTTCCCATCTGGATATTTTCTAACAGGAACTAAGGAAACAAAAGAGCAGGCTTGCAGTCCTGGTGATATGGAGTTGACTGTGCTAGTAGCATCTCTGGTCTATGTCTAGATAGCTAGAACACATGTAGGTCTGATTCTCCCTCTGGGGACTTGAGCCCTCTTCCTCCACAGAAGTTCCGTGACAGGAATCGTGGGCAGGCTCGACTCTACACCATGCTGCTTAAACAAACGAGCTCCCTCATTAACAAAGCTCAGCCTTCCCACAATGCTTTTAAAGCATGGTATCCCATATAATTCCCTACATGTAACAGGCCAGATAAAATCCTGAAGTCTTGAAACTYTCTCTTAACAGACTGATAACACTTTATATTAGAAGAAAGACAACAGAGGAAGCTCAAAACCTGTAAATTCCCTTGGCCTTAGTGACTCTGCTCATTGCATTTATCCAGATTGCTTTTTTGGGGATTTCTCTCTTAAGTGCTGTGAAGCCAAAGAGTTGAGGCTGTTGTTTGCACCTGGCAGTCTTGTTCTTTCTCCCAGTAAGTGCCTGTTATACTTGGTTCGCACTCGATCTTTCTCTTGGCTCTAGAAATAGCTCATTCTTTTAGCTACAAGAAAGAAAAAGAGAGAGAGAGAGAGAGAGAGAGA